>JAMBLF010000068.1:0-498378 GCA_030578115.1 Leucoptera coffeella | reverse complement strand
AAAATTAACGGCCATTGCATGCTACTTTAGCTTCTATGATAAACTCATACCTTCTGATATACACTCGGAGATTAAACATGTTTTAGATGTCTCCTTTTTTCTAATCTCATTTCTATTTATCTATTTTACCCGATAGCTAGTTTATATGCCTATAAAGTAACAGTCTATCCGAAAGATTAGACAATATCCCTTACAATGTTTTCCCTACTGTAAACAATATCTTATTCATTTAATAACACGCTACCTCCTGTTTCGTAGTTTAGTGTAAGAAAACTCGTAGTATTTCGTAGCGTCTACGTGATCGCAGCATCATAAAGCCTGTCGCTGTTTCGTAGTATTAAACTAGACTGCTTTGTTTGGATTTATTTTTAGTCATATTGTTTGTATACGTAATAAAACCTGTTAAAAATATTAAAAACACACGCTTCAACACTTGTGTATACATAGTCCCTTTTTAGGAAGGGGTTACTCAGAGGCTTGAGCGCTCATCGAAGAAGTTTCGAAGGCTTGTTAGGTATGAGCCACTTAAGAGCTGCTAAAGGTATTGACTTGTATGAGAGTAAAATTTAATTATATTACATGCATTCTTTACATAGATACATTTTAATGAATGTTAATCATTTAACTTAGTAGCTTCTTACGGAAGAACTAAGAAGTTATTGTTACGAAAGATCTTTAGCAACTTATAGTCTAGACTATTCAACGTGACAAAATGGTAATTCCATTACGTTTCACAGTTATTAAATAGATTTTAAACTCTCGATTAATATCGTAACAACACTATTTTTAATAAGAACTCTTACTATAGAAAAACCAAACAAAATTCAAAGAAAAAACGCACCATCATATTTTTTATAGTTAACCCTTTCATACACGAGTCATCCGCGATTTTTTATGTGTCACGATGTTAACGATCGATTAATCAATCCGATACTCAATGTCAGACTCCATTCGATAATATTCATTCATTCGTTCAGTAGTTTTACGACATGACAGTGATTATGCAAATTTCACACCTTATGCTTAGATCAACCGTTACTAATAGATGTTTATGATATAAATGAATATTGAAGGGTTAAAGGAAATTATGCTAATGTCACGACCAAGTCATCAAATGCAAAAATTCTTTATAATAAAATTAATGACATCTATTGATGAAGGTGTTAATTTATAACATTTTTTATGTTATAGTAACAATAGTTTGGTACAATGTGGCATGTGCGATTTTTTATTGATTTCAGGGTATTGTGTTTGATATCTAGGTTTCTAGGTATGTTATACAGTTTATATATGGTATACATTTTGCATATTACATATTAGACCATTTAAAGCGACAGAAAATATAACATCAAATATAATAGTAAACACGTTAGGAAATAATGTGATTCGTAAACGTTGTGTCACAAAAAATGTAGTGACGAAGATAGAGAAATGTATGTTGAGGTGGTTTGGTCAAACAGCATGAATGAAAGGAAGATCACAAAAGTGATTTACAGAGCTAAAATAGATGGTAGAGTTTGACGGAGAAGGCCCCTTAGAACAAATACAGATCAAATTAAAGACATTAAAACAGGGTATGAGTTAAGCAAGAGTGATTTGCCAGGATAGTTTCAGGTGGCAATCGATAGTCTCTGTCTATGCCATTAGGCACAGAGGCGTAAATATAAGTAAGTATATATAACATTCATTCCACTGACTGCAAAAAGGCCGGTCCTACAAAAAATACGTGTAGATTTTTTTGAACCATCATTGTTCTTGATATCCAACCCCTATGTCACTTTGAACTTAAAACCAAAATAAAAGCTTACAGGACTTATATTTCAAAACAATTCTTTGTTACAACCCTATCAAGCAACCGAAAACATCAATAAACATTGTCAATTCCTATTTTAAAATCACACTCTGAATTTAAAAAATCAAATAGGGGTGCTTCGTAGTGACGTCACCATTCATAAGCTATAACCCTATCAGTTGTCAATGGCGTCACTTCAAAAGGACGGCCGTTAATTCGACATACCATTAAAATTATTGCTTTGCAGATTAAATTTCGAAGAAGTCATGCGAGAGATATTGCGACAAATGTCCTATTTGTCACCCTCTAGTTAGTTTGAGTTTGAATAATAGAGTTTTAAGTTTAGGTATCTAGTAGTGAAAAATCTATACAGCTAATTTGGTAGCTAAATCAGTTAATTTTGAGAGGCTGTACTGCATATGAAAATATACATGAAATTTAATTGTCTGTTTAATAAAGTATCATCGTACTCATTAACTGTTTTTTTTTCACTATTTTTACGATCTCTTAAACATAATCATAATATAAGATAGGTACTTAAGTAAAATACACTCAACAGTGCCTACATTCTCAATATCAACCTACCAACAAGGTACCTAAATATCCATCGTAAATAGCAAACCCATAAATTTGTTCTTCAGCTAAAACGCAACCCAAATAGACAATTCAATAGAACTTGAGAAACAAATATGGCGGACCCAACATTGACATTACCACAAATACAGATTTGGGTCAAGTGTCCATTCATAGCATCCAAAGGCATTACAAATTCATTGACTGTTCAAGGGTTAACTTACAATGTCGTAAGATGACAGGGGTCGCTTTCTTGATTGAAATCTGAATGTGAGCTAGGCAAAGACGAATCAAAACTTCATTCCAAGTGTTGATGGGTTGTGGATGAATGAATTGAATGCATATTTAGGCGTCAGGAGTAAATTTACATCTAGACAAAAACAGCGCTGACAACTAATCTAATAACCATTTGGTATATCAACAATTCATGGAAAATTATATTAATTTCATATTTAATCTTCGCTAGGCATTAAAGATGCGTAAAAAGTTAATATATTGTAGAAGGCTAACAAACTTTTCATTATTTTGTATCATTTGATCAAGTTCAATGAAAATGTTTCGTCAGAATTATGAATAACAAACCAACTTTTTAATCAGAACCCAACCGTAATCAACCTAAGCTGTACTACCAAAGAATATACTTACTACCTGTTCCTTTAATATCCACTCTCTTCCCTAAACCGTGCTTGCAAATCACATCTGAGAACGCAAACAAACGTCCCAAGGAAGAAAGTTAGAAGCATAAATATCTCACAATTTCCATTTACCATATTTCTTGAGAGCTCTGAAGCGGAACATTTGTCTTTTTTGCACATTTGTCTGAGTGACGGCTATTTGTGTTTCCTTTTTAGAGTTTGTGAGGGCGACGAACTTTAAAGGAAATGTGCTTAAGGTATTGTGAGATTAAATTTGTATATCTTTAAGATTATGTTACACAAAATTTAGCGTAATAGGGGTCATATTTAAACTGTTTTATGTAACAGTAACTTGTGTAGTGTGATTAGGATCGCGGAACAAAGTATTGTTTGAGTTCAACTCGATTGTTTTATATTTAGAAATTCTATGAACATTTATGTTTGCAATTTGGATTATGATATAGGCTGCACTTACCTGGATACATTTAATATTATATGTTTTTGTAATGTGTTATGTTTCCTTTATGGTTGCCCTAAAGAAATACAAATAAATTAAATAAGTTTATGTAAAATAATGCTTTACAATAGATGTTGAATTAACCACTGAAAAATAGCTTCGCTTAAGTCATAAATTACTATATTACATTTGGAAGGATAAACCCATGAATACTAAACATTAACAATAAAACTAGGAATACATGAAAACAAATCAGTTTAATTATAACTAACAAACAAAGAAACATACATCTCTCCCTCTCTAACTCAACCTCTTTGTCTATACATCCTCAAAATTCTTTTGTTTGACAAAAGCCGACCATTAGGAGGTTAATCTCAGTACAGAGGTCGTAAAATGTTTACGACTTGCAGATTGATGTACTATCAACTCAATCTATGACGTCATCGTAATGGAAGCGGGACAATTAAACAATGGTAAGCGATGGGATAGTAATGGTAAATGGAACTAATAGGGCTCGAATGGTAGAAGGAAGTTACGTTTGTAACCAGTTACGAACATGGACGATGTGGTAATTAGTATACATACATATATAAATTATGCACACATACATATATAGAAAGATATAAAGAAAGATACATAATATAGAATGATTAATAAAATGAATAATACAATTCACAACCAATTAATTAATATGCTACTCGGCTATAATTTGACCTTCAGACGTAGTGTTAACTAACACAACAACTGAAATGAATCAAAAATGTCAATTGTATAAATAAAAGACAATTAAATTCTATCTAATAAAATCGATATGGAAAAGGTTACATATATTCTGTTGAATAGAATTGTTCGGAAAATTGTTGCGAGCCCAACCCTAAAATTTGTAAATTTGTATCAAAATTGTAATTATTCCTTAGACACATAACTACGAAATAATCCCAAATCATTTCGTTATTCACCCCTATTCCATCTCCTCTATACTACAAATTTAAATACCTACAAATAGCCTTCCTAATCATATATGGGATAGTGTAATTAATAGAATAGCTTATTCAAATATACAACACAAGAGAAATTAATATGACTACCCCTATATTTGAAGCTAGCCTGAGAAAATTACTCGGACTTCGAATAGATTATTAAAGGATTAGAAGTGACCTACTATGGTAATTATATAGTAGATTATGATTAGTATCTCTTGGTCAAGATTGCATTATTACTGAGGCTGCGGATTTAATTATACGATTTAGGGATACAGAAACCCTTTGAAAACTGTATAAATTGATATAATTACACATATAATATTGAGAATTTCTTGAAGCGGACATTGTCCTATTTTTGCGTGACAAATATAAATCAAATTTATGGATTTGTACCTTTTTGCAATTAAGTTTGATAACACATAATTTATAAAGTTAGGCAAGGTTTTTGTAAATATTACTTTGAGGACTTCCGTGGCGCAATTGGTTAAGCATCTGAACGCTAATCGAGAGGTCCCGGGTTCGATTCCGTCAGAGGCAGAGTTAAGAACTACGCTGTTCTTCTGCTCTTTAGTCTGGCTGTGGATTATATATAGTATACATGTATTTATCTATATATAATATGTCTAATATTTCTTAAATACTTGTACCCTTAACACAAGTCTTAAATGAACTTGAACGCGGGCTTCAATTGGTGTAATGGTGCCCTAAATGTATTGTTATGTTGTTATTCATTGAATCTGGATATAAGTATTGAGCTTATGTCTTGAATCATCATAGAATACATAATTTTCACTCCCATGACTATATTACTACTCATTTCTAAACCCACGTCCGCGGAAGTCGAGTGTCCACATTTTGAATAGAGAAGCGAGGTGATTATAGGGGCCGTGTGTCAGTTAGATATTCAACATTATTATGCAAATTAGCATATTGGTTTACTAGTGTTTCGGTTACAGGGGCCTTACCAATGATATTGCAGTGAGTATTTTTTATACGAGATAAAATTATAAAATTCGTTTTTTTTAAATGTTGTTTTCAGAAATAAAACAATGTTTTTATTTGGGGCTTCATAATTAAGAAATGTATTCAAAATTGCTTAGACTACTTTGTTTCTATGTAAAATGTTTTTTTTTAGGTTATATAATTATTATTTGACATTGAAAATGAAAACTGTAATTACTTATTTAATAATAATGTTTTGCAAAGCTATAATTCACAACTACACAAAACTTCTGTCAATCTGCAATTTTATTTTACATCTATCTATTTATTAGGCATAATATTAGATATTGTAGGTTAAGGTTAGTGTTGTTTTGTAGGTGAGTTATGAGTGTATGTATAGGTTTAAGTGGTTATGTTCGTGTGGGCGTTTGGGTTGCCAACATGTTTTTTGGACCTGACTGAAACACAGCGCTGGTTACATGGACAACTGTGCCATGTTACTAGCATTTTAGCTGAGGCAGGTCCTTTTACATTTGGCGTTGCACCGGCTTGCACAGGCCTATTTAGTTTTAAGTTTGTTTTTTTTCTTTGTTAGTTTCTAAGTTTTGTATTATTGTTTAGGTTTTTGTGTTCGTCGGTGTAATGTCCTAATGTAAATAAATATTATTATTATTTATTACTATCAAACTCGATCGACTTTTCCATCAACTAAACAAACTATAACCACAATCGAGTAAACACAGTAAGGGCCCAATAGCATCCGCACTTTAAAATCCCAGTTCCCTTTAGCGTATGCAAATCGAAAAAACTTTGACACCCGTCCTTTTATAGGGCAAATGACCAACAAACAAACACTACTTGAATGATTTATATGGGGGCTTGAGAGTGATAATGGTACAGTGTATTATTACTATTGTGATCGCTGGATTTCGGTGTGGGAATCTTTTAATGACTTTTGTCGCGTAATGACCATCAATAGGCATAATGCAGGAAATGAACCTATTATTAAGTGGTGGATTCGGGATAATTAAGTTTAGAACTTCGAACAAAGTTTTTTTAAAAAGATTGAATATCCTGTTGTTATTTATTTTTAGCATTAATTTTTAATATAAATAAAGAATTGGTTTACAGTGTTATTGAAAGTTGATATATTTTAAAATTACTTTTTTATTTTCGTGCTAAAGCTCTGGTCGTTAAAGATATAAAGTTAGCACTGGAATACAATATATATTAGTTACAAAACCATTTATTATACAAAGAAAAAAATACGGAGCCTCATAAATTACATGTCATTCATAATCTTAATTGAACTGAATCTGTAATCTTTTGGAAACCTAATTTTGAATTGAATATTTTTTCTTATCCAATCTGAATAACTTAAAATGATTATGTATTAAGAAAGCGACCCCATAGCAAAACCCCAACTTAGAAAAAAACTCAGCGACAATTAATCACTTCCCGTAATACACTCGAACAACTAACTTATAAAACAAAAGAGCTATAAATTACATCACCAAACGTGTCGAGTAGAAAACAGAGGGTAGAAAATTAAATCGCAGGAGCAGAAAATCGCGACCAGGACAATACGTCAAACTACCCTCATTTGCATGAGAAACAGAAGGAGACGCGGCCATTTATCAACGGTGACGTCACTTCCGTTAAGGCGCGACGCGTTTCCTGTGTGCTTTTTGTGCTACAAAAATGAGGATGGTGGAAGTCGTAGTAAAGGGGAGTCAAGTGTGGCGTGTTATGGTTAAGGTGACATTGTTTTGTTAAGTCTCTACTTATACACACTGAATACTTTACGTAATACTAAATAAAGGTATAAAAGTATTTGATAATAATATTATAGTTATTATAAGTAGAGACTGTAATAGAATATAACCAACAACTCGAATCATATATCCAAATTATGTATCGATAATTGATAGATATAACCTAGTCAACGGTGCTAATATAAATATAAATTTCGATACATAAAGTTTTATCAGTCAATGATGAATATTTCTAATTCAATTTCTTATACTTTCATATACTTCAAAGGGAGGGGAAAATCATCAGAACATAAAACTAAGCTTGAAATATTGTTATAGTCTTATGATGTAACTGCAGATGTTTGTCGGAGCAATCACATGATGACACCCTTACAGCTTTTATTGAAACCTCCAATTCTGGAGGTGTTTCTCTGTCATCGAAAGCTTAATCATCATCAATCAAAACAATTAGTTTACTAAGTAAAGAGATACTGTTATATGTATTTAATGTAGTTAAGAAATATATCCTCTCACGACTATTGTCACTTATTAGTAGAGGTTACTATGTCCATCGACACAATTGCGAATTTAATGATTCTATGGTCACCTAAAGATTTAATTATGATAGAGATTAAAAATTTTAATTAGAGCTAATAAAAGATGTTTATGTTTGCTAATATTACTAACATTATCTTGCAGCATTTTTTGTTTCTTAATTTCAACTGAGTCAACATAAAATCATTCTTTATAACATCTCTTCGTAGATCGTTTAAAACGTATGCAAATATTTTCCCAAAACAAAAAGAGGATTCAATAGCATACGCACTTTTTGTTAAACTCATAATCCGCAACCCTGGTTAACCCGTTCACAATACGCATTGTTGGTGAAGCAAGCGCTTATTATTCGGGAACCGCCTTGTAATTATACACCATGTTGGGAATGAATGATCAGGGCTTCAGATTTGGGAACTAGGTATTAAGGGTTAAGGGATTTGTGGAGAAGATTCAGAGTATAAAATATTTAGTATTCTTTCTTAACAATGTGTAAGATATATGAGTTTTATAAAGCAATTAGCAGCCAATCATACAACAAGAACATCAGTTAGTTAGATAGAAAAGAACAATTTTAATTATTCCCACAAATTGTAAATTATTTCTACTATAGGGACAAATGTAACTTAACTAAATGACGATTTAACATTTTTGACTTAAATGTTGTTAATTTTCATTATATAACAATATCAATTGCTAAACAACAGGCGAAGAATAAAATAATAAACTGCATATGACACAATTATTTTCAGAACCAGCTTTTAGTTATGGAATATACAATATTTCATAAATGTGATGCTACTCCATGTTGTCTGCTGCAAAAAATGCGCCGATTTTCCACGGATCGTCTATCAGTCCGCGTAATTAATGAAAACTTAACCCTTTTCTAAGGGAATCCCTATAATCAATGACAACAAACCAGTTGTATTCAAACTGTGATATGTATTGAATGTTTCATACTTTTTGTATTAAAAATGTTACATAATAATATGGGTATATAATTTAACATCTTTGTGCACTAAAATTACAATTACATCAACTTTTAGAATATAATTAAGTCTATTGAATATGATTTCTACTTCTATCTTCAACTTTTTAATTAAATAAACAAAAACGGACAACATGAAAAATATTTGTGAAAACTCTAAAACAAACCATTTATAATTTTATCTCAAAAATAACTTTTTTAAGTGTATCTGTATATTATTACCCCGACACTACAGATCAACCTTTTTCTCAACTCTCCATCACCTAAACTTTGAGAACCCTGCTCAAAGTTAACCCTTTGACTGCGGCCGTCCGCGCGACCTGTCAGCGGATGACGGATCAAGATAGAACATCGCCCGGAGCGTGTCCTAACCCTTTCCATGCATATTTAATATCTGTGAATCAGGCTGATATGCGTGAACCTCGTTTTATATTACAAGATGGATCACAGAGTATTAGTCATTGTGACTAGTTGCTACTGTGTAATTTGTCTTGTATTGTGCGGGAGGGGGGTGGATAAGAAGTTATTAATATAGGATACTGCGTAATATGGTGAAAGAATCGTCTTATGAAAGTGTCTTTTTATGGACTCTATAAATTAGTCTAAACCAGTTTCGTACTTTGTTAGGTAATTTTTTGATGACCCGAATGAAATTTATAAGTAATTTTAGAACATTTATTATATAGTCTCAAGCATTTCTATGACGGACAATATATTATACTCCTCAGTACCTTTTAGTATAAATATCGAAATTTATTAATACATACTTACGTATTATATATATTTTCGGATTTCGATGGCCCGCGTAATATATCCACAATTACCTTTGGTATATACTCGTATATATCAAGCATATTATGTATAATTTCGAAAACAATCAGCTAAAATGGGAGTCTAGTATTTTAGCATATTACAATTCGCAGTATTGTAATCCTAATGCATGTCCAGCAAACAAACTTATACTTAGTATATATGTAAGCTTTCAAAAACTATATCAGCAACTAGCAATATTGAGCTTTTCAATTAAACCCTTTGATCAATCTAAGATAATTCAGCGTTAACAAGAGTACAATATGCATATTAGTAGTGGTTGTAAAGTATAATTTATTCAAATACCCGCATGTATCGTGCAATTAATGTAACGCTAATAAAACACATGTCTAGTATTTTTATCCTGCACTGAGATCTAGTATAGTAGCATTATGAGCACTAAAATAGCCTAACATTTGTAGTATAGAGATTTATATATAATGATGACATAAAATAATTTGCTACACATTTGACGACTACTATCCGAAATAAATTAATATGACGTTATTGGTAGTATCCGGTCCGCTGCTAGTTTGAAAAATAATGATAACTAATTGTAGCTGTCTAGCTGTCAAACGAGGCGACTTAGTGTTAAATGGAATCTATAGGGCAATAGGCTAGCAACAAAGGTTTGTGCCAAAAATTACAAAGGAGATATTATATCTCCAAGGTTCTATCACTCTTAAACTGATTAAAGGCCATTAATGTATGTATATGTGCTACTATCAAAAACCACAATACCGTGGCGTGAATGTTTAGGTTTTGTAATAATATTTGACAACCCTAAAGATTATAATATAACGTAACATACTTCTGTGAACCAAAGTCTGGCCAAGACATAAGCAAGTAAACTCAGTTATTAACATAATTTACTTATTTATGCAACAGTAGCTTACTTTGTTGCAGGAAATGTTTTGGTACATTTCGCATTTTCGAAATAAAATATTTTACTACGCAAATTTATGGTTTTCTTCCAGTTTAACACCTTTAATAATGTACAAACCTGCATGTCAATGAAGACATCAAAATTATGAGGAATAAATGAGATAAAAGTTTACGGTTTGATATTCCAAATGATTTAAAAATCTAAATGTACACTGCTGTTGTCAGACTGATATACAATGTAACCATTTGATATATTTTCAGCTCAGATATATTTCAGATAAGACGCAATTAAGGAACTTACTAAAATTTTTATATCTTTGTTAGTTTGATGTGCTCAAAAAGGCCATGGGACATGTGAACATGTGTTAAAATCGGCCATGGATCATGTTTTACTTTCAATCCCTTCAAGCATAATAAATGTCATTATAAAGTGTGTTTCCGATTATATATATTTGATTAATGTAAGTAAAATAAATTAAGTTCAATTTTAATGATTACTATTTTAATCATTTTATTTCACTTTCAAACTAACCAAATAGCAGCTGTATACAAATAACATACCTCATCGCCTAAAGCCAAAAAACCCAGTTGTCATAAGAAACTTACGTCATCACCAGCTACAAAAAACCCTTTCTCATATTTACACCACCAATAGTGAAAATACAAACCTATTTTCATTTAGGGCGTGCGCACACAAACTCCCGACAATTAATAGTAAACTGTCACGGATGCTTGTCACACGATTTATCTTAAAAAATCATCGTATGAAACGGCACGTGCCTGTCTGATTGCACAATTTCATTTCTTAATTAAATCAGTGACAGTTCGATGCATCATACGCGAACGACCCTAATGTGTTAGGAAAAACAGACTTTTCATGACGCTTTTTTGATTTTAATTTACTATCTAGTAGAATTAATCATAACGATAAGGTCAAGCAATGTACAATATAACATACATTTGAATGAATACACGTTACGTCTGTTGTGTTCAGAGAAATAGCTATAAATATAAGGGATCTCTATATGTAACAACGTTATGAGAAATAACTACTTATAAAAAAACCTTTTCAAAAAAACTTAATATCTAACTTACGTAATTTAAAATTAAGCACATTTGACAATAAAAACTTATAAATCAAACATAACGAATTATTCTTAGAAATAGCACAATTATATAATACAAAACCTTAGCAAATATAGACAAAAAATCTTTTAGTTCCAACACACTAAAGATTTTTTACAAATAAAATACAATACCAATATACCAATCTTCTTTTGTTTTATTTACGCATTAATTATACAAAACCAACGTATACAAAACTTATTTAGTTGCGTTAAGGGGTTAAGTTATAACAATAGGTTAAAAAAACTCTTTCGCTTCCTTGCTTTCGAAGCTAATTCATCATTTTAAATGATTTGGAAACAGTTAGACGGGCCTGAGGGATAATATTGTAAACTGATAGGCGTGTGCTATATGTTTTTCAATTTAAATTATGATGTATCGCTTTTGGGCTATGGGAATATTATTGCTTCTATCTTTGGTTTGACCTGTTGGAATGAGGCTAATTAACTGGTAACTTCTATAGGTACTCGCAATGTACAACATATATGTTATGTTACGTAATCAAATGTTACTAACAAGAAAATGTACATGAAGGGAAATATCCTTGAAACTATTTTTTGTTTTATTTTTTTTAAACTCAAGTGCAGTGATGTATACGCATTAGGTTTAAGAGTCGAATAATACTACTAAACGTAAGACAGTGTAAATTGTTTAGGATTATGAAGGTATGATTATTTATTGATTAAGAAATTTTGTTATTTATGTAATATACTATACTATTTTTTTATTTTAATACTATTCTGGATATAAATTTAATAGTGAAATTTATATCCAGAAATATTGTAATAGTATTTAAAAAAAAAAGTTGTATAGTATATTATACAAAAAAACAAAATTTCTTAATCAATAAATAATCACACCTTCGCAATCCTAAACAATTTATATAGTAATAATACACTCATTAAAACAAAGCCACGAACAACTGTTACAATTGTCACGCCTCTATATACCTCGAGGGATGACAGTACACACGCACTATAATAGACAGGAGAACATTATGATTCATCTAATGACACGTAATTCCATCCACGTGGCTCCACTTAACACGAAGGTGAAACAATTGAAAACATCATTAAGCAAAACGAAAACAAATGACATGACAGGCTGCTATTTGTATTTATTAATAACTAGTGACCCGCTCCGGCTTCGCACGGGTATAAAATATATAGCCTACTCCACTATTTAATGGATGTTATTGTGCATATAAACCTTCCTCTTGAATCACTCTATCTATTAAGAAAAACCGCATCAAAATCCGTTGCGTAGTTTCAAAGATTTAAGCATACAAAGGGACATAGGGACAGAGAAAGCGACTTTGTTTTATACTATTAGTGATAATTCAGCCGTCTATGGTTCGTCAACAAAGTCAGCAGCTCAGTGAAAGTTGAAAATACAAATAATTATTTTCGGCAGAATATTTAGTCAATTGTGATGTCGAACTGGCTAAATATGTTCACTCTGTGATAGTATTCGGATCCTCAACTGCAACGGACCGAAGAACAAGGAAGAGAAGAATTGCAGCTTCGACTTTTTTATTTGGTTGTAGCGGCTGGTGGTGTTGGTGTAACCATGGCGACGGAATAACAAGAAGTGCAAACGCCGTGGCATTAGTGTATGTACTTAGCTGACATAACCTTAGTGGTGAATGGCGTATTAAATAATAATACTAATGATTGGGACAACACCAATTGAACTAGCCCCCATATAAGACTCTAAAGACTAGTCAACGTGTATTTAAGAAATTGAAACTTGTTGTATATAGGCAAATACATATCGTATAGCATTTATAATCTACGACCACACTGGATAGCAGAAGAAAAGCGTAGTTACCTCTAGTGATTTATATCTATGTCTAGTTAACGTTTCTTCGTTTCTCATTTGCTGATAAAAGTGACTAAGAGAGCTAACCATACCAATATTAAAATTTAATTATATTCTTGCTATGATATAGTCGACGACCTCCGTCGCGCGATCGGTTAGCCGCCTAATCGTGAGGTCCCAGGTTCGATTCCCGGTGGAGGCAGAGTTAAAAACTACGCTTTTCTACTGCTTTCCAGTCTGGTCGTTGATTATATACGCTATATATGTATTTATCTATGTATATGTTTCTTAAATATAAGTTAACTAGTACCTTTAACACAAGTCTTAAATGAACTTACCAAGGGGCTAGTTCAATTGGTGTAATAGTGTCCAAATATTATTAATATTATATAGTATTCTGTGCTTTCCTGCACCTATATTTTATCAAAGGGTGATGCTTCGATAACATATGGCAGTTAATAATCGGTTTTTGATAATACCCAACTAACTAACCCTAGCCTGATGTCATCTTTCAATTATAATGTGGTCACCCCAGGACATTATTGGATTTTACCTATTACGTACGTTTAATACTCCTTTATAGGATAAAAGGATGATTATTAAGGTTACAGGTTTATTTAAGTTATTAATACACATTTTGAAAAAAAAGTAAGTTAAGTATGTTACGTACGTACTTTAAGTATAATATGCACAATCTTGGGAATCTACGATCTCTGCCTAATCCTCCACTGTAGAGTCTACAGTGAGACTGTCTTGATGTGTACGTATGTATGTACATTATTTTAAGATTTAAATTTTATTTCTACAATATACTCGTATAGTGCATCACATTCACAAGCTCAGAAACTTAATCAATGAACCAACTTTTACTAATAATATACCTAAATTCAGTTAACCTACACACATTGTTGCTTGTAAAATGAATTATCAAAAACATATAGAGCTACCACTCTGTCATACACTGTCCCTTAAAACATCACAAAATAACTACGCCAACCTGTATCAAATTCAGCCCCGTCTCAATCGGTTTTATTTAACGCTAATAGCCGAGTAGAACTAACGATGTGTCTTCGCTTGGCGAACGTTTACAAATGAGGGACTATTCCGAAACTATCTTGCAAAGTGGACCCGTGCAATCTCACTTTTGTCCCCAGATTGCAATTGCAGACGAATAGCGCCTGTTACGTGTAGATGTTGCGAGTACTAAGTGTGTGTCTTTTGAGACAAGCATAGATGAAATGTATATGTATGTTTTGGTAGTAGAGAAACTCTACGAGGTAAAACATACAGAGAAAATGTTGGCACTTATACCAACAGAACGAAAAGAATGTTAAAAATTTATCTGTCTCTGACTAACTACAAACGATTGACAGTCGTTTTACGCATACAGTATAATTCTTAGCGTGTTAAATTAAAACCTGTCATAAATCTTTAGATACGGAATTGTAAAAGATTCATCTTAGGTACTAAATGTTGTAAGTAATCAATTCCGTATTATAAAAGATTCATCTTAGGTAATAGCCCATTGTGAGTAATAACAAAACATTTTAGTTTCGACGGAATCTCTAACTATTTGAAAATAATAATATATTTTACAAACTTTATCACATCACATCTAAATTATGCTCACAAAATATTGCAAACCACGCATCTTTATAACTCTCAACACCTACGCCAAACAGTTTCATTACTAAAATTAATTATGTACCATCTTGGCACCATTTGTCCTTTGCCCAAACAGAGTCAAGGGTTGACTGATTGCCAATCCACCTAAGAGCGGGGAAATCGCCATCATCAATTCATACGAATTTGCACCAACAATGGAATCGATGTTAGTAGTCGTTGAGCACCGATAAGTATCGATTACAATCGATCTAAGTTAGGATGTGTCAAGGGTTAATTCGGTCAATTGAGGAGTGTGTGTGTTGTGTTAATGTTAATCTGTATTAGTTCGTTTGGTCACTTACTTTGTTGAATTGCCCCGATATGTACATACATACACATCACGCCTGATTCCCTGTAGAGGGATAGGGAGAGGTCATGGATCCCCATTTGTCCCGATCCTGACAGACCACTTTCGCTTCATTGGCACTCATACATCTTCTCATGTTTCATTATTTTTCATTCTTACTAGCAGGCACGTAAATTGAAATGCTATCTAGTATTTTTTATTGAAAGCGACTAAGGCATTTATAGTTAATGGTAACAGTTGACCAAGGGCAAGTAACCTGCTATTATTATCCCATATAATGTAATTACAACCTTATACTGACTTAGGAATTATAATGGTGTCTTCGAGGTTCTGTCTACCCGGAAAGGAATTAAAAGACGAGATGGAATATTTTTAAACTTATATACTGGTGGCTAATAATTAAGTATATATCTTGTTTCCGAGACTCTGTTCTTTCCAACAGGGATTTAAAGCCCAAAGTACGTATTTGTTTAACAAACATCAATCAACCCAAATAATTAAAATTTGCGTCCTCTCCCACGACTTGAACAAATAACAAAATTGAATTACATTGAACAACATTTTTATTGAATTGAATTGAGCGATTCGTAACAGTGTTTTGATTGATGCTCTGAACGATGATTGAATCGAGTTTGAATCGGATCGATTGGACAATTCATTCGAATACGGAAACGATTCGTTTTGTAAGCGTGCCACTAATCGATCACTTTTTAAGATTATTCATTGGTGTGGAATAAACTACAAATATCGATTCAAGAGTCTATATATCAGCTATCATTTTTGACTACAAATCACGGTAAATATAGACACATCATAGCCAATTTTCAAGACAGACCGCATCTTTGGTATTTTTGTGTCTATTCACAAGCAGTAAGGACAAACGTGGTCACGACCATTAACCCTTGCAAGGTAGTCAGAGGTTCAGGTGTCATCTCCACAATTGCGAAGCTTGTAATTCTATGGCCACCTTGACCAGTTAGTCAATACTCAATGTGATAGGTGGTAAGCCAAGCCATTTACAAGCACTAGCTATTACTTGGTCGGGGAACAGGTAGGTTTCCTCACGATGTTTTCCCTCACCAGAGTTTTCGACGCATTACGTATATGTATTTATATCACTGGTAGTAACATGTTGATACTTTTTTACTATCTTCAATTTTGTTTCAAGATACACTATAGCAGTGCTTTTAAACTGACAATTCCCGTACAGTAATAGTAACAGTGCATAATAAACATAACCTTATTAGAAAGACCCATCTGTCTAATAGGTGGGGCAGTCTCTAAGCCACCACATCTCACCTCCCGCTGCGTAATGGCGGATAGTTAATTACTTATCGCGAGTTTGGATTTTGCATCATAATCGGCTTATGCCGCGGCGCCACTGCACTAATTAAACAGGGATAAAAGGAATAATGAAAATCATTCCTCATCGCTGACGAAAGATGGGGAGAGGTGTGCTTTGGAAATGGAAAAAGTTTATGTTGCAAGATGAGTTATAAGTGGTGTATTGGCTAAGGGTGACATGAGTACATGGAAAATCATGGTTGTCAATGCAGCTAAATGTGTTAAGCAAGTAGCAGTATCTAAAGTAAAAAGTTTTCAAAGTAATCACAGGCAAATCACCTTCATAACATAGTCATTATGTTTGCTACTTTATACATTCATTAAATTACTTAACACGATAAGTGCTTAATGTACAACTAACAAGATCTACGGACGTTATAAATTGATGAACAAATTTAAATGTCAGACACAGAATTATTGACGAACAGTTGAGAAGACTAAATATCTCTTAAGTTGTTAGTCCATACCGAAAGGACATGAATACATATACGAATATATGTATTCCACTCATCTCATCACCCTAAGTAGCAAACACAACCGCCAATCAATCACCCATATCAGCTCTTACGCAGTCGCTATGGGCAGATTAAACTCGGCGAGATGACAATCGACGCAGCAATTAACGGTTCATAATCCCAAGTGACAGGTGACTTATTTACGTCATAATTTACAGGACAACGACAACAGATGTCGTTGATTAATGCTAATTAGGAAGATACTTTTGGTGTTGGTGGTATAGACAATTCGGGTTCATTTAAACGCACTTTAATGTACACTAGTTAAAATTATCTGTTAAAAAATGCAATTGGAGTTTATAAGAGCACACTTCATGAATTAATAAAAACATCTATAAGATACAAGAACGACTTTAGTAGGTTTGGTCACGGACTTTCCTGAATATATTAGAATATCTTAATGTCACTAATCACTAAATAAATAAAATTATGAATTGTATCATGAATTCTCTACTTAATGTAAACTATGGTTGTTGGCATACGAGTACACACATACGTAGCCCTAAGAACATGTATGAAAAACTTAATGGATATCAGTGAGTACAGACATTTATCAAGATCGTTCAAGGTAACGATCAATAGTCTCTGCCTATCCATTTAAGAAAAAAAAACGTTTTAATATTATATATCTCTATGTACATTGAAAGTTTAATAAGCTATCTTCCACAACCTTAAATGAAGGGTACATGATGAATCTTATTTGAGCATTATCAAGTGTTGAATCTCGATTCACTTTCGTAATCGAGGGACCCTTTCTTTGGTCAATCTCAAAAAGCCTTGGGGTTCTTTTGTTAAATAACTAAAGTCATTTTTTTCTGCGACATGCTTTTGACAGGTAATTATCCGGTTCCCAGTGGCATTTTAAGCCCTTTGCAATTCGAGGTTATGATAAATATACGTGTTTGGTACTGTATAACATGTTTCATGTTGTTAATGATGATATGAATACTTAAGGAACTGTAAAAGGATGGTTTTGTGACTCTTAAAACTTAGACTTAGAGCCATCAAGAAACTACAAGTATGTATTACAAAAGGTAAATTTAGAAGTATGAAAGATCGAAAGGCCCCGTTCGTATATAATTGATTAATAATAAATTTTGTTTGGTACAGAACCTTCCCAACACAGATTCTCATATATTTTTACTACCAAGGTTTAATTGTTTCAATTCCATGCATTTAAATTAATAAATAAATCAAACATACATTCATTATACATCTTCAATGAGGTCATTTTAGTGTTCCCACGGCTTAGAGCCATTAAAGGGTGTCCTTTCGCAATTATCACTCTAATAAATCATTAAGAATATGTTTATATGATGGTCATTTACCCTTTAATTGAAGGGGCGTCTATTAAAGCCATAAAAATTGTTAATGATAAAAATTTACCAGTATTGTTCAAGCACCAAAAGTAATTTACGCATCTCTAGTCTTGTGATTAGTGTGTTTAGGGAGTTTTGAACTTTATTTGCATGGTTTAAAATGTAAAATTGAATGTGGTGTTGTAGAGAAGGGCCTACTATGGTAACACAATCGACTACATACGCATACATATTGTGATTGCCATATTCTTTCATTTTCTATTTATGTTGAACTTTAAACAATAATGTAAAATAAGACCCAAATAAAGTGTGTAAAATTCTGAATAGTCTTTGTTTTTGAAATGCACAGGTTTGCTTTAGTAAAAGTCTGTAAAATTATACGTTTTAATATTAAAAAAAACTACTTAAAGGCTTTTTTCGTAAAATTAATAGCTTTTTAAACTTTCATCCCTATTTTGGAAAGGCAAGAATATAATCAAACCTAATAATTATCCATCTTTCATTTTATTTTCTCGGTACTTCTTGATATTAAAATTCTCAATATGAGAGTCGAGTACAACCATAGATTGTCAACACTCAATTCTAACACTCCAACCCAGTAGTAAGCCCGTGTAACCAACATTAATATTTGCAATCAGTCGCTCATTTGCATAATAATAGTAAACATTTTCCTGGCGCACGGCCCCTATGATTGACCAAACTCTCAATATTACAAAAGTGGACACTCAATGTCCGGAAGTTTCGAGATATTGTGGGATAATACCAAACAGAAGGGTTTGATAATAAAGCCTTGGTTTTGTTGTATAAATGACCCGTGCTAAATGGGGTCATTATGAATGAATCTAAAATTTTATTTATAGTTCACAGTGGTGTGAAAATTGCGTAGTTTTAGTACATGTAGTATGGGTAATACGTGCGTTTAGTTTATTTATACATTTGAAATGTTACTGTAGTAATTTGTGTGTTACTTGTATATGATGGGTATAGCGATAATATGATTATTATTGGAACGTAAAGGATAATGTTCAATATAACTGAAACGCAATGATTATATCATTAGAAGGTAACAATATGTTAGTTAATATTTTAAAATGCAATGTTTTATGGTCCTAATTTGTTAGTCCACTGATAGTTTAAGAAAAAAGGTAGTTTAGGTGTTCTATCATTAAATTATGTAACAATTTAATAGCTAATAGGCAGTTCATATATGGTGAAAATAAACCAAACTTCACATATCAAACAAATGTATGTATATGTCAAACAAGACTCAAAAAGATTTGCTATTGGTACACGTTTTTCTTCTTATTGTACTGGTCAAACAGAGAGATAGGGGCCACGATTTTTCATTTTATTGAATACGTAAATTCAACCCTTTAACACTTTTGGGATAGGCAGTCCCTCTAGTGACTGCAGTTCTCTATTCTTATTATGAAGTACTTGTAGCCACTATTAATTTCAAAAATTCTATTTATTAAAATAAAAATTAACTTATTTAATATGGGCATCACATTATACAATAAAACACAGGATGTTACTAGAGGCTAACAAAAGAAATGCTTTTGCTAATTTAAATACTCAATTATATTGTTTCTTAAAGATGTGTGTTTTTACTGAAACCAATACCTGAAATATCGGTAATCATCTATATTGAAAAAAGTGACGTTAGAAGCACCTATAATCACCGAGTGTGTATGAGAAGATGTATGAGTGTCAATGAAGCGAAAGTGGTCTGTCAGGATTGGGACAAATGGGGATTATCTGCCTAACCCTCTACAGGAAATCAGACGTGATATGTATGTATATATGGGTGGTAATCTGTGTAGATTTAGCTCATAATTTGAATAGTACAGTATAATAGATTTGGTAAAATATCTTCTAAGGTTCTAAGTACTAAACTAAGGCGTAGCAATCTAGCTTATAGCTTATACCTGTTAGTCTAATCCCAATGTAAACGAATCCTTACATAATTAACACCAACATCCAGAATTCCGCAGGATACTATATCCTAATTGAGGATCAATTAAGTGCTATCCGGATGGATGTCTAAGTACCTCGTATAATTATCCAGTCGTAATTAACGCCAGGTAATTATGTAACGCTAAGGCCGGTCAAATTGCAAACACGAGCTTGCTATTATTGTTGTAATGTACACTCGATCACATATATGGACATATGTAAGAATGCGTGTCCATAATTTCCGAAAATTTGATAGTAAAGTCAAAGTCAAATGTTTTTATTCAATATAAGTACAAGTATAGTACATTCATTGAAAGTCAAAACATTTGCGTGACACTGGTTGTCTCTTGGCATTGAAATTCTACCGTTAGTAGTAAGTAGTAGGCATTATTGCAATAACTATTAAAACCTGCCTGTTGTTTAAATAAGTCTCCTTCGGAATTGTAGCAGAGATCACGAAACAAACTATTTTCACTACTTAAACAATCATTTACACATAAGTTATAAGAAATAAAGATGATATTTAAATAACTGAGATAAATAATTACTGATATAATAAATACTGAGATAAATTGCAGAGTCTTTAGAACATGCGGAAATGAAAGTACAGTAAGTGAATGTGAAACTAACTAGCACGAGATATATAGTGATTTTATTCATGTGAAATATGGTGACAGTAAAAATAACACTTAATAAAAGGTATATTTAGATCTATGTAATTGAACTACATAGTCCTACGTAACGGCGAATCATTCCCTAACATACTCTTCATACTTTCATGTACTTATTTGCATTTGCAGTCAATTAACAACTTGGTTAATTCTGATTAATTAATATTTATATTAACGTCACCTTATTATATAAACCAGTTTCATGTAATCAGACTAAACTGTATTTAAGATTTATTAATGATCTTATATACCGTTAGTGACCAGTAAAATAAAATTGTTATAATAATTATTAATGCATTTTAGAATACTATATTCAAAGGTATAAAAAATATGGAATATCATTTCACACAAACATACATTCACGTCCTTTAATCCTTTTCGAGGTGTACAGGACGTGGAAGACACGATAGTATCTCCTAGGTCATTTTTTAGGATAAATATTGAGGCTGTGATATATCGTAATTATAAATCAAATAATATCAACAAAGCAAAAGTATATAAGAAAATATGTGTTGCAATTATTGATCTGTTAGGAAACTGGACTGACCACATCTTTTCTATCTTTTCCTTTCCAATAATAAAGGGAGAAAACACGTGTCACATATACACGTGATACACACGTGACCCCTAGCTAACACGTCGGGACCACAAAAATAAGGATTTTACTTATTTGGATTAATTATGTTGTGGAATCAGTTCTCTGCATAATCTCTTATAAATACGAAATCTTATAGAAAAAACTTATCTTAGGAAAAAAATGCCATTCTCTGAAAAAGAAAGATTTAGTGAAACCAAATACAATTTTTTACGCATTTTCATTCTTACTTAGAATCACTTCACTAATATATGCTGCTTAAATATCTGGTCATTTTTCAATCAGGCTTTAGTGTAGTGTAGTTCTATAGTGTAGCTGTATCTTTGTTAAATTATTAAATTAAAAGACAATTACAATCATTAACCCTTATAGTAAGGTAGTAATTCTATTGCCACCTCGAACCCACGTATTGAATAGATAGTCAGTACTCAATGTGACAGGTGGGAAGTCATGTATCCTATAATATAATATGCTCGCTTGCCTAAAAACTCCTTGTTTTGTAAAGTCAATCGATTCGAGTTCATTAAGACTGGGATGCGAAATTCACCATGAAATGATTGCTTAGTGTTAATACTGTAAACGTTTGAATGATATTAACCAGTGGTACAATCCCTTTAAGCAATAGTTTTTGAAACGTGCAAGTGGCTCTGTTTTTTCTAATTTGACTTAGAGACTGTAATGTAAGTAGGTACGTATATGTAAGTATTCTTTTTGTACCTAAAAAAATGCTAGATGTAATGAAAGATTCTTCAAATTCTGTTAATAATTCTACTCCTCTTAGAAAGTATTGTAGATTGAAGAGTAAAAACATATAATAATATTTCTGTCTGTCTAATACTTTTTGATTTGTTTTATGTATCTCTTACTTTGAATTATTTTCACACAATTATCTCGTGCATCCGTGGCCACGTACCCCTGGCTTTTTATCCGATTGTTTAGATCGGTGACTGACACCCGATTCTTAGTCCGTGTCATTCATCCCTTCCTGGCTTTTTTATTTGTGTCACTTTGTTTTTGCTGTGTTCCGAACCGAGAAATGGGGAGCGTGTCATCATTTTGATATACTGTCAAATTTACATCAAAATACTGATGGTAGTTCATTGTTGATTGTTTACTGTTTGGGAGCGTGTGAAAATGCTATCGCTAAATGATTATGTATTAACATTGTTGTTGTTAAATGGACGTAATTCGAATCTTCTTATCGGTGTAGGGTTGGTGTTGTTTGTTTGTTGTTTTAGTAGTGTTTTGTTAGGGTATTGGCTTTGGTAGTTAATCGTATGAGATTTTAAAAAGAGATTAGAATCTATAAGTAATGAATATGTATAGTAAAGGAAAAAAGTATGTTACGGTAATAAAAAACTATTTTAAAGTATCTCTACATATTTTATTGACAATTAAGCTCTTGACTTTTTACATAAAATTTCATTACAATTTCCTAAGATGATATTACAAAATGGATATAAAATTGACACTTTTAAAAGAACAAATTAAACATTGGCTAGTGCTGGAATAATTTTCTCATAAATGGTGATACCATGAAGGAAAACATCCGCTTTCAAACTCTCATTATGTTGATGCAGTTGAACCGGAGTATTAACGATCGGTGAAAAACCAATACAGGGTATCCCTAAAGCTCTAATATATCTACTATCAGTACCGCCCGGAAACACTCGTGGTTTTACAATAAAATCTTTGTCTATCTTCTTAATTTCTTCCGTAGCAGACTTGAATGCAACCCAAAAAGGATTAGAATCATCAAGTTTAGTCGGAGGAACATAAGGTTGTTTCTGTTCATACTCCACGCTTACATCTTTACCAGCTTCTTTGAACCAATTGTTGATTCTCTGTTCAAACTCTTTATGATCAACATTCAAGTCCAATCTTATATCGAAAGACGCAACCAATTCTTCTGGCACCACATTCGTTTGTATTCCACCACTGAGTCTTGTTAAATTAATGGTCGTCACATCACCGATAGTGAGATCTTTGTTCGAAGCTAATTTTCGTTTCTGTTCCTCACGTAAATCTAGGAACTTGTCAATGACATACCTGATCTTCTCAGCCGCAGTATTTTCGTGCAGCAAAGACCCATGACCAGAAGTGCCTGGACAATGGACATGGATATGCCAAATCGCTCTTTCGGCGTAGAATAGATAGTACTCTTGAGTGGAGCTAGTAAAACCTTCATCTAGGGAGAAACCTAGATTCAAATTCTTAAAGTCTTCTGTACTTACAAATTTCTCCATACCTAGTGTACCGCCTAGTTCTTCATCTGGTACAAAGCTTAAGTGTATAGTCCTTTTAGGTTTGAAACCCACTATTTTTCAGCTTCCTAACAGTTTCAATATACTGTATGGCAACAGATTTCATATCTTGGACACCTCTTGCATAAATCGTTCCATCTTCATCCATATGAGCCTCAAAAGGTGGGTGAGTCCAGCTTTTCTCGAATACTGGCACAACATCCATATGGGAGTTTAACAAAATGGCTGGAAGGTTTGGCTGTTCACCTTTCCAAGTCATAATGAAAATAGGGTTCTTGGGGTATACCTCGTAGATTTTGTAAGGCAAACCCAGTTCCTTAGCTTGCGATTTGAGGAAATTGATGCACTCGTCATAATTTATGTTTGGATGTTCACTGCGTATTCTCAAGTAGGTTCTCAGGTTTTTTATCGCGGGATTCGATTCGTATGCCGACATTTTGGTCTTACAATTCAGAATAGTATCAAAGTAATGGTCTAGTGTTCGGGATGTAATTGAATATATACTAGTTCATTTGCGGTTGGTTTCTTATCTGAATTTGTTTGTTATTGTTTCTGTGGTTTTATGAATCGGTCTTTGTTATGTATATTGAGTTGTAGACAAATAATAATTTTGTATTTTTTATAACGTGAATTAAATATATTTATTGATAATGTGCAAAATAAAACTTGTAACATATGGAAAAATGTCTTGCCTTTGGACAAATTTAGACAACGTTGCATATATATTTCATAATATTAAAGCGATGCTTATCATCAATGACACGAATGTGGTTATTTGTTAGTATGTCATTGACAGAACGTTTTAAAAAGTAGGATAGGTCAAAGGAAATAATAACAACAGATTGTACTTGCAAATGGCATTGAGTTCAGTAGACTGTTACTTTATTATAATTTTCTAGATTCTTCAGGAATTGTCAAAATAAAGAATAAGAAGGTTAATAAGCATCAAGCTCTACTTATACATATTCTATTGGTATTTGAGAATGAAACTATATTATTTATATAATTATAAGAAGCAAACGTTACAAATAATAAACAACTTCATTCGATTATACCATACACTCTCCATTATGTTGACTGCAGTTTATCTGGTGTAAAGGGTCCATTTATTCACTAATCTATTATTTTGAATAAATATTCTTATAATGCGAGCTTATAAATTTGTGTATTGTAACGATCTGAAAAAGTTAGTATATTAGTATAATATATTATAAGTATAAGAAGTATTAATTATAATATTATTTTGACTAATATTTGATTAATATTGTAATAGTTAGAGGTTCCAAAAAGTTTTTTTTTCACCCATAAGACATTCTCATACGCATTAACAATCAAAAACAACAAAATGGCATAATAACTAAAATAACTTATACCCCTATTATACCAATTAATTAACACATTAATCCTAAGACTAGTAGGTAGCTTTTTGTAATTAAAACTGCGTCAAAACAAGGGGATAGTGAGAATTAATGTCGCGTGGTTTATGATCACTGGAGATTAAGATTTGGGGTGAGGTGATGAAAGTAATAAATAAGGTGAGTTGAATAATTATATTGCACCAGAATTATTATATAATCCCGAGTAATTTAGAGGTCCTTGGAGATATGATAATATTTCCTCACCTTAAAATAATTGTCTTCAGTGTCCCGGGCTAGTCTGAGACGGAAAATGAATGCTAGCTGCCGTTCTTCCCGGCATGTAGGAGGTGACTAAGGGAATAAGGGGTAAATGGATTCTATTGGGAGATGGGCTAGCAATATATCATCACTATTCCATATGACATAATTATATAGGTGATATTAAAATTTCCTTAAGGTCTGTTACCCCGACATGATTAAAGGACTTGTATGTATGTAGTTATACTTACTTATAAAATATTTTCATACTGCCCTTGGCTATAGCTTTAATATTGAATCAATTTATAGGTCACAACCCTAAATCTCTAGGTCTTTTGTTGTGACATGTTGCAAAGAAAGGTGATCAGTGGCTAGGTTATCATAAGCAGCCAATACAGAAAATATACAGCTAAGTAAGTAAGCTTATAACAGTTTATAGGTGACTTATATTACTTATTGAGAGGGATAGGCAGATTTTTTTCACGATAACTTTCTTTACTAATACCAATTTTGTGATTACTTAAGATGTTCAATCATCCACATTCTTATTTATATCACCCAGGGCTCCTTAACTTTGGCGATTGTACTACTGTATTGTTGTTGTAATACTGTATGCGTACAATTTTTAAAAACCCATCACATTTAAAAACACATCGAAAGAGGTTATGAACCTTCACACTCGCTTAAAAAGGACATCAATTAATGACCAGGCACTAACAAACAAATCAAACACTTTGCTTATCTATATTAATGATGTCAGTACATAACTGGTTTAGACCCCACCTCAGATAGACAATTAATTAAAAAGGGATCTTTCGGGACGAAAAGTAAACCCGAAGGACCCTTGTCAGTGAATACAGCGAAAGAATGACAAATGAAATTGAATGGACACCGGCTCTATAAGTGAAAACACAAAGAATGATGGTATCGTACCTCGTCAGGATATTATTAATAGTGTGATATAACCCTTTGAATGAATAGTGTGTCTGAACTTTAAATAATACTTGGAGCATTCATTATACGATACGGTAATTATTGTGATAATGATGTTGAAACGTTTTTGTTTCGTGGGTTACTAAGGGAAGAGTCAGTTAAACAAATATGTACTAAGAATACTTTTAAAACCCCTTTGTTTTAATAATGGAACATACATATTACATTAACGTAATATGTTTTTTTTGAGAAATTAGAGATTTTACGTGATATTTGTAGCTTTTTTGTTTAAAGTAATCTGAAATCATCAATACGTATTCCTTTTGTTTATTCCATACAAATATTAGCGTTTATTTGTATATATTTTTTAATTTTAAATTCCCACAACGGAACCTAGAGCCAGTCAAGATAAACAAGTACCTTACTCTTTTTTTCACTATGTATATTCATACAATACAAAATACGCGTGCTTGGTATACGAAATGAACCACCAACACACCAATTAACAAGGAAAACAGTAGCACCCCCAAAATAAATCTCTTCCACTGACTTATCAAGTCTGAGACGTCCAAATGAATACAAACGATTTACATCCGATACGCGACGCAAACCACGAAAGGAAATGGTCGAGGATTTGTCAATGTCAAATTTGAATAGAGAAATGGACGCCATCCGTCTTATTACAAAAATATCAGTCAGTCTTGGCTTAAGCTAAGACCAAAAAGTCCTGACTTGGTACTGTACCAGAGTTGTTACAGGACTAAAAACTATGTCTTATTACAAAAACAAAACAAATGGCGGACAAGATAGTCCAGGGATGTTACAGTACTAAATGTGATCATTCAATCATTCACTCGATTACGTTCCATTTGACATAGTATGATAATATTACTTCAAACCTACAATTATTTAACAGTAGTGATGAGTGATGTAAATATTTATTTATTACTTAAATCTTTTTCTTATGTATTTATACATAAATAATTCATGGTTGAATAACTTCATTATTAATTAATCAATATCCGTCAAGCAGTTGGTGTTTTTTTTGTTTACAACACAATTGAGCACGGAACGTAATACGATGCGCCATTACAATAAAGTTTGTTATGATTTTGTTATATCAAGTTTGATGTGATTTATTTCAGTGATTTTTGAAACTATCGTTGTGCAGAACCTGTTCATACTGCGAACGTAAATAAGATTACGTTAAATTTCGCCTATTATCCCGCTCAATAGCTTTGTGAATCAATATTTATAGTAGTAGAAGAATTTCTTCGTCACTCATAACATAATGTACAATTAAAACATCAAATTTATCTGCAACAAATCTAAATCATCATACCGATGTCATTGAAACATATACTTATCATTAATATACTTATTTTAGATACAAAAACATTCTTTACTACAGACAAAACTATTAAATAGTAACCTCAAAATTATTTGTTCTAGAGATAAACTAGGGGCTACAGTAGTTTAACTTTAGTACCACAGTTGTTACTGTACTAAGGAATAATTTGGTTTTTGTAATAACGTTTTAGTAACATCTCTGGACTAAACCTGAGTTGTTCCTAGAACTAAACTTTTGTAATAAGACGGCATGTTTTTTCTGCATGGATTTTCATTGGGCGTACAAATGGCATATCCATAATGTTTAGTAAGAGTATGATTTCTGTTTTTATTGGTTTTCTACAATACATATCTTTTCAACAATTATCTAACGTAAACTTAAAAAATAAATGTATTGACGCATCTCCTTTCTGTAGGTATAAGCAAATACTAAAGTTGTCTGCTTTGAATAATACTTAAATCTTTCTTGCCTTTTTGGCCCCTATTAAGCTTCTCATGCGTTTTCTTCTGTTCTTCACGCATTACACCGCATTGAAAAAGTCTATACGATATGTGGATTAGGATTCTGATGATATATTTTAATAGATAATTTCAGTATGAATAAGATTTCAGGTTTTCAGATGGTTAAGTTACCTTTATGGATTAATGATTAAAACCACTCTTTCTTTTTAAACCGCAAACAAAGCTCAATATAAGTATAAAAAATACGACTAATACTCGTAATTATATTTCAATAAAAACATAATGAGACTGACATTTCATCTTCCAATAAATCTGAATTCATGGCAGATTCTAGTATATAAATCTTTCTAAATAAATCAATCCGAGCTATCCACAGCAGCACGCATTCACACTATTGTTGTTTGATTAATTTAGTACAACCGCAGTTTGTGTGAGATTGATGGATGTGCAGTTCCAAACTAAAATGCCTAAAATCATTATAATGTACTTGACACTAACCACATATAAAATATAATCTATCTGGCTGCCTAAACTATGTATAATGTCAATTTTCTTTCTTTCCTTTTTTCGTTTCTTTGACATAGATCTCAAGTTCATGGCGACTTTTAAAAAAGGTAAACAACTTTCTATGAGTCTATTATTGTTTATCTAGACACCTCTAAATAAGAATATTAGTATAATTAAATATATTATAGTAACCCTACAATTAAATGTATAAAGATATTTGATTTGAATCTAGTTATAAAAATTTGTGAATAGAATGTAAACCGAATTTCAACTTATCTGTCTTAAATTAGTTATTAGTTCCGAAGCTTATATATACCCATCTACATGGTAAAATAAATGACAATATGTAAACAATAATCCACATAAAAAACCTCCTCCCAAAACTCTCAACTAATACCATTTACGCTACTCAAAAAAAGGTATCATCAATCCGGATTACTTAACGTTCCCGTGTATCGCTCACAATCCCTTCCATAAACTGTGTCCATTCATGCTTTTACAAAGTTCGCGACCATTAATCTTCCCAGATGTATGCAAATTTCCTGATAAATCGTCGGTCAGAGTCCAGTTTGCACAGCCCATACATTATTTTGTGGACTCATCACTCATACGGCGATCCGAACACGAGTTTATGAAACAAGGCTTTTATCGGGTTTTCTAAGGTAAAGAATAAAAAACCTTGCACAGCCTAGGTACAGTGTTAATCCATTTGTTTAGATATTAACCAGTTTTCTTGCTGGTAAAAAGTGAGTTAGACACTAGGGTTTTTAATGCTCATATAATATTATGTGCTAGTAACTTATCAACAATATTGGGCTATGATTACCTCAATTGTATCTGAGGTGAAATTATGATTTTCTGATGTTAGAGTAGCTGAAATTAAAGTGTTAAATTATGTTACTATAATCCTACGTATACACTTACGTCTCTCAATTTCGTTTGGGTTGTAGAGAACTTTGGATATAAAATATGTTTTTATTCATTAGTAGCATAGTTTTTGGATTTTCTGTTACTGTGATTAGATAATATAGGTGGCTGATATCATTCATCTTCAACATCTCCTATAACAAATTGACAATACATAAACATATATACCGACACCCATTCCTTAATCCCCCAACAACAAACCAACATTGTCACACACATTATAACTACAATGAAGCATTGACAGCACATCCCTCGCACAATTTACATCAAAGCCTAGGGTCTATCGATGGCACTAATTAAATGCCTAAGCCCTGTTACAAATCTCGCCTCAGGTTATTGCAATATAGACGAGAGGCTCGAATAGGACGTTAGGTATTGGGTAGTAATTTTGGACTATTGTTAATCTGGACTGGTATGCATATACATTCACGTTTGTAACTTGATGAACTAGCTTGGAAACTTAATACTTGTTATTAACATTGGGGTTAAGATATGTATTGATTATTGCTAAGATGTAACTAGTAACGTTTAAAGAATCTGTCTATATTATAAGTTAAGTCTTATAATATAGACAGACTGCGAGAATATAGACTAGAGTAGCACTAAACAATATAAAAATATCATTAACAACATATCGTTAGTTTCGGTACTTATTCGATAATGTTTTATTTAATCGATTTACACAAAAATTTGGATTAAGCAAGAATAAATTCAAGCCAATAGACTTGACAGATTGTGAGATAAAACTAAACCACAGATAATATAATACTATACAGACTAAACTATGAACTGTATTCGAGATGTTGGGCTCTCCTGAATAAATGGAACCCTATGTCGATGCTTGGCCAAACTTGTTTAATATAAGTCCCGATGTTTGAATATCGTCCGATCCCTGTCATACACAATATGTATGTACAACAAGTATTAATCCTTATGCAATAGACTATATTATAAAATATATACATATAGGTTCAATATTTATATCTATTTAATTGTTTATCATAGTTACATATTTATATATCTTAAGCGGACACATATAGAGTGCTATTAACTAGTGACTCTATCACTACGTTTACTATTACCTTTACTTTAAAGGCTAAGACACGACACATAAGTAATTCACCCACCTGAAAGGGTTAACTGAGCCGTGAAATAACCAACCCTATAACTGCCAGGTTAATTATCGAATTAATTGCGAGTCTTTTAAGAAACCGTTTGAGCTTCCACGGGTTAATCGCTTTGAGGCGCAGATGTTCTTAACCCCTAACTTGCCGAGATTTTTAATTGATCAAAGCGCTGACTTAAAAATTAACCACCTGAACCGGATGAAAGAATAAAGTGGAATTTCTTTGCCTGTAATAGGTTTTGTGTTAAATCAGATGGTCTTATTGAATGAAGAGTTTGTAAGGTATTTTTTACGTAGTACGTTGAAAATTAAACATACTCGTAAATATTGTATCCAAAAGTTGTTATGTAAATAGTAAACGATATTAAAGTTGTAAAGCTAATTTGAAAAGCCGTGTACTATAATGTGCGTTACGTATATTATATATTTTCGGTCGTCAACTCATACAAGACAACATGTAACTTAAATGTTCCAAAGTGACATCTAACGTTTTCTGTTTGCACTACATAGTGCATATCGAAATAAAAGAAGGGGCCGGGTAATTACGTTCAACGTGTAAGTTGCATATGAATCATGATAGTATCATCTGACACTTTAAATAATTTTTTTTACATAAAGTCAAATAAATAATATTTTATACCTTGCATCCATTTAACAAATATTATCATGTATCTTACGGGATGGATGTATAAAAACTATAAAATACGCTTTACAACCTGTGAACACTCCCTTTTTATTGTGTTGGGATAGTCAGGGGCTTGAGTGCCAATCTCCGAAATTTCGGAGGCATATTAAAAACAAAATTATCGAGACTTGAATGAAACGCTGTAACTTATGGTATGTTCCTAAGTTCATTTTAATAACCTTTTTTTTACCTATCAACCCCACGTATACAATTACAGTACACAATTTACAATCTCTTTGTGGCCGTAACATTGTAACTGTTCAATTTGAATTTGACGCTTTCACGTGATGGACACATTACAACCCTTTGACTGACACTCATTCGATTAAACGACCAAATTGCTATCGGTGACGAGGACACAATGTGTTGATTGTTGGGCCTAGGCATTCTAGATTAAATACTAACACTATACTTTACATAGGCTGTAGAGATAAGTCGGTAAAAGTACTAGTATGTTGAGCTTTTAACTATTTATTTAAAAGGAAACAAAACTGTAACAAACCAGTTATAGATACAGTAATTAAGTGTATATGCTTAAATAACTAATGCAGAGATCAAATATTTACATAAATATACACACACATACGCATTCAGGTTCTTTAACCCCTTTCTGGTTGGAAAGAACCTTAGAGACATGAAAACATATCTTTGGTCACATATTAGCATGAATGAAACATTGGTGACAGGTTATTAGTCCATCGCTCTGTAGATTCCTTTCTCATCTAGTCCCTTAGTCACCTCCTATGACATGTCGGGAACGGCAGCTAGTTAGCGTTCTTTTTACGTCCCAGGGGTATTGTGTTGATTATTAGATCTAGGAATTCTAGATAAAATAAAAACGCAAGTACTATACATAGGTCGTGGAAAAGTAGAGAAAATTACTAAAGGACTGTTATGAGCTTCCAAATAATGTAGAGGTATCTAATATCAATATAAGACTAACTACCATGCATTAAACTACAATTGAAGACTATCTTAAGTCTCATACACATGACTTTTATACAAGTTTTTACATGTAAACATCTTTGGGATAAATTTGGGTAATACAACGTAAAAAAAACATAAACAAACACAGCATAGTAATTTCAAACATAGGAATAAAAATCTTTGTCTTAACCAAGCTATATCTATAGATAAATAAGAGTAAATAAGTATATCTCGAACGGTATTATCATAACAGCACTTAAGCCGCGGTGACCAACAAAACGGCGTCCCCTCCTGTCCAGAAATTAAGATAGATGGCGACCAAGGGCCTTACTCACACTTATGCTTGAATTAATTTTGGGGATCTTTGCCTAGAGCCCTTGCAAGGGCGACTTAGTTAATGCCGAATAATATTGTAAGTGATTTAGTGTGAATCCTGTCTAGTGATTTGATTTATTTTGTGCACCTTGCGTGACCTTAGGTCAGTGAATAAGGTATTGGTTTAAAGTGCTTAGAAGATTTGTAATGGATTTGTTGAGATGGGTTGGATCCGTGTGAGATTATATAGCATGCATTGTTAGTAATTTCACTATTGAACGAATTTTTTTATCAAATTCTTCATTTTAATTTGAGATATAATTAAAAAATAGGAAATGAACTTCATCAATCTATTATACTTAAAGTCATATACACTTCGTTATATTCACACTATTACTCATTAACACTACATTATTTACTATAAGTCATCTTAACTTATCATTCCATCGTTTTAGCAGTACATAAGTTAAGACAGTTTAATTACAACATCTGCTAATACGTATTTTTCTACTTAACTATGAAAGCATTTTCATCAAGAGCACTAAGCCTCCGAAAGAATGTCACTGTCATACTGTAATATGCATAAATAATTACCCAACACTGTACTTGTGTTGTAACTAGCGTCAGTTGAAAATTGTACACTTCAGTGACGATTTATCGGGAATCACATCAGGTACAAATTTAAATGTGTGCATTAAAAATAATAAAATATATATCATATTAAACATGTAAATCAAAAAACGCTATTTAAGAATACAGGTATGTATTAAATAACATTGTATCCTCATATACTGAAAACATCAAAAGGAAATATTCTCACCTCGACAAAAACATTAAAAGTTCATATACGTTATTACAAATGATTAAGGCAAATAAGTTACATAGCCTTATTCATTATGTGACGAAGGAGAATTGAAAGGCTAAAAGACCTTTTCATAATTCAGATCCTCCCTTCTAAGGCATTCACTGATATGACCTCGTTTGTCATTAATACTATGTCCATGTTCCATTGTTAACACAGAGGTCCCGATTTCCATGCATTGACCTGCAGATACTTTGCATCCCAATTTGGCATTTGCATAATCCGCAGTCGACGCGTGTTTGGTTATTTTTTACGGAGATTACATCTATTTTCAATTTTGACAAACTGCTCGGTGATCTCTAAGCTAAATTGATATTTGAAATAAATACCTAATGCTAATAGAAATGCGTAGCATGTAAAAGAAAAGTTGTAAGATATTTTTGGTGTACTTTTAGTGAGAACAAAGTTGTTGATAAGTAATGTGAAGTAAACATATTTATACCGATATATGTTTATGATATATACAGTAATGTTGTTATATTTAGAAATTTAATATACGCATCGATGTATTCATTTTCTTGTTTTTATTCAGTATAATTCTAATACATACATACATATCACACCCGCAGCCCTGTAGAGCGATAGTCTGAGATACGGATCCAGAATCATAGAATCTCGTAGTCGAACACAAAGGATCAGATGAATATATGTACTATAGAACCCTAAAAATTCCAGTAACTAGGTTTCATCAATACCATAATCCTTATCATAAACTTATTATAACACATAAATAATTCAAACCTCTGAAGATTATTAACTGATACTGTAACCAAGAATCCTAACCAACCTTATCTCTTCTTACCCAACCACTTTAATTATTTAGTAGTTTACCAAAACCACTTACCAAACGCAAATTCCGCCCAATCATACCACAACCTTAATTTCGTATTCATACTATCACCAAAGAGGTTTTAGCTACCAACCTCTATTCATCAAAGGCACTTACAATAACATGAATCTCGATAAATATATCTAGGAGCTGTCAAACATTCAAAACGTTCCCTTACTTTAGGAGGTAATCCCGATGCAAATGGGTTAAGAATAGTCTCGCCTTCTCGAGTGTTTGTTCCTGTACGACCCCCTAATATAAACTAGTACCTAATATAGTAGAATGGGAGGCAACTATTTATATGTAAGTAACAGTGCACTTAATAAATAATAATGCATTTTGGCTAGCAACCTTAAAAATCTTCCTGTTATTATTCATTTTACGGAGAGTACCTTCGCTGTGGAAAATAAAATTTTAATATCTGATATCTTTTTTGTTCAGAGTATGTTAAATGAATATTATATACTTAGTTGATCAGAGTGTGTTTAATTTCAAATAATCGTTTATCAAGATTTCTCTTCACTATGACGTTTTTGTAGAAAAACAAGAAACTAATTATTATATTGTACGAGTAGCTCTATATTTGGATTTTAACACGTACCTAAATTATTGCATATTAAATTTAATATTAGTTTTGAAACTGTTGTATTATCATAAAGCTTATTATATATATATATATATATATATATATATATATATATATATATATATATCATAAAGCTTATTATATTATAAAGTTAAGCATTAATGAAAATATTGTCGCTGGTTCTAACGATTTAATGTATACTATACTCAATAATTTTCTACGTTACCTATTTTATTACGCTACAACGCATTCACATAGCATCTATTTATGAGTGCCTTAGGAACAGCCCGTGAGCACAAAAGCAGTGACTTGGTTTATTGTTATGGTGGATTTCCCTTTAACCGTATTTCAATATGAGCATCCCTCGAGCCGTGACTAAGTGTTGTGCTTACTTTCAATGAGCATTTGTATTCGGAAAATCCGAAATTATTCCCGACATCTTGTTCCGTATTTTCCAAGCCCTTTAGGAGTCGAATTTAAATGGCGGATGAATATTAATTGATGGGCGCGATTCGGGTAAATGTGTAGTAAAGTTGAATTATTTGTTTGTGTTGAAAGTAATATAAGTATAGTATGTACTCGTACAAGTGACTTAAAAGTAATATAAGTATAGAATATCCAAGTGACAATTGTTTCTAATCTTTTAATGTAATTAAGTCTTGAATAACTCTTTTCGTTGATAAAGAAAGTCTTTATCCAGTCAAGAAGCATGTTGTACTAAATAAACAACTACAAATAGTAGCTTTTATCAGTGGGTATAGTAATATTTCTCTCTGTGTTTTCTAACTCAGACACCCATAGCACATAAACAGCCTTTCTAATACTATTTATATGATTTGTTTGTTAATTTCGTAAGAGCTCGTTAATTACGTCAGAACTAAATATTCAACCGTGGTATTCGGTGCATTACACATTATGTATAATTGCGAAAATGGACATAAAAAATAAGAAAAACATACTTTCATTGGTATGTATTGTATCCACTGTAATGTATCCACTGATACAGAGTCAAGCCCCCACGATGTCCTACGCCAAATTTAACCGTTCAATCCACCGATGATAAATTATGTATATAGCTACTAAACACAGTGCCACGTATTTGTAATAACAATTAACTGAATAGGAAACAGAAATCCGTAGAGAACCATTACTCAAATGAACGACATTTCTCTTAGTACCATTTGTTCTGAGAGTCAAAGGGTAGCTAACTTATTGTCAATTTGGCTAAAAGCGAATACTAAGGATGGTATATTAGTAGTACCAGTATTGTATTACTTGTATCAATATTGTGTTTCGAGAACACTAGTATACTCAAAGTATACTCAGATATGTTCTGTAATTAAAGATATCATTCGAAACCTTTGATATTGATTATTGTGAACGAACTTGTACGAAATGTAATTATGTTTTTAATATGAAGTGTAGTTAGCACATTCATAATATCAGTTACATCAATCTGTAACTTACTCTCAACACAGTTAAATATCAACTGAAATATCTTTAAGGGATACGATTGTATCTAATAACGTTACAGCTATAAAATGATTATAAATGTATAGTTTATAATCTTTACAATGTAACTAAACCATATGACAATAATTCAAATATTCCCCAATTATTTACAAAATCGGTAACAAATGACAAACTAATTCAAATGATCAATTCCAATCAATCTTCAAATTGAATTGAATTTTTATTCAATTGTCATAACTTATCTCTGATTGATCGAGAAGAGATTATCATAATCGTGTCGTCACAGACTGAATTTGTTCACGTATCATTTGACTTGAATTCGGAAACGATTCATCTCGATCGCGTGCCGTAGATCTATCTTGCTTTTTATCTTTCGTGACATCTAAAGTTAATATGTGCAAATAGTCAATTTACATAGTATACCATAAGATCCAAGACTCTGTAAGAGATTTATCAGGGTCCTTCCTGACTGCACTGATAGTCTCTACCTATCCCGTCAGGGACATTGATACTTAAATATGTCAATATATTGACTATGTGCGTTGTTACATTCTAATTCTTTATTCTTAAACTTAACGCTAAAAATTGGAAACCAAGTATAAAACACAACACAAGAACTTGATAGTTCTTTAATAATACACCAAGTAGATGTATTTAAATCCATACAATCTTATTTAAAATTTAAATAATGATTTTCTATATGTCAATTGACAATTTTGTACCCGAAAGTATATTTTATTTATGTTCATAATTTCCCATTGCACTTCACTATCGACATATAAAATGCACGTTGACAATTTCCGGTTGCGGCTTACACCGGATGGAACGTTCGGAATTCCTATCATACAAAACCGGATGTTTTGTGTAAAATGCATTTGATAAATTGCAATATGCGGTGTATGTATATCGATCAGTTTGAGGTATGTAGAGATATGAATGTCCTCTAACTGGTGAATAAAAAATAAATAATATTATTTCTTACCACAATTCCTTTATAAAATTCAATATAATATATGTATATATTAACATATAGTATTAGTGCAATGTCCTATTGATGTGTAAAGTATAGTATTTTTTCTTTATTAAATATTGAATAGCATCAACTTATCCTGATTTATTACATTCCATATACTAATAATATCTGTCTTATTACCTTTTTATAGATCAAGACCGAATAACTATTAATCAATATACAAAAAAAAAACGCATTCACGACCATTAACCCTTGCGGGGTAGTCAGAGGTTCAGGTGTCCATCTCCGCAATTGCGAAGGTAGTAATTCTATGGACACCACGAACCCACGTGTTAACCAGATAGTCAGTACTCAATGTGACAGGTGGTCAGCCATGTCGCCATTTACAAGCACTAACTATTACTTACCTGTTCGACGAACAGGTAGGTTTCCTCACGATGTTTTCCCTCACCGTATAATTCGATGCATTTCGTAAATGTGTTTTAATTACGAAAATGTACATAGAAATTCATTAAAATTCATTTCCATTGGTACATGCTCAAGCGGGATTTGAACCCTGTACCCACTGATACAGAGCCAAGCCCCAAACAACTGAGCTACGTCGAATTACATTCCATATACTAATAATATAATTATTAATCAATGTATAAATTAATTAATTAGGTTAGGGTTAATATAAATAGGTATAATGAGTAAGGTATGTACAGATTTAAATACTGATGTTGCTCAAAATAATGATACTTAGTTTTGAGTTCGTAAATGTATTTATGTGTATAGACGCTTATTTGGCTCATCATTGTAAAACGCCGCCGCCTTGGCGTCGCGGGGTGAATAAATTACCGTTCCAATTTCGAAAATCACACCCAAATCCATCGGAACCAAGTAAGATGTTAATATACAGAAATAAAGATATAATAATTTATTTATCAATGAAGTCTGTAAAATAAAGTAACATAATATTTACAAGCTTTAAACTAATTAAAATAATTTACCTATAAATTAAATATATCTAGAAATTTGTCGATGTCGTTGGAGCGCAGAGTGCCCAATATGTATATTTAGAATATTTGTAAATTATTATATTTTTTGTTTATATCAATATATGACGTATATGTATATTAGTTTGTATGTTTGTCTCCGTATCATGTCATGGTTTACAATTTGTCAACGATGTATTTTGCGTGACCATAAACTTAATCCTTCTTATATATTTAAAGGCTTCAGACACCATAACGGAAGTCTACGAATTCAAAGAAAGAACTATCACCATATCACAGTCCCATTTATCACAACCGCAATAAATACCTAATATAATGCACATCTCATTATTTTTATGTCCCCTTATAACGCCACCTATCTCTTTGTACAGACACTATAAAAATAGTGTCATGGCGGAATAAAATAAACGCCATTGTTACTCTTCAATATTCATGAAGGTAATAATGTCCGAATATTTCTCTCCTTCACGATTTTCCAATCACCATTAGTACTGTATCTGCACACTTAGCTTGCTTTATTCTGTTTAGTATGAACGCATCCATTTTTCTTTATATATAAATATGACTCTTAATACACTGTAACTTACAATTGATTTTGAATCTTTAGCTTAACGCGTTAAGGTAGGTTTTCGTTTAAACATTTGTTGTTACTAAGGTCGTTAATACAATGTGCTAGGGTAGTGAAAGAATGTGAAATATGGTAGCTATTGAGTTTTATTGTGTCAAATAATAGGGGTCGTCTTATGCACACTATCAAGTGTTTGATCTAACAGATTCGTAGGGTGTATGGGCAATCGGTTAATAAAAACAACGATTTAACCTTATCAGTACACGGTAGTTAAGGGTATTAGAATTGTTAGTTTAAGACGTAATAAGATATGTATATCTAGCTTTTCTGATTAACATACATACATATCACGCCCGTTTCTCTACAGAGGGGTAGGCAGAGATCATTAGGAGGGTTAGATTAGTAATTTCAATGGGTAGTGAGTTTATATCCACCTCTTCGAGGATTACGGATTGAGTATATGAATGAATTGTGCTATTTTTACTTCAGACTAGCCTGACTGAAGTGTCTTATGTGAAGATAATAAAGCAAAAAATTAGATTCCTTGATCTCTGTCTATCACACTGTAGAGAGACGGTCATGATACAAATCGTACTACGTATGTTTAATAAATACAGGTGATATAGTAATGATCTATGAATGGATGTAAAAGAATGCTAACCAGCTGCCGTTCGTCCCGGTGGCATATCGTAGGAGGCTCCTTAGGGACCAATGGTAAATACAATTTAATGGGTGGAAGGCTAGCAACCACTATTAGTCCATATGAAAAAACAACCCTAATACTCGTGCCTGTAGTATTATATTATCTGTGCTCGTGCTAAAAAGCGACTTAGCGAGAATTAAGAAAGTGAATGTGAATACATTTATAGGATAGGCAGAGACTATCGATCAACACCTGGATCGATCCTGACAAATCCCTCTTGCTTCACCCACATCCATTAACCTTCTCATACACGCTCTTCTGTTCTTCCCACTATGTAGGTACACCTGTATATATGTATATATGTACCAAACGTAACATACCAAGCTGAGTTAGAACCCTTTTGCTTCGACAATAACATGCACAAGCTATACCTCCTAGTTCGTAGGTTTGATTTGTAAAATGTTTGTATTGTGTATGTTTTTGTTGCTGTAAATAAATGCTTTTATTATTATTATATTATATTTATTTATATATGTATGTATGCAATATGGTAATTTTCGTAAAGAGAATTTTCCTTGTAAGATCCTATGAAATAAATCATGATATAATATGAATAGATTACTTTAGTATAACTTGATTTATCGCCAAAAAGGCTTTGGCGCTTTCATAACATTATCGGAGGATTTGACAAATAGGCAGATTTCGATAGCTTTTTACATTAATACCTATTTTACTAAACATATAGTAATGGAACCTTTAGGAAATTCAATCTGAGTTTAGTTTCATTATTATTTTACATAATTAATTAATAAAATAACCCATATCTAATAATTTTTTTGTATTAATAATATAAAAATAAAGTACAATATGTGTGAGTGAAGCATGAGAGATTTGTTGTGTAGTATCTGCCTATCCCATTAGAGACATAGAGGCGTGAATAGAAGTACGAGTATTTATATCTAAGTCCATTCGAGGTAGACTGAAGATTAAAGTAATCACCTTTTCGGTATTATATCATGTAATCCAATTTATGACATAGATCTGTCCCTTAGTAATAAACCAAAACTACTAAGACGTAACTTTACCCAATTTTGCTACCTACCTCTACGAAATATCTGTTCTCGATAAGTACGTAAAAAGGTAATAGGGAGTTTCAAGTGACCAACAACCGTCACAATATGTGTAAATAAATAAAGAATAAAAAAAAAAAGACCGTGACAAAAAAACTTAGTTGATTGTGGCCACTCAACCTCTGACAACCCCTAAAAGGAAGTAAGGGTATGAATACATATATATGTATATGATAAATATATTTGTACGTACAGTCAGCGCTAAAAGTGCAGTCCCAGTAACTTTTTATAAGGTTTACGTTTATAAGAACAAAAAACAGCATTTTATATTTTGAAGCACACGAACGTATAGTGGCCATGACAATGCATAGTGGTGTGCGTTTTAAAATGTAAAATATTATCTTTTGCTCTTATAAACGAAAACCTTATAAAAAGTTACTGGGACTGCACTTTTAGCGCTGACTGTACATATAGTAGCTTGACCTCATCGAGTATCAACATACGTTTCACCGCATAGATACGTCATCAGTCCGAATGATAACACATTTGCAATTAACACTAGTTAATTATTAACAACACTGTTTGTGTCAGGAAATCAAATCCGGAACACTTGTAGGTACATACATAAACATACACATATAAATACATACGCAAACGGATATTGTATATATACTCAACGCTTCGCTTCACACTCCTCATTCACACTCAGTGGTTATAGGTACTTCTAACATGGGCCTTTTTCAATATGTAACATATGTGACTGTCTTATTGAGTAGGTCCTTACTACGTAATTTAATCCCTGTGTACGCTATGACAATTGTAACGATATTAATGTCCAATATTGGTAATACATAGATTATTAGCCTATACATTTTTAGTACCGGTTATCTGTTAAGCACTTATTACAATATTCCAAATAAAAATATAGGAGAACATCATGCAAAAACAAGTATTTTTCTCGAAATAATTAATAGTCAGTAACTGTATACGGCAGTTTGGTAAACATATATCACATTCGATACTGATTATCAGGCAAAAAGTGGATTACGAGTGACCAAAGACCATAATAATACTCATTTATAGGTCGACACTCAAGCCTAAGACTACCCTAAGAGGGTAAACAGTAGTTATATGTATTGAAATGAAGATTCCAAGCGTATGTAATTAATCATTCGGTACAAACATAATCCGAAACTAATTAAAACCCCCGGATTTCCCCGTCCGGACCTTCGGGAATAGAAAAGCCTTTTGCGCAATTACATATCTCGTAGAGGGTTGAATTTATGTATTTCTAGTTCAATATTGAATTTATTCACATGTTCGTAATAATACAAAACCTTGAAGAATGAAAATTTGTGACTAATTCAAAAAATATTTTTAATATAATTTGCCATTAGAATAAACCATTTAAGTTACGTTATTACATATTTAAGTTTGTCCTGTCCTAGTCTAGAACGTAAAAAGAATGCTAATTAGATGCATGTCATGTTGTAGAAAACTTAGGGACTAGAGGTAGATGAAATCTATTAGGCGACAGGGTAGAAATCTGTCACCAATCTTCTTATGTCATCACAACTCTATTATGCTAATGAGTGACCATGGAGATGTTTTTATGTATCCAAGGTTTTATCCACCTCGAAAGGGATAAAGGACGTGAATGCATGTATGTATGTTAATGTTAGCCTTCTTTTCTTCTCAAATAAAGGTCTATTCATCTCTCCATCTCTTGATATCACATAGGTACAGCATCATGAAATTGCTATGCACCAGCCTATTAGACCAGGACATCATTTGTACAGCGCCATCTCTTAGGTCAACTTGGCATTAGCACCGGTCATAGAGGCATCTAATTGAATTGTCTCTGTCAGCAAACGTGTGCAAATGGCCTCCCATTGTCGGTAGACGGTTATTACATGTCTAATTCGATTTGTGCGCCATCTAGAGTGCAGAGGAGTGAAGCTTGATGCGTGTTGATTGCTTACCTAAATGTTGGTTGTTAGGTTTTATGGTACTTTTGTGTGTTACTAAGATATTGGGACAAACACGAGAGGTGAAAAAAAAATTAAGAGTGAATGTAATAAATTTCTATGAATAGTTGTTGAACGACAGTCATCAATTCAGACAATTAAAGTTTTATGCCTTCAAGTTTATTCGTACCCCAACACTCAAAAAGGACATGAGTTTAGGTATACGATAATATTCTGTGGAATATGGTCTATTGTGTATAATACGAATGTTTGGAACACCGAACCAGGGACTTGGTCCACTAATTAACTATGACGGCGATACAACTGAGTTGCTACTGCATCTCTGCTGTAAAAGTGGTAGTCTTCTAAAATTTTAATCAATCACAATTGTACTTACATATTGACTTAATAGCGCGTCAGTAGCGCTACAGTAATAACTCAATATCACACTCACTGAGCATAGACAAAGCTGTCATAACAATAATGGGGAACCAAAAATAACGCGGATAAACTGATATTGAGGCACGATTGATTAGTGGATTAACTTTTTTGTGTTCAGACGCAGTTCGATAGCGCCTCAGTGACGTAAAGTTGTTAGTCCAGTAACAATAGTGTCACATTTATTGTTACTGACGTGCTATTGTATCACTCTTGAACTAAGAATCAGAAACGGTGACTTGAGACGCCTAATTAAACCAGTATATTTACGAATAGCAAGTAATCCGGCGTAAATTCATCATATATCATAGGCTTCATTATAGAAGACAAACTTTATAATAACTGTATCCGTAAGTTACCAATTGTTTCGAACTGCATTATAGTCCCAATAACGAGTGTACAATGTATGTATAATAAAGGCAAGCAAATTAATATATGTCACTTATAACAACATTTACCATTTGTAAATCATTTATCCAATTCCATTTCCTTAACAAAACCTTTGTTAATTGGGCGTGGAAAATCGATTCAAAAACGCACACGTGTGGTCATTTTCAACTGTGGCAACACTGTTGTAACAAAAGCCAATATACCGTGAACAAAATAATGACAAGTGGTCAAGTGGTGTTGCCACATAGCTATTGTGACAAATATGATTTAATGGGCAAAAATAACCACTAAAATGAAGTGTGTCCCATTAGAGCCCCTATGGTCATAAATAAGAATGCTAAAGAACTGTTTGACATTATCAACTTATAATGTGGTTTTTGCTCTAATATTGGATGATAAAATGGTAGTGGTATTATTGATTGTGATCAACAAAAAATATGTAAAATAGGTACAATTCACAGATAGGTATGTAATAGTGTCTTAAATATAGAATGTGAAGGAATGATACATGCATACGTATGTTTTTCAGTGTGAAATGTTTACTGTGCTGTAATAAAATCCATACAGTGAATTGTAAAAAACAGACGCGTTTACACTAGCTGGGTAGTCAGAGGCTCAAGTGTCCATCACCGCAATTGTGAAGGTAGTAATTCTATGGCCACCTCGAACCCACGTATTTATCAGATAGTCAGATAGTAGTAAGCCATGTCGTCATTTACAAGCACTAACCATTATCAAGTATTAGTCTCTATTACAAGAACAGGTTCCCTCACGATGTTTTCCCTCACTAGTATTCGACGCATTTCGTCAATGTAGTCATATTACGAATCCTAGTATATTAAATTAGTTGCGATAAAAGGACTATGAGTTACTGACATCCGTTGTATTACTGTTTTAACATTAGCATTCCATAAAAGAACTCAAAATCTTGATAGTAAAGCTTATGTTTCGCCAAAGGGACATATCTCTGAGGTTCTATCCATCTCTTAAAGCGTTAGACTGACCTGAACATACATCATTGCACTTATAAGTAAAACCATACATCCACCCTTTTCTGGATAAATAAATAAAAACGAATTGCAATTTCTTCGAGACTCCGGATTGATGTCGTTAAGTTTTACGAGACTTCCTTCCGACCATCAATCGGTGGATAAATGGAAAAGGGTTCTGTTACATGAGTGGTATCTATGTGATAGTTATGTCCAATTTTCAATGGTTATTTTATATACAATATGTATACTATATCACCCTATTCCTTATTTTATTAATCTACTCCTTTTCGGAGTTAAAGTAAATTATTTATATATAAATTAACAATAAAACTATAAATAGAATATGTGAGCCAAAACACTGCAAGCAGGCAAAATGCCTAAGATACTGGCAGCATTCACCAAGCTGAATGGCCATATTAATTCGTTGGCCGAAATAGGCTCCACATTTTTGGAGTTGTGATATTGTTATTATTAATCTTTTTGTTACTGCAATAATTTAGTTGTTTCAGGTGTATCATTAGATTTAACTAAGGTAACAGAAATAAATATACTCTATTGGATGATTTACTTACATTCAATCAGTCAGTCAATTCCACATTAAAGCTACTACCACAATAGTTATACATATTTACAAGGCCATGTTGACAATTATTTCTACAATCTCTATCAACCCTAAAATAGATAAAAGGACGTGAGTATGTCTGTACATACTACCGTTTGTCCAACCCTTACTAACTCAACCATAGCAGTGATTACACAAAACTGTTTCCGCAAACTTGAACTTTTATGCCCTCAAGGCATTCCCAGCTGGTCATGAATACATTATTTCAATGTATACTTTTACTTAACAAAGGGGATTTATGTTTAATGTAACTTTTATAAATATATACATATCACAACCGTTTCTCTATAAAGAGGTAGTCAGAGATCACGGATCCTCTTTTCTCTCGAGCCTGGCTAAACCAATTGCGTTTCATTGACATCCAATAAATATATACACATCACGCCTGTTTCTCTACAGAGAGGAGGGTAGAGATTAAGAATCCACTTTTTTTTCGATCTTGATATACATACAACTATCGGTTCACTGACATCTATACACCTCCTTATACACAGCGGTTAATATAGCTTAGTGTACTTACTATAATATTTATTGGTATTGTTATTACTAATACTTTTGTTTAAAACGATATAATCACTTCATTATTAAATTACCAAAGTAAGAAAATGTATTTATATAACTATGTTATTAGAAAGAATCATTCCCAATTTCATTTACTAATACTTCGCAAAACACAATCGCTTCTTATTGAGACCACTGCACTACGACAATTAAGCCCCTCTTACAGAGATCTGTACACAGATTCCGAACAATGCGATCCGAATAATCCCTGGTCCCCATTAATTGTGATTGACATATTGGTGGTCGAAAAATAATAGGCTATTGTGTGAACTGACGTGTGGTTTTTGTACTGTATTGTAGATAAGTTGTATTTAATAAATGTGTTTTTAATTATAATGAAATTAATTCTGTATTTGAAAATATGCGTAAAAATTGAATGAAGCCACACACTTATATGGCAATACAAGCTTTTAGTATATTGTAAATCTAAACAAACCAAAATATTTTATATCCATTAAAGAGATATACGACTTTTAGTTGAAAAGAAAATGAAGTAAGTTGACGATATGCTTGACCTCACTCTTAATTTCTGGTAAATTCAGTTAAAATTTCTGACAAATACAGTTAAATCATAGTACAAAGTTAAAAAATTATATTTGCTATTGACCACAGAGCATTTTCAAATTCCTATTTTGTCTTTCTAATTTAATAACACACTATTAAAAGTTATGATCCAAAACTTCCCAACATTTCAAAATATTTTATACAATTGTCATTGTTATTATCGGCATAATTTATAAAGAAACCGTTTGACAAAGAAACGCATAGCACGTGGACATACCGCCTGTAGAGTCTCTAATTGTACATATTATTTAAACATTTACAACTAATTGGTCCAGAAATATCGCCCCGCTGTTCTGAATAAAAAACCGGCCATGATTGGACTAACTAGGGAGTTAATTTGTGGGAAAAAGGAATTATTCGGTCAAATAGGGCGGTGCTATGGTTGGGAATAGTTCTGTGATTAAGAGTTGGTAGATGTATAACAAAATGGGTTTAAGTTAGATGGAATATCACTTATAGTGAATTGAAAGTAATTAATGGTATAAGTATCACTTTTGTAATATACTAATTTTTAGTTCGGTTTGAGGGACAGCCAAATAAAGTTAGTGTCTCTACTTTTTAACACCATTTTTGTATAAATTTGATATTTCACACTATTAACGTATAGTTAAAAATATTATTACACACAATATAGTTGAAAAGGACAAGTCAGGTTGCGTTCCAATAAAGTGTAATTAAGTTGTATAAATAATATTCAAATACGAGTATGTATTTTAAATACGACGAATAGTTAATATTCTATCAAAAACAATACTAAACAAACCAAATCTATGTTTGGTAAGACTCCACCATAATCCTCACAATCAAAGCGATTATTCGCTTATTATCACAGGGCAAATAGCTTTGAGTCTGGTAAACTAATAATGGTAGTTTTTCACAAATTCTACCCAACGTGTGTAAATTGTATTCTTAGTTTTACGGACGCATGCCAGGGTTCGACACGTGTCCGACACGCGACCGACACCGCGTGACGCGATGGGCAACGAAAACTTATGCACTCAAATCAAATGGGATTGGGGTGGCGTGGAGTAGAAAATAATATGATTATAAATTTTCTAGAGAAATTATAAAAAGAATATTTAATATTATATTTATTGTTGAGATTTGTAAGTTACTTTTTGCTATCATTATTATTTACATTTTATACTAGTACTATTGTATTATGTAGCAACTAAATTCGCTTAAATTTTATTGCTTCAGTCTTGCATATGAACACCGTTGGATAAAAACAAAGATTTAAAATAATAAAGAAAATTTTACTTGTGCCTAGATGCTCGTTGTTGACTCAATGACTGACCTATCGTAAATCTGGACCATCATATTCTCAATAAACGTAGTGTGAAGAACAGAAGAGCATGTATAGGAAGGTTTATGGATGTGAATGAAGCAAGAGAGATTTGTCTGGATCGTTCCAGGTGGCGATCGATAGTCTCTGCCTATCCCATTGGGGACACAGAAACGTGTATATATGTATGTAATATTATGAGTATAAATTAAACTTTTTACAGTTACAAATACTAACTGTAAAAAACATTAAACCGTCTCCACGCCCTTCCGTGCCGCCACCCCAGTGTGCATTCGATTCGATTCCACTCTTTTCATGGCCATCGTAAAACATCGGTCCACGCGCAGAATTGTTTTTATACAATTAACTCGTCGCCAGTGAATGTGCATAGAGCTTTATTCGCTAATATACCCTTTCTTATCCTCGGTTTGTTTTGATTTGACAGCAGCGTTTGGAAACAGTTGTCAATGTGACAGTTATGTTTTTTATTAACAGTCACTTTTTTGTGTTATGATAGCGTTGGATCGGAGCGTGTCTTCGTTTTGTTTATGTCTTATTAGCATAACATCAACATATAACATCAACAATACATAGTATGTATTGAATTAGGTTGCGTTTGAAAATCGAACGTGTGAAAATTTTATTCTCATTATTGTATTCTTTCTAAATTCTGTTCTGTGATAGCTGGAACTTAACTTTAACTGAAATAGAATACTAACACATTTTCTTCCCGGTCTGTCGGTCTAAGCATTGACGTATACATGCCTTATAATTTATAAGTGTGCATATATGTATATATGACAATATTATGTGACAGTGTGTACCATATACATACATATGTTAGTACCTGGTTTGTGATTTACATGAAATGACACATATTGTATGTGACATACATTCCAGACACATTAGCTCCGTTCTGGTAAATCTTTTAATTTGTACCTGTAGCACAAATTCCAAAATCTCAAAGAGTCAATCCATTGGTTTTTCGGAAACAAATTACTGAATTCCAATTCTAGAGAACAACGAACTCGGTTTCGTATTCAGCTCACCCTGTGCATCGAGACAACCTTATTTAATTAAGAAACAGCATTCTTTTGTCGCTAAAAACTGACTGTGAGAGATTTTCTTAGAATGACAAGGTCCTGTAGTATTTCATAATGTAAACTATATTTTTTTCATACATACGTACATATAATTAAAAGTTTTTGCACTTTGCAGAGTCGATCGAACCTCAGAGATATGTTAATAGAAAAAAATTGCATTACCATGAGTATTGATATTGTTAATATGAAATGTTTATTGATAAATTGCTATCCCATCATTTACTTTGTTACATGCCTATATGACTATTATTAAAGATCAGCTGGTTTTTCTTTTCACCTAAACCTACAATACGAGTAAGAGGTTATAAGAGCACTATTGTAGTTATATTTTTAGATTATTTTAGCTACCTAAGTGAATATTATAAGATACCTAAATTTAACCTGCTTACCCCCACAAAGAGTGAAATGAACGAATTCCCAGTCCCATCCCTATTAACAGAAGCCAGGCTTCAGGTTAATCCCATTTGCTCCCTAATGCTGTTTGGACGCAATCCTTTCAGTGCCGCATTAACTACGGCATGAGTGGGCATTTCTTATTCATTTAGATCTTATACATAATGGTTTGTATAGATAATAGTATAAAATAAGTAGCCCTGTGCTAGTCTGGGAAGTAAAAAGAATGCTAAGTAACTGCTATTATTCCCGGCATGTCGTACGAGGTGACTAAGGGACTAGGGGTTAATAGAGTCTATTAGGCGATAGGCTAGCAATCTGTCATCAATGTTACATTATGACATCGCAACCCCAATATTCAAGTTAAAAAGTGACCTCGGAGATATTATATTTCCGAGGTTCTGTCCACCCCGAAAGGGATAAAATGAGTGGCGTGGACATGGTAGACGTGGAATTGCCGGATTTTCTTCTTAGATTAGAAGGTAAACACAACGTTAACTAACTGCCTATCGTACTGTCATGTGCTAGAAGATGATAAACGGCAAATGGGTGTCTGAAGTCTCTAGGTGTATACAAGCCTGCCATCAAAATTCAGTATTCATTGTCATCTTAACGTTGATAGATATGGTTCAAGGGTTTAGGAAATGTAATAATCCCAGGTTTCTGTCTACCATAAATGTGGTAACAGAATGTGAGTGTATGCATGTATAAGTGCAGTTATTTTATTTTTTTATTTACGTTAATAATTGTAAATCATCATTGCATAGCTATCTAAAAACATAAAACCCAATTACTTGTATTTTTGTAGATCCTCTTTACATTCGAAAACTTAAAACCCGATATGAAAACCTAGTTCATTAACCTCTACTTACCCTTAACACAGAAACAGGCGTGACGTGTAAGTGAACAACATGACATGCATAGTCACGATGTTACCTCAACCGTTCCGCGTGGTCGCATCGTGACATGCGGGCACATTGAAACTTCCGTGGTCACATATCGATCATACATACACATAAACGCCTGGGCCCTTAGTCGTTTAAAAAAATTTTATCAAAAATATAACCTACATTTTCTGCTGAAAGGTAGCATGCATACAACCACGTGCCTGTATACATTTTAGGATAAATAGAAAAACATTATAAATTAGAGAGAATACGTATCTATGGATCTGTCCACTTTAAAAAGTATAAGGGTCATCCATAATACAAAGATAGTAAGTAATGTAATAAGTATAGTAAGTAAGTTTCTTTTTCTTTAAGTAAAGTAGTCGTAAATAAGTAGATAATAATAATAACAAAATTTAGGGACATATTATACCAATTGAACTAGCCCCATTTAAGACTTGTGTTAAGGGTATTAGTCAACGTAAATTTAAGAAATATATACTTATTAAAAATAGATAAATACATATATCGTATATATAATTAACTGCCAGACTGGAAAGCAGAAAAAAGTGTAGTTCTTAACTCTGCCTCCACCGGGAATCGAACCTGAGACCTCACGATAAGCGTTTGGGTGCTCAAACAATTGCGTCACGGAGCTCGTCAAAAAAAAGTAAGTATTATAAGTATAATATAAAGATAGTAAGTAATATAATACAAAGATTCATGTGTTGCTAATAATTACAAATCATAATAACAAAACCTATTTTCAGAAGCAATCACGTCCCCTACATTTTGTCAGATACCATCAATCATACAAAGTTGGAGGTTTCTCAAATTGTATGTAAATTCAAACGTCAGTCCAGTGTCAAGACACTTTTGATGCTGTCAGCCCCGAGGGAAATCTGGTTTGAAAAGTTAGGTGGAGTAAAGAAATTGAAAGAAAGATATATTTAGTAAAGATTGCTTGTTAAAAATAGTATCGAAATTTTTAAATACGTATTGCACATTTATATACTTTACAAACATTTACAACTCTCCAAAATAGGGAACTAGGTAGTTAGGGATTCTTATGTATACTTTTACTATTACAGACTCGTATGCACCAGATAGTCCGCATACACCATGCCACATAGTAGGTTATATCACTGTATATTAATAATAATATAATATAGGACTATTTGTATTAATTTTTTTTTAATTAATATAAAAAGTTATTAAAAATATTATTTAACAGATCACTTTTTAAAGTAATTGTCAGGTTTATTTGCGACTTTTTCTTTCATCGTCCAATCCAATGGTCAACCTCAATTCAAACTAATGATTCAACCTTCCCAATAAAACACTCTTCACTATTTAGTGAGCTCACGTTTTATCACGAAACAGTGGCGTGACAGAGCGTAGTTTGTTCCACCTTGCAATGAAGGCTGGACGTTAAATAAAGATATATTGAGCATTAAATGCATGTGGTAAACAGGACAATAAAGTAGGTTTTAGTTATAAAAAAGCTTATATCCAGATAGAGAAAATAAAAGTGCAAGAGTTCGAGGTTGCCATAAAAACAGCTTTAGTAATTGATACAGATACACGAAGTTTTAACTACTCTAAAAGGGTTAAAAGTCGTGAAATAGTTTCTTAAGTATAAAATTCATATGCGAGGAAAATAAATTTTACATTCAAAACATCCTTACTAATCTGCCGATTTATTGAATAATCTAAGAGTACAAATGGCCCCCATAAGTAATGAATATGAAAATTAGCGATATCTTAAAACATGCATTTCTTTATATATATATTATCCTTTATTGTCCTTTATTTGCCTCTTATACAATTACGTAATGCTATGATATTTAATGTGAGCATAACAATCAATGTAATCTTAATATATCGCTGTGATCGCTGCCCCCGACGAACACTATCGTATTCGCTCTTACCATAGAATCGGTTTTATTGAATATTCGTATCCACACCATCGTATTACGCCATAGAGTACATTTTTAAGGTTGGGCAATGAATACTTTTGGATTTATGCATTCAGTAATGATCTTTATGTTTTTATTCAATGGGAAATTTAAGACGATTTATAACGCAAAAGGCTATTACCGAATCTCAAAAGCCAACATTATAGAGTAAACTACTCTTACGATATTGTTCGAGTGATATATTACATGTCAATGTTGCATATTTATCACGGAACAATATCGTAGCGCACGATTACTATAGCAATAGAATATATACAGTTTAGTGATTTCCGTCGATCACTATCGTAAAGTAAGGTTGCGTTAATATTCACCATAGCACAGACCATAGTATATTTCAGTAATAGACATTTTCTTAAATATCTCATTTAGATACAAATTTTTTTACAAAAAAAATATTTAAAATTTAGTGTAATAATACCCTCTATTTTTGGTATAAATATGTTTATTGTAGATTTGATAGTTTTTAAGATATTCAGTTTTTAGTTGCTGGTTTAAAATTGTTATTTTCCTATTACGATAGTGTTCGTCGGGGGCAGCGATATGTCCCGTGCCATTCGGGTTCTCAACCTCATGGCTGAGGAAATAGACATGTTTTCGTGTGCTCTGAGCGAATTCATAACAGTAGAATTATATAATTATAAGAGTGATGTATAGTAATTAATTAGTTGTAAGTTTTTTTAATTATAATTAAATAAGTGTCTTACTCGATTGCATTAGGTTAAACCTGTAATAGTCGATGTCTGAGGAAGAAAGAATAAATAAATAAATATGTATACCAGCTAAAATTTGAAATACATTCAAAGCACCTTTATATTTGAAATTCAAATGCAAAAAACTTTTCTCGTTAGAAATTAAAACTCAATTAGGACACCTAATAAGCCTTTATTATTAAAAAAACATTTTCTACACATAACCCTTTGTAGGATTATTTCGTAAACAAATCAATTTGATTATTTAGGTCAACATGTTGAAGCAACATAATCCTTTAATATCGGCTTAACATGTTTGCATTGATGAAAGGGATGTTTTTTGCATTTCTTTTGCTAATAAAAGGTAACCACGTGATTAGCTACTCATTGACTGCCTTCGGGATTAATATTGAATCTGTTTTAGGGATGTACTGTAAAAAAATAATTTTAATATTCATACTTACAATGTTTTAAATTTAGGAATGTGAATAACATATATCTACTTGTTTACCTTTAGTTATGTAATGCCTTGCGTTGGCTTAAAGAAGTATATAGGTGACAGATAACTAACTCTTACCTACTGGGTAATCAGCATATAGAATCCATTTCAAATACCGGGAAGAAAGGTGAAAATATTAATTTTATTTGCACACCAATCTTTATGGGTTTTTTCACTTTAATACTCTCATTTACAACAACTACACAAATTAATTCTGAATTACTTTATATATGTTTGATTCGATAAATATGTACATTCTTATTAAAACAATTATGTATATGCATACGTTGATTGATTCATGTATAATTATAGTATAACAATTCATTATATAAGATAATACATCTAATAAAACAAATAGCCAAATATACTGAACCCGATATAATATTTCAAATATAATGTTTTTTGATATAATTATTAACATGTTAAAACGGTTGACCTATTTTTGGCAACACATCCTTTTTTGATGGCAATGATATTACCACTCGAAGTAAATTTACATATATGGATAAATACATCATAACTCTCATCCCAATCGCGTTGTGTACTATCTGGTAAATTTTTTTCATTACAAAATGTTTCCTTTTTTAATTTATTAAGTGATATTTATGATCCTTACATTGAATAAAAGAATTTCATTTCAAAAGGAGATGAGCATAAAATTTCTTTCACTTTTCTCCGCTGGGCAAGTTCATAATATGTTTTAATTATAATGATGATATAAACAATATGCATACGTTTCCCTACATAGTAGCAGTAGACAAAAGGGTAGAGATCCATGAACTATAGATTTATCAAAATGTCAATCTTAATTAAACTAATTGCAAACTACTGGAAAGTGTACATCACAATGTCAAGATAAAGAATTAATTACATTTGGTGTAGTGGAAGGGTTACTGTAATTTTAATGGCTTTTTAATCAGGGTGTCATTTTAATACTCGTAAAATATAATTTGTATTTTAGTGTTACTTTTCAAAATATATCATAAACTTATCGGATTTAAGGATTTTATTAATGAAATATAGGTATAGATATACATATATTATATTATTGTATACCTACTTACGAGTATACACAATATTTCATTTTTATTCTAAATTACGAGTATATTGTCCCATAAGGCCATAACGTTTACTGAGATTTTTGGGAAAGATTAATAGAATACATCTTATATAGATCTAGATTTATATATTAATAGACAGAGGATTAACAGGAAAATCCAAATATTATAAAAAGTAGTTACTTGTAATATTTTTAGAGGTGACAAAGTTTTTACATTAAACAGTACCTATTCATTTAATAAGTAATACAACATGCCTCAATAAAGACACCTACTTAAAATCAACCAAGAACAAAGTAAAGCACACGAATATACATATATTTTCTCGACAGATACAAAACCTCAATAAACACAGCAAAACAAGCAATGCAACCTTCCTCTTTCTTAAGTAAATAAAAATATATTGAATTCTATTGATTGTCAATAGAGCAGAGATGTGAATATTTTGTTTTCATATTTCAAAGTGCTCGAATGCAAAAGTGGTTTATTTTGTTTGGTGCTACCTGCTCTTATTTTGATTTCATTCTTTGGTAAGTGTTTGCATGTATTCGTTTGTTGTATCAAGGTACTTTGGGAGGGAAGTTAAGAATATATTAAATGGGCAAAGAGAAGAGGTTGCGATTTTGTACCTTATTTAAATTTATTTTATTGAGTATCAGTAGAGTATTTCAATCTGAAACGGTAAGTAACTTCGTAACAAATGACTTAAAAATATAATCTAATACATACAACCATGGTATATTATCGCTAACTTAATATGACAATACACTAGAAAAAAATGACACATCTTATGTGAGTCAGAAAGTTGCTTATAATTCGCTGAATATTGTACATTTATACCATTTATTATAATCTTATTATTTTACAAATAATTTTGCATGATTATCTACACAAATACACATCACGCCCGTTTCCCTGTAAAGGGATAGGCAGAAATCATGGATTCAAATACAGTCCTAATCATGATAAGATACTTTCGCTTCATTGTCACTCATACACCTCTTCATACACACTCGGCCATACATGATTATTATTATTAATCCAATCTAAAACTATACCCATCTCATAAAACAGCGGTCATCAGAGCAAAGTCGTAAGATTTTATAGTTTATGTAAAACATCCCTAGGGTCAATTTTCGGTTAACTCATCACAGCATACCCCGTTTGCGTTAAGGAGTATAATAGTTTATTAGTTTATAACCCTGTTAGGTGATAAAACTTAATGAGAATGCCGCCATAGATTAATTTAGTTTTCAATTACATTTGTTTATTAGTGTGAGACTTGGATATACATAAGTTACAGCCATTTTGCTTGGCGTTTCGTTATCGTACGAATTATATTACATACATAACATACGCTTCGAAACCTGTGTATACACATGGAAATTACAAAATATAATAACAATTGTATTATTATATGATTGATATTCTATTTTACCGTCATGTGATGACAAATAGGCTGGTTTCCTTAGAATGATTTCATTCATACATAACTCATGTTTGTATACTACAGATATGTATAGTATGACATCGCAGTCATAAATATTTCCTTTGGTTAATTAATCTTGTAAATATACAATTTGACCATTACTCATACAAAATTGAAACAACATATTTCCTAAACTTTAGTTTTATATTTTCTTATTCTAGCATAATAATCGAGCTTCATCTTGGGTCATGTATTTTTGTTCATAACCTCAAAAAACTTAACCCAAAATGATCATACTTAATATCCCATAACGAGGTTAAGCAAAGTATGTATTACACACACAAAAGACAGGATCACAAAAATCTAAACATAATCGAATTATAAGTCTCTTGCTTATGTAGGGTGTGCTTCAGTTAGCGTATTGTGACCACAATTTGGACAAAATCCTGACGTTAGGGTGATTTTTTCTACATAAGTGTAATCTCATATACAAATTACATTATACCATAATAGTTTTGCGTGGGTTAATACATTTATGGGGACTAAGGTTTAAGCTGGTATTGTGGGGACACTTAAAGCATCTGTTGACATAGTTAACCTGTTGTGGTATAGCGTAATATTAAAGGCTATACCTATCAACACCACAATACAGTCTTTTGTTTTTGTCATTCACAAATAAATATTGGCGATTTTAATTTAGTTGAACGTTAAATATACTATATGGTGCAATTATCTATATAATAATTTAATACCTTTATGTTAAATGTATTCACTACAGCATAACTACATTAGGTTAATATTCACAGGAGCGGTATAATTCAATATGATTCGGCGTAGCTCACACCTTCAAAGTCAACATTGAAAGTTAAAACATTTGCCTGCCACCGGTTGTCTCATGCATTTTTTGCATTGAAATTCTAATGCATTGTTTTGTTCACTGGTGTCTTAGCATTGAAATTCTACCGTTCCTTGAAATTAGAACCTTCTCTAAACTAGAACTTATTTCAGTGGCTTCCAAACCAAAAGTGATTTTTCCCTCCTGACCTGTAACAGGAAAAGATTAGCGAAATGAACCCAAAGCAAATAGACATTAGCCAGACGAATTTCCTTGATAAGTAAGGTGACTGTAATGTTATTACCCTTCTAACGATGTGTCTGTTTGGTTAGGAAACTGTGGGATAATACTTATATGTATGTAAGTAAATAGTTACACATTTTCATTCTTAGGTAACGTATGAAATATTTCGCCATATCAGCATGGTTAGAAATGTATGATACTTGGTGATGGTGGTGATTAACCAAAGCAATGTTTTCTAAGCTTACTGATCTTTTCAGTCGATTCTTAGGACAAAAAGGACCGTAATTAGGTTTTTTAGTCCTAGAGACGCAAATGTAAAGCTATTTTTTTCTACATATCATTCAATAGATACAAAAATGAGAAAAAATGGAATCACGATACATATATGTGATTGTTTTAACATATTTTATTAATGTCTGATGGCTAAATACCTCAATATGTAGGGAAACGGGCTTAACATTTAAATAATATAACATTGTGTTTGAAAAGTTAACCGTTGATCGGAATACGTTTCATATATTTGAAGTCCTACAGTCTCCTTCAATCATATGACAATATAATTAGATCGATTTCTGAATCAATTATTTGCTCATTAAAGTTTTAAAATAAGATGGATCGGATGCATGTGGATTAAAAGTATTTGACGCAAGCTTGTTAAATAGTTTAAAAAGCTAATAGAATTGTTGTATATTACTTTTGATAGGCCAGAAGGTTATGGCCATACACATTTATCATGCATGATCGTCCAAAATATTCGTTTCCTTTCATTACTTTCCTGGTCAAAACTATGTCGGAGACAAAACATCACTTCGCTCTCTTCTAACATTAATATCAAGCAATGAAACTCGTGCTAACAACATAATTATGGAATATATCTGATACTTTCATGACACATATCCAATAGACATAATTTAACTTTATTCTTCTAGTAACTTCTTACGATAGGCCTGAAGAAAGATAGGTTGTTAACATAGTATTTATAGATCAGCATAATACATAAAATATATCAACCAAAATTTGTATATTCATGCCTTAATATCATACATCCAAATACGATACGAATCTTCTGCTTGATACATTTAAAACTTTTAAAGAGGGTAGAGATCAATCATAAGTTTAATAATTTTAATTGACACTTTAAATTTTATGATGGATACTAAGTGATGTATTTAGATAAGAAACACGCTAGGATGTGATCCATGCTTAAATTATCTGAAAGATAATCTTTCAATATACATAGATGGCATACTAGTCAATACAATATAAATGTAATGCATATTCGTTTAACAACTTTTGCTCTTTTCTCTATTTCTAGGAATCGTTTTTGTGCTTATTCTCAAGAATTATTAACGTAATTGTATGTATTTTAGATAGTTTGAAACTGTAAAATAATAGACTTATAGTTTTCACTGTTTATTTAATATTTCTCATTCATAATTATGCAATATACTCGTAAATAAGTTCGTTTACAAATTTACTTACCACCTACATGTATATTTATAGTAATTATGTGTTGCTTTAAATTAAAAAGTGTTTGTAAAAACCCTGTACACAGTTCAAGTACATTTGTATCATAGCAACAACACACTATCAAAATAGATGAACAACTTTCGCACATTAAACAGCAATAAATCTCCACCCTACATTTCAAAACATATTTAACTTCTCAAATTCACAAGTTCATGGTCAATTAGGTGTAAAAAATACCATTAAATTAAACAAACATTAAGTTTTGTGAACGTATTGTAAACTATATCATATGTCATAAACAATAAAATTCAATTTAGAATAAATACAAATATCTTTTACATACAATTGTGCTAAGGCTTTAAGCTCCTATAAATAAAGTTTACTTTGCAATGGCATATTACAAACCTAGTGTTGCGATAAATAACTTTTTCCAAATAAAGAGATTAACAGTTTGTAAATTAAATGAAATGAAAATGTCAAACATACAGATAATTGAATTTTGAATGGGTGTGAGAGATTATCTGAATCTAGCGTGGGAGAATATTGGAAGAGATAAAACTGTGTAGATATGTACCAATTCCTTTAGATGCTTCAGTATAATAATAATCATAGGCTTGCACAGTGATGTGATTGAATAATTGGTATGTTGGATATTAAATATGTTGATGGAAAATAGTTTAGATGTTCGCATTCACCATATCATTTCGTAATTGCGGAGATAAATCTGTATTTCTGGATAATCTGTATAGATTTCATCGGTATAATGCTTATGTATCAATATTCCTAAGATTGTTGATGCATTTGTAAATATTTTTATTGCAATGACTGCACCTGTTTTGAGTTCTCAATATTAACAAAGAAAAACATAACGAAATTGACTGACACAGCAAAACTGTAATGTCGAAAATTAATGCATACTAGTGATCCCTTACACCCTTTATAAATATCTATTAAATCGAACAATATGATATTAGTTTTGTACAACAAAATTCGATAAGCTCCATTTTTATCCCTTTCAGATATATTTTGATTTCCTCGCTTTAGACACTTTTTTATGTTTAAGACACCAATCTTGTTTTCTTCAATATATAACCTATGAGACCGATACCTACGTCGCTGTCGTTTGTTTTCATCGTTTATTTAAATCTACTATTTAAAGTAAATATGAAATGTTTAGTATGGAAAGTAACGACCCGTGCTATAGCTACTTAATTAAAAAGATAGAGCTTCTTTGAGTGTAAAAGTTCACAAAACCCACTGTACTTTTTCTTTTACAGTGAAGTGGTAATCCGTTAATGTCGTCAAGGAAACAGTATGCAAATGAGGGGAAAATACAACCTGCAGTTGCTTAGACAAATATGCTAAGAAGATGAACGTTGTGCTCGGAAAGTTTTTGTCTAGCAATTTTGCGAAATAGCACACTGTGTTTGTTTGTTCCTTTGGTATTCGTTAAAACGATTACTGCTTAATTCATAGTATTAATTAATTTAATATTAATAATTAATTAATTTAGTATTAATTAATTAATTGATATTAATTAATATTTAGTTGTTTATTGGAATTCGAATATTGATCAGCTAGTTGTATTTATCCGGAACGAGTATACCTTTTCAAATCTAATTCAGAGGGACACAAAAAAATATAGATTACATATATTTTAATCAAAAATTAAAACACCTATTTTGCTAAAATTTGCTAAATTCTTTTTCACTTTGTCTTTGGATATGTTTATATGACAAGCTAACTATATTCAGCTATATTGTTAAGCTTGAAAGCTGTGTTATTTTCTGAAAAGAACAAAAATGTCCATATTTTTTTTGGTTTCTGTGAAGAAGACAGTCTTAAGATAGAAACAGAAACAGCATATCTCTACGCAACAAATAACCCGTATCACTGAGCTAGTCTTTAGTATTATAATGCTTTATCCACAGAAAAGTTTGCACTTGGCACAAACCTTTTTGTCGCGAACCTTTTTAGAATATGACAAATCCACTCTCGAGAAGAATGCCATTTGAACTGAGTAAATTCTTGTTTTCAAAAACTTACTAAGAAGATAAATCTAGTATTTCATTTTATAATTATATTTCATCATATAAGTAGTGGTGATCTGGTACATAAATACAAAAAAGTAACTGCAAATCATAAAGGTGAAATAAATGGAATTTGCAGCTGAAGACTACCGTAATATATTTAAAGCCGTAATGACGTCTGTATTGTTAAAATTCTAATAGTAATTGTAAAATAAACAGAGTATTTGTACAGCGTTGGCCAAAACCTACCTACCTAATACAGGTATCCCTGCAAATCACTTCCATTTTAAAAACTCATGCATTTTTATATGCATTTTCGATGTTATTAAGACATGCAACTTACTTTCGTTGTCAATAGGCCACTTGTGTTCAAAAACAATAAAAGGCATTTTTGAGTAACGTTTGAAGCTGTTGTAAATATTGAAACACATTTAAATTGCATCTCCATAGTTCTACCCAACACAAAACTTTACACCTAGATTTACATGTGCATAAATCGCGAACAACGTAAATAAGGTTGCACTTACACATTACAATATTCACTTACCAAAGCTATTAGTGATCAAAGGAGCTCACGCACATCGTCTCGCCTGCGAATTTATGTAGTGGAACTGTCAAACGCCAAATACTCAGTCGCAAACTTTAGAGAGCGATTCAAATGCAAATGCATTGAGAATAGTCTTATTTCCATAGGGTGTTTCTTGAACGGTGCTGTAGGTTTAAATTTAAGTTATATATTAACCTTGTAGGTTAAAATTAAGGATAATTTTGTGTATAAAATAAATTTACTATACATACGCTTGTTAGGTTTGTAGGTTAGTTAAAAGTTTTCGTGGCAAATATATGCATGTGTGTTATATACTAGTATGGTCTAAATATTTAAAATAGTGTTATTAAATCCCACGTTGATTTGGTATGAAATAGATGGCTAACTTACTGTCTTTTTCGGCAATCAATCAAAGTGATAAGGAAATAGGTGTACAAGTATTAGTTCACAAAAGGAAACAATATTCCATTTTATGGATATTAAAACTGTGATTTCTACAAGTGTGTCAAGAGTTGCAGTATTTTTTCAGTCAAGAAAACTAGTTGCGGGTCGTAAATATACTATACTATATATAAATATACTAAGGGACCTAAATAGACAACTAAACGCAACTTAGGATACATTCATCATAATTAAAATCTTAATGAATCATAACATATTTATTTAAAAAAACATTTAAACCAAAATACGCTATGACAAGAACAGCCCAATATCTAAGACGCAGCCATAGTTTATTGTTATGGTGGATTCGGAAAACGTATTTTAATATAAGGGATTCCCCAAGCGTGTCTGAGTGTTGCTTTCACTTAGGAGATGGTGGAGGGAAGTATTTATTCACGACTTCCTGTTTCCCTTAACTATTGACTTGTAGGGAAAATAGGAAGGAACATATTTATGCATATGATATTGAGTTATGATTTGGCCCGAAAATGTTGGTGTGAAAGAAAACTAAATAATCTATATTTGATAAAATAAGGACTTTTGCCGTTACTATAGACGTGCAATTTTGATTTAAACATAACATACGCTTCACGATTTGTATAGAAACACTCCCTTTTCATTCCGGCGGAGTCGTCAAAGGCTTGAGTGCCCATATCTGAAATTTCGAAGTCATGTTAGTTATGGGTCACTCGAAGCCCGCGTTTCACTAGATAGACAGCACCCAGCGTGATAATAATTATGATAATTTTGATTTATTTTAATATACTCGTATATCGTGTATCCCACATTTTTATTCTGTTTTTTAATATTTAGTATCGCAAATTCGGTGTTTTGCCAGTTCGGTAAATCAAAGACTGTTGGTGATTTTATTAGTATTTACAAATGCAAATTCCTGTACAGAACCTCTAAGATAATATCATACCTTTATATAAAGTTATGATATTATCATACCGTTATATGATAATATATAAAGTATACCTTTAACATAGTTATTAATGTTCTTATATATTTTTTCGTTCAGTTGTGCCTTATTTACTTACTATAACTGCTACAAAAACAAAGCAAAAAATATGAAAAAAATAGGCCAGATGTGCCGTTTTTCGCTGATTCCAAATATATAAATAATTCATTTTCGACCAAAATGTCAGATGTGCCCTTTTTCCTTACGACGGCAGATAAGTAACAAGCAAAAATAAAGTATTCAGTATCACCTTAAATTAAACCAGTAATGATAAAATTACAGCCCCTAACAGATTCTCGGGAACCAATATTGTCTGAGCACAATCTCAGACCTTGGGGTGATTTTTTATACAAATTACAAGGGAATGTCGTTTGAAAAAATCACCCCAATCAAATACTTATTGTGTCTATTGTATTCCTTACAGGTCCTTTTAATTTTTAATTGGCAATTAGAAAGTCTAGTTGTTTGTCTTGAGTTACTGAGTTTTTAAAAAATGATAAGAATTAATTTTTAATGTGTCTTTATTTTTAATTTTATCTGTCTTTGATTACAGGATGTGATGACAAAAGGGTGAAATGAAAAGGAATAAAAGTAAGGTATTCAAGTGAAAGAATATGGTATTTGTGGAATGAAAATTGTGTTGCGTAATAGAATAGAAATATTAAGATGTTTTATTGAAGGCATAGTCATAGCGCAGTGAATTAATATGATTATCAAAAGTGAGTAGTAAATATTATAATGAGTAATACTGAACTAACTAGGTTCAGGTGTAAATAAATTAAAGTATCAATTAACTATACCTCTTATGGTCATTATATTCTTAAAGTGTTTCTTCTAAATTCTCGATAAAAACAAATTAAATAATGTAATCTATAACCGAATTTGTATCAGATTTAGGAGTGTCATTGAAGCGAAAGTGGTTTGTCAGGATAGGGAAAGATAGGGCTCTGTAATCTCTGCCTACCTCTCTTCAGGGAATTAGGTGTGAAGTTTAGGTATGTATGGATGTAAATAATCTAATTAAAAAACTTTGAGACTGTAGCTTATCTACCTACCACAAGCTCAACAGTTTAGTATTCCATGGTTACACGATTTTGGATATCATTATATTACATTAAACATAACATTGTTAGCAAAATGATAATTCTTCTACGGTCAAATTATATTTTAACGCGCTGCCGCTTCGCGAACAATTAAATCTTTTCGTCACATAATTCACCAATCACTTCCCTAGATGGGCAGAATTGGACTAATGTGAATAGGACTGAAGTAATTTTGTTATTTACCATTTGAAGCGTTATGCTAGAAATATTTTATTGAATACATTCAAACTTACGTTCACATTTATATGCTCCAAAACGGAGACAGAACAAAAGATCCGTTAAGAAACTATTTACATAAATTTGTCAGCAGTTAAGAAAAGCTTAAGAGGATTTCCAAAAAAGAACATAAAGAAAATTATGTTATGATTTATATCGTATCAAAATTCTGTTATGATAGACGCACAATATAACAATAATTTTGTAAAAAAGGTAAAATCTGTAAGTCCAATATTACGAGTACAGTAATTATTACCTAAAACATTAAATATATGTTAAATTTCATGTATAAAATTATTTGTTGTCTTATCCACATTAGTCTAGCATAACATATAATGTCCACTCTTCCCTAAAGAGCGGTGTAATGTCCAACAATACATAATATGAGACAGGCTCATAAAATTCAGATTAAGAAACACCATAATGGCATATTCATGCAAATTCAATCGGACCCTCAAAAAATCTGTCCTTATTAATATTCATTCAGTAATGAGTTCGTTAGTCAAAAATTTAATGCACTTGACTTAGTTTTAATGGTATTGTAGGTTTTTTGTTTAAATGAATTATCTTAAGGAAAATCTAAAGTAGGTATTGGGTCTTTCATAGAAATATAATAAATTAATATAAGAGTTTAGAATTGGAGGAATTGAAATAAAGACGTAGAAATATGCTGTTAAAAGTAAAATCTTAGACAAAACATGTATTATATGGATTAGTTTTTACCTTATCATATATATAGTTTATATGTATATGTATATCCAAAGACTGCTTCTATAGAAGTTACAGAAAAGTAGAAAAAGAAAATCCTATCTGACAATAGGGTGACCATATACACCCGAATTAGCAGTTTATCTTCATCCTATGACACTTTTATAGGTAGGGGCAGCAACAGTAAATAATATCAACGCTTCGAGATACTCATTAAGTGGTGCAATACCATATATTATTAACATTTCCTTAGGTATGAGAGGTTGGATACTATTTATATTATAGTTGGTAGGAGTAGGTAATAATTTGTGAAATTTCTCTGCTAATACTGAGCGAAGAATATCTAATAATTATAAGAGGACTTGTAGCAATCTTCATAGTGCTGAAATCTTTTAATATTAAAACTTCGATCTACATACAACCAACAACATACTTAAATTCATTCCCATCTGTTGATGTGGGTTTAAATGACTGGAAAAGGACGAAACGAAATCATTCCTTAAAGGATCGGACTACCGAAAACCTTAATTTTTATGTAAAATAACTTTATGTTAGTTTCTATTACACAAAATAATTTTTTATTTACCGTCTACATCGAGAGGTTCAATTTATTACTGAAGAAAAAGTACACATACCTCCCTAAATATAAGGAATCCTCTCATACCATAAACAACTCCACCAATCATATGAACAAATGACGTAAGATATTAGCGTCAGACATACCACGTCCCATATTAACAATAATACCAAGACATGTGCTTGGTACAGACAATAATAATAATTCTGATAACGGTTTGTTGTGACGAGAAGAATCGTTGCCTAGGTAATTTGTGTGACCAAATGTTGAGTGAAAGTAGTGCAGGGACTGTAATAAATAAAAAATATTCCGTCTGTAATGGGTAATAAGAAATGTCATTCTTTGTTCGTTCATTCTGTTCTGTTTTCGGGGTATTGAAGGCTAAATGGAATCTATAAATGGGCAGTGTAGCGAAAAGGTAAGTTTTGCTATATTGCCTGCGAAACCCTGATTAAGTTTTCGAGGTTTCAAAAGGTATAAAAGGCAATAATTGTATGCGATAAAGAAATATTTTATTACTTTAACTTTCATATTGTTCTTTGTATCCGACCTAGCGCTATCGGTTGATTGTAGATGTGTAGCTACTCAATACTTGTACATATTAAAGCTATGAATTACTAAAATAAATATTACATTTTCTCATGACTTTTCTTGGTATGTTTTATCATAAGTTCCACAGTTTTAATGATATGATATCCAATATAATTATCGTATTCAAAGAATTTTCAAAAGATTAATGTTAAAAATTCAACTTCACACATTGGTTGCCGAATAGTATACTGCTATACCTACAAATGATTTTACGTGTATGCCATTATATTAGTGTTCACTTAAGCCTATCATGCTAAACACAACAGATGTTTAATTATCACTTTCAGATTAAGCACAAAACCCATAAATACGCGACCCATAGTTACAATAATGAAATTTGTAAATAAGATTACGGATTATTATTTATTTTGATTTACCGCATAAATGATATTCACCCTAATCTCGGGACATTTTGACCCAAAATGTGGATATGATATATCACAATTATTTTCGCATTCTGAAGGGTGAGTTAGACAATAAATATATTAGCTGAGCAATGTATTAGAAGTTTATTGATTGGTTTAAATGTAGCCTATTTGTATTTTGCATTAAATGTTTATTCTTATCCGGATTTGACGTATTATTTACGGATACAGACTAGTTTAAATTATTTGGTGGTTTTTGTTCATATCTAACGGTAGTTAATAGTTTAGAATATTTTTTCTCTATACTTTCATCTAAGGTTTAATCTGAAGACCAAAAGGACTTACAACGTACTTAAAATTAAATACATTTTTAGACTTTCTTACAATAATCAACGGTTCATACTACATTATAATGAAAGTCTGCTTAATGTATCGTAGTTAATACAGTGAAAAAGGTATGATTTGTAATTAAATAGTTTTCCGAACTCATACTAACTACAATATATAGGTTCAATGAATCGTTTATAATTTTTTGCTCTTACAGTCACTAATTGCCGTCGCGTTTTCCAACTACCCTCACATATTTTTTCTAAAGATAAATTTCATAAGTATTTTTGCAACCCCTTCCGTGTTAAGGGTTGCTATTGAGTGTGGGGTGAAAAATAGGTCACAGGGATACGCGGATTAATCTGTTTAATTACCATGGTAATATTGGTCAAGTACTGTGACATATTTTTCAAGGGTTCTCTATGTTTCAGTGTTTTTCTTTTTAAAATTTTTGAAAGACTCGCGATTTTTACAAAAAAGTGACTCATTTTACTGTATCAGACCTGGTCGTGTTACGATAAACTTAAATAAATAGATTATATATTAGATTAGATATCACCCGACCTTTCGACCCAGTTGCATAGGCCGTGGTCTCGAGCCTTCATACGTAATCGTATTTATGTATGTATACATGTATAGTTTATCTATCAATGTTTGGTCGCTTGTACTGGTACATTTGATTGAACTAAAATAAAAATTTATTATGTAATTAGCAATTTTTATATAAATGTTTTCTGTTAAGATCGATCGATTCTATCTAATCGATCTTGTTAAATGGATAAATAATAAACAAATATATAAGAGTGACGATGCTTGTTACCTTATTCTTTGGTATAATTTTATTTCTATTTTATAGTATCTGAGAGACATGTTACTGACACCTATCGTGTAATTATATTGTAATACAATGCTTACTAGGCCATCACCCAATGAAACAGATAAGTATGTCCGAGTAAGCGTGGAACATGAGATAATACGACCACCATTCACAACACGGTATCCTAAAATTATTTTTCTATTTGAGCGCCGCAATAGGCAATCATGTGTTAATCTTTTATGAAAAACACACATACATATACATACATACATTTCCTAATATGTTGAGGGATGTAAGCCTCTCATCATTTTGGCTTTGGTACTCCATATTAATTTGTTGAAGCACGTTTGAAATAGGTTAATTAGGTTACATGTTTTTAAAACCTTTTGTTTGTTCAGATGAATGGGTATAAACTTTTTACGTATTGTTTCGGAGGGTTTATCTCTTTATTAATATAATATTGATAAATTTATTAATAAGAAAGATGTAAAATGTAATTTGTAGCGTATGTAATGTGTAGATACAAGCTTCGAAAACAATACAGTAAAATGCAACATTTACAACTTCCTATATCCTAGGCTGGGTTTTGAATAGGATTAATTATTAGATTTACATTTACTCCTAAATCACATAAGTTGATTACCCTAACAACAAGGTAGATATCCATGGAGCGTTTTTTAGGCTATTCTTTCTGGGATCATAAGGTTATATGTAAATTAATATTGTATATCATCTAATATTCATTGACTAAAATTAATTTACTATTTTGGTTATTTGTTTTACGTCATAATATAATAAGAAAAACTTATAACTCTCAACAGTTATATCGCAAAATACCTTATCTGGTCGTAAGCCTACCTTCGTAGTATAATTCGTAGCTTCAGGTAGTATGAAGGCATAACATCCCATACTACGACTGCTGGTTTAATTATAAAATTATAACCACCGCAATTCGGATTACTGTCAGTTTTATAGTTTAGTTAAACTAGAGAGTTTATTGCGAATTTCATTGCTTTAAACTCATCACGCTCTGTGCTAGTCAAAGATTTGATTACACCAGTTAAAAGACCATTAAAAAGGCCTTAAAATTAATCTTACGATGGCAGGTCGGGTTAACTGAGGTTTTGTTTGGTTGAAGGCTTTATGGTAGTTTTTAAGGTGTTTTCGGAAGAAGAAGGTAATTGGTTAAATCTTTTGTGTAATAACAGTCGTATATAATTTTAATATGAGTGAAAGTGAAAAAGAATTTACTGGTTAAATATTCTCAAACATATTACATAAACAAGAACCTTGATAAATATTTCTAGTAATCAAAACGATGTTTATCTATCAAAAAAGTGGACTAAAATGAAGATATGACAATACCGTGTTTACTTTACAATAGACAGAAACCTTTAAATACCTAGTCATGTAACATATGTTTAACATTACAAACACTATGGACCATTCTAATCACGAAACAACTTGAATGCATGTAATCAAATCAAGCAAAGCCCATTCAATCGCTCCAATTTACATTCGGAACACTTAGTTAATGCGAAACAATATTAAGATACAGCTAATCCCACCATAACTTAGAATGATGGTCACTCTAATGGCAGCCATTGTTCAAAATGGCGGAGGGGTGACGTTTTTGGAACTGACCAGTTGTTTATGGGTTGAATTAAATGGCGTATGTAAATCTTGTAATTTTTTACTAATGTAATGGGTGAAACGTATGTTGATTTTGAGTATATTTTTAAGGCTGTTTGAATGTATTTAACTACAACTGTGATGAATGACAGGTTAAAACTTCAGGAGTATTGTTACCAAATTATTTGAAATTATTGTCACTTACATAGAGGAGTCAAATCTTGAATTACAAAATATATGTTTTTATTTAGAATTCTAAATAGTATAACACTGTTACTGAACTCGTAATAGACATAATTTAATGAAAAATCAATACTCAGTTAAAAGGATAGAAAATCTGTTACTTGATCAACGAACTAAAACCTAAATTTATTTGTAAACATGTCAAACGTAAATCCCACTACTAAACTAAGTACACACGGATCAAGCTCAACAATGCAACCTAATATCAAGGCAACTAATCAAAACAATGGAATCAGCAGTGGTCATCTCGCCAAGTCGTAAGATTTGATGGTCCATGCAAATATTCCTGAGGGGTCAATTGCGGGAACACAGTTTAAACTGTGGTCGTTTTATGTTTAATATTGCGTATAGTTCATCACCCGTTTGGTGATAAAACTTTATGTGACGGTTATGGGTGATGGTTATTAAAACTGGGATTATGATGATTGTCTATGGTTGTGTGATTTGTGCGTTCATGTTTGAATGTTAGTTCTGTTGTCTTTGACTACATACATACGAAATGTGTGTTCTTCTTTTCATCACTGCTGAAGTTTGAGAACCTCAAACATGTTATACCTATTTGGTCACCTTCAACACTAATAATATTACTTACAAAATGTCTGGCGAAATTTTTGGGAACTTATTAGAAAGCTAACTAGGTGCCATCTTTCTTCCCGGCATATATCGTAAGAGTAGTATTTTATTTAGTATTTACATTTTTCTCTCTTTTCTTAAAGTAATAAACGTTATAAGAATGTATACATATTTTTCCTGAAGGTGTATATGTAGGTTGTATCCTCGCTAACTTTATAAGCTGTAGTTTGCCATGCAGTCCACTGGGGTTAATCAAGCAGGTTACAGCTGTGTGTCTTTTTTATTGTCCTTACAGACAAATAATATTCTTATTTAGGCCAATGCATTAGATGCTAATGAAAAATTAGAGTGTGTTCAGAATATATACGTTTCCTTTATTTTATCAGGTTAATGATCCTGAAATTTAAATATTACTTCAGTAAAAATAAACATCACAGATAGCAAATCATCGCGGGCATTTTCTATTTTCAATCTAATTTATTAAACATCACAACTTTGAGCTTCAGTAACAGTAATAAGCAACCATAAATGATTACATTTAATAATTAAACAGTACACTCATTAAGTACATTACTTATATGTTATTTACATTACAGCATATATCATATAAGATTTTCTAAGATATACGCTGTCTTATTCTCTAAATTATTTAACTTTATATTATTTACTAAATATTCCTTTCATTTTTGTGTTACACCTCTAACTATTATGATTATTGTTAAACACATAAGTTCGGTATCGAATACAAACACTGTAACAAAAGTACAACCACAGCTGTAGGTTTCACTAGGGCGCTTTCTTATCTGTCGTGATTTTTGTGTTGCCTCGTAAACCCAACTTCCGTCTAACATGCAATGGCCCAGAAGTGATACAGAGTTGTAAACTGCAGGACAATCAACCATGTACATTTTATAGCGACTATCGACTATCGCCTTAACAAGTTTAAGGGTTTAAATTTATCTTTGGCATTCTCTATCCATTTATTTTTCTTATCGTAAGTCTCTGATCGAAAGTCTAGAATAACTGGGTATTGTTAGTAAATATTTTAGGGCTCATGTTCGTGTCGTATTTATTACTGAAAAGATAAATTCGTCGTTAGCAAGTATAAATATTATTGTATATCTTAGGTTTTGTTGTTTACTTATCATCATAAATATTTATAAATCTATAGAATCATTGCTCCTCAATTCCTGCCAATATATTTTTAAAACCCTTTAGTGGTAGGCAATTATCACAGATCTCCATCTGTATAGATCCTGACAAACAACATTCTATTCATCCACAATTGTACACATAAAACTTTTATCTCAAACTAGAACAATACCATCCCTTTTAGTACCACCAGCAAAAAAATAATTACGAGTTTTAATATTAAACCACGAAACTGTTAGTTAACCCTTCGCCCCCCGAATTCATATTTCTTTCAAACGCCTCTCATTATCAGCAATGGCCCTTAACCCTTCACAGCAGATGTGGTCCAAAGAGAAGCTTAGCATTTCGACGCGGAAATTTCAACCGCCGTCATTTACAAACCCTCATTTTATTGGATTAGATGTTGACAGATATTACTAAATGTCACATAAAAAACACTCCGGTTAACCCTTGCCGGTAATGTCATATCTGCCGGCGATGTTAATTGTAATTTATGGACATGTCTTGCGTTGAATGTCCATCACGAAATTGATGGAACGAATCGGCGTATTTTGTCTCTGGTTGACAAGCTTTTGTTTGGATTTTTAAATGCTGGTTTTACAATACTTGTGAACAACAATTTAAAAAATACATTTAATTTCAACCACAGCTCGTTGGAATTAAATGTGTTTTTAAAATTGTTGTTTACAATGGACAATGTAAAACAAACACACAACGTCCAACAATAAGTGGAAAGGCTCCAAAGAATATAAATATTTCTGTATTGGAGACAATCTTTACTATAGATTTAAAATCAAATCATGAATAGTAGTAGTAATAGGTATATTTTTGTATTATATATAATCTATTTTAGTATAGTAAAGTATGATATAGTAGTAGTACTAGGTATAATATAGAATATATAAAAGGATATGCTTATTTAGGCTCATATGTTGCTGTAAAATACATAAGTAAACCTCTACATTCAATTGCTTGTGATGGCTAGTCTAACCTTTAGTCATATAGTAAATAAAAGTTACTACATATTTTTGCATCATGTACTATTTCTAATTTCTTGTAAATGCATCAATGTATAAATAACATAACCAACGCACATACTCAAGGGTAGTACAAAATTTGACGTCATCATTCGTATGCGACGTGACGTTCACAGATTAGTACGTCAGTGCACATGACGTGTCCTAATGGTGTCGGTTGACTTCATTAAAGTAAACACGGAAATGTTCCTAAGACGTTAAGACCATGCAAGCTCTTGGCTACAGAGTTGGAAAGCTTTAGAAGTGATCCTTGTTAGTTAAATATTTTTCTGCAATGGTCAATTGTCTTTTATTCTAAGATCGATCAAGTTCTAAGTCGAGACAATCAGATCTTCTGGATTATTAATTTAACTACTAATCTGCTATCGAGTCATAAAAGTATCGTAATTTTTCGTAACATTCTTTGTAAAAAAAGAATATGCAAGTACTTATTAGTTAGTATGAATGTAGATGAGAAAACAATTCGTAGAGAAACGTATCTATTTTTGTTAGATATCTCAGACAAGTGTAAGACTGTTATTGAAGTTTTACAGTTGTGGCTCTCACGTGTTTTAATAGCACTTAAGTATTTTAACAATACATGTAGCACATTATTCATTAGTTTTCATTTCCTTCAATGTTCTATCGAAATAACCCTGGCATATCTATCAATTCATAATTTATAGATCTATGGGCTGTTCTGATAGAGAGTCTTAACTTAAATGAGCGGTTTGGGTCTTACATGAACTTATAATGAATGTGTTGGACACATATCCCGTATTAGGAAAATTGAAACTTATAACGAACATATATTTTCTATACACAAAGACTATTGTTTTTGACATTTGTAATTACATACATACGTTGTATTCACGCCTATACGTCGTTAATGGGATAGACAAATACTATTAATCTCCACCTCGAACGATCCTGACTAATCTCTGTCGCCTTATTCACATCAATTAGCATTTATTGTTAAATTATATTGATTTATAATCAGTGTCTTAAGTCAATTTATTCTTTTGATAACGCGTATACAAATTATAAATATTATAGAAATACTGAAACTTTTAATTTTGTCAACAATAACCTTTTAATTTTAGATAAATTCCATTATTTCTTTTTTATAATAATTCATCTATTAGTATATTTTGAAATAATTGAGTGGTTAGGTATTTTAAATTATTTAATGTCACCGTTACTAACAACCATAATTAAATTAGATTTATAGTTTCACCAAACTAATAAATTAATATAATCCACCACAAATGCACTTACATCATAATTACATGTAATCAGTCCGTTGATTAAAAAACACATAACCCAACATGTCAAAAGGGGTAAATGCTAAAATAAAGGGTACCTAACTACAAAAAAATGCAAAATTGAATTATGTCATTTTATACGCAACGCTGAACTTTTTGTATAATTCTATTAACTCTGTGGTTAAGAAAGACAATGTATGAAAAGTTAATTGTGAGTTAATACTATATTTAATAAGGGGACATATTTAGTTGGGTTTTAGTGTTAATTCGATTAAATATGTTACATTAATTTCTGTAATGAGCTATAAAACAGCATGTTAGAAATAACTAGGATGATATTGGTTTGTTTTAAGGTTTTGGTTGTTTACTAACTATTACCTGTTTAATTGTTACCAAATCATTACTGGTACATGTTTGAAGAAAAGATAATATTAATATATAATTATGGCTTGAAATTGTAACGGGATAGGCACAGACTATCGATAGATACTTTGAGAGCAAACTTAGTATTATATTATACACATACTCGTACATATAGATAATTATATTGATGTGATATATTAATAATACTTTATCAAGACTTCAAAATACAATAAATGACACAATAATATTGATGAATAATTATTCAAATAATAATTAAATAACAAATGAAAGAAAGATATATAAAAAGATATATACAACATACATAATCAAAATAACAGATCAAATCACCACTCGTATAATCAACCGAAAAACAAATATTTAGTACTAATTAAAAGTTCTTTTATGTCACTCCGTGGCAGTTATTGAGGCGTGATGGTGCCAGATACAAAGTAATTAGCCAACGTGTGTTTGACATTACTACACTTGCAAAGGGCATATTACTTCACGAAGGGAAAAAGGGAATCAACATCAAATTATATATAAAGGTACATAATCCCTTTTGGGCTGAACAGAACCACGAAGTCTTAATATCTGAATGATGCGAGACTGAGTAGGTTAAAATTGGATTTTATACAATTATTTTTCGATCTCTTGTGAAATCGAAGAATGGCAAATCAGCAAGATAATATAATCAACGAAATTCTCAACGATTGGCGTTTATAAACTTTTTTTATAAAATCCAACCTTTGGGGTGAAAAGTCTTAATATCTCAATGATGTGTGACTGAGTAGGTTTTCAATAATATGTATAATAAAAGACACTTTCATATGACGAAAAATGCTATGATTGTTTTGAATAGTTATCGACACACTTTCTAAAATGGACCTTCTTCATTGGTCGTCTTAGAGATACATAGTATATAATTATTAATTCATTTTATAACAAATTTAAACAAATTGAATCTAATCTAAATCTATCTATTCACTTTGGTACATAGCAAAACTTGACAAACAAAACTTGATTTAATAATCCGAATAGGTTCAAAATACTTTTAGGGGATTATGTGTTAAATTTTACGTATTTTTAATAATATATAAGGTAAATAGGTTAATACGCACACTTTAATAAGAGGATGTACCCAGCGTGAAAAACAGAATTGTATGTATGAGAAGGTTAATGAGTGTGAGTGAAACAAGGGACATTGAGAGCTTCTGGTGGCGGTCGATAGTCTCTGCCTATCCCCTTAGGGACGCAACGGCGTGAATATATGGATGTATATAAATACACACATTTGATTAATACACAACTCTCATCCAAAATATACGAGTATGCAATATACTCTTCAATCTTCCTAGTACATACCAATACAACTTTTAAGGGATTCGAAATTCAATTCAAGCCATTAGACAAGGCTCGTAAAATAGGATCGAGGGGAGGAACCTAGTGTTAATATCGTTGCCAATGGTTACCGATAAGAGTTTAGTGATGGCTATAATTGTGACGGGTGTGTGTCGTTACAGGGTTTTATCAGGACTTAGGGAATGGAATGTTATGTTAATACGTATTTGGTTTGAAAGAATTGTGAGAGATGTCTTTGGATAGTGGTATGTTTAATTTTAGGGGATGGTTAATAATATTATTAAGGATTTGTCCACCTCGAAAGGACAGAATGTTGTGTGGAAATAAAGATATATTATTTCGATTTGCTAAAAAACACGTAAATATAGTTTTTTGTATTTTTGTGTTAGTTGTAGTTTTTTGTTGTAGAACTCTTATACAGATGAAATTGCAGACATACTTTTCAAGGAAAGTGCACGTAGTGTGAAGAATAGAGGAGCATGAATTGAAATGCTTTCTTATACTAGAAATTAATTAATTCCAATTCTCGATGGATGTATAATCACATATAACGATTCCCAAATTTTCATTTAACTCCATTGACATACCTCTCTAAAATATCAATACAAAATAAAAATCTCACGCTCTTTTTAACAAAATATCCTACATTTATATTTTGCCCGCAGCAGTTTATTATCCATTGTTAAAAGCAACGTAAAACCTCGCTACGTAATTAGCGTATTGTGTTACGGAAAACGCTGCATGTAAATTTTCACATGATTTAACCTTATTTTTATAAAGACCCTTTCAAAGCTTTTATCATATCAATTGCTAATTCACTGTGCTATAAGGTTGTGTATAAAATATCGTGTTTTATAAGTATATTATTTATAAAAAGTATCACATCGAACTTGAAACGTGATTTTTATGATGGAAAAGATCCTGATGTTTGGTATAGTCAATAGTCAGTGTCTTAACACGACGACACAACACAATAACTATTGTATTGGGTCCGAACTGAAAAGATGTTGAGCACTATAAATCCTGATGTTGTAAGTAATCATTCGTTAATTTGTGTTTAAAACACAAAAAAGTTTGAATTATTGACAGCATGAATGATCACAGGTCAATAACAAGAATATAATAAAGCTGACCAGAGCTCTATCAAATTAAACGACTTAATTAGTATCACATTAATTCTTTACCAAATACAAATTTTGGTGTAACAATTCGAGACTACAATCAATCCCTATATCGTATTTATGTTTAAGCCACGTCGCCGCTACGTGTTCCATTGAATAAATAGTTGCTTTGTGAAATTCCGCAGCGTGGAAACGGACCTACTGGCATTTCCAAAACCAGGCTTTGATGCGGTGAAGCCTGGTGACAAGTTGGAATTTCATTATTTGTGTACTGGGAATAGGTGGTTTAATAATAGCATTGAGGTAGAAATCAATAATATTGTATATATACATCATTCTAGACTGAAACGTATAAAGAATGCTAACTAGCTGCCGTTTTTCCCAAAATGTCGTTGGAGGCGACTAAGGGACTAGAGGATATGCAATCTATTGGAATATTGACTATCAAACATTCGTTCTTCCCGGCATGTCGTAGGAGGTGACTAAGGGACTAAAGGATATGCAATCTATTGGAATATTGACTAGCAAACATTCAACAATGTTCCATATGACATATATTATTCCATATGAATATTTTTGCCAAAAGAGACCTAGGAATTATGATCTTCTCTCCAAGGTTCTGTCCACTCCGAAAGAGATTAACGAACGCGAATAAATATGTATGTATGAAATTGTAACAAGCTTATTTCAGTGTATCTGTAGTACAAGCTTGGTTGACCATTTTATATATCATACCAACCGGTTGAACCATTGCATTACTCTTGCTCTGTTAACATTTTAACTTGAATTTCAATATTGAAAACACTTCAAGCGCTTAACTCGTACGGAGTCACTATTAAATAGTTGTTTGCGAACTAACTGCTCTATGAAACGCCATACACCATGCACAAACGCATTCTATCCCCAATGACCATATTTGTACATCAAGTTACACAAAACCAGTATAACCTTACCTACAACTCCATAGAATTATTATGTAATTAGAGATCAAACTATACTTTGTATTTATACACCTCCCTACTACATATGCACATCAACGTATACAAAACCATTGTATCATGAACCTTGTATTAGTTTTACCATTATGAAGGTGTAGGTCAAGTGAAGTTTGTAACGGTAAGGTTGCTATGAGCATTTCAGGCGTCATCTTTCCATACATGATTGCAAATAAGCGAGTGTTTGAACGTGACCATGTATCAGTGGCAAATAGTGTCAGTTTCCAATAATATGTCCAACTTATTTGCATGTTATTGGTAGTGTGGTACGTTGCTAGGGTTCTGATTTTGAATGGCAAATAAGGTTTGATTTGGCGGATTATTATGGCATAGTGTCTAAGTTATTAATACAGCAAAATTGCTGTAAAGTGCCTAAATAGGTTAGTCAGAGTCTGGAGTGACTAAAAATAAGTGGTCTAAGCTTTGTGTTTTATTATATTGGTTCGTGGTAGCATCATAAGGAACATATCAGATGTTTTCTAATAGATTAGTTCTGTTTTAATAATAACATTCATGTATACCTACGCATTTTATACAGAATTCCCGATATGTTACATATATTACATATTATATTCCCGATATGTACATTATATTCCCTTTGTGAAAAGTAGCACAATTACAACTCGAATAGAAGAAATAAAGATTAGATATTGTAATTACTAACGAAACGTAACAATATGTAAAATCGTATGTAAATACGTAAGATTTACATTATAGGTATTTGAATACTATTTTACAATTTAAAATCTTCTTCCTACATTTGTAATTCAAAGTTCCATCAACTTACTAGCTCCCTCTATGTACCAACTAACCACACCACTCAAACCCGGACTTAGGTCTAATCGTTAAATTATGTAATGGAAACCTGTAATTGCTCACAAAGTGCTAACTCATGCATAATTTAGGTTGCCAACACGCCATTAGTTGTTGATTTACGTGTGTGTAAGCCCTAATTGATTGGACACACGTCAGTGAGATGAGAAGTTTAAGTTGGCATGAATAAACAGGGAGAATATTAAAGCATATACATATACATTCCCTTTAGGCGTGGACAGAACTTAGGATACACTGTAACTACTTAGTTACTTTTAGTAAAACGATCGAGGTAGTGATGACATCATTCGATAAAGTCAAAGTCAAATGTTTTATTCAACATAAGTACATGTACAGTACATTCATTGAAAGTCAAAAGATTTGCCTGACACTGGTTGTCTCTTACATTGATATTCTACCGTTGGTTCGGAAGCCCTGGCTCGGAGAAGAACCAACAAGAAACTTAGTCTTTCAGGATTTTTCGCCCAGTGCCAGTTACAAAAACAATAGATTCCATTGACTCCTAGTCCCTTTGTCGCCTTCTACGATATCCAGAACGTTACTATCATATTTCTGCCTGAGAGCATGAAGCTAGAAAGGACATAAAGAATAATTAATAACTCATGCTAGTAATCGAATATGAAATAAGTTACAAATGTGCTTAATACCACATTATATTAGAAAATCTTAAAATACGATATTTTTTTAAATTTAAGAACTATTTTCGTCAGATCTATTTAGCATTTTATTAATATAAAATATGTTCGAATTTATATCATACAATATACCTAATAGGACTAGATCCCTTTGTTATTTACTTATAAAACCCCACCCATTAAAACAAAGAAGAAAACCATAAATTACTAAGCACAAACCATAACGTAAATACGTAATATAGGGTTAACGGATTATTTCGTCAATCTAGATAAATCTTTACTTCAGTTGAGTAGACTAAATCTTATAAATATGATTCTATTGTCTTCATCCGTTCTAGCTTAAACAAACATTTAAAGCTATCTCACAAAAGAGTGTTCATTAAAATGCAAAATGCTCTTTCATGTTGGTTTTGAAATAATTAATCAAGCTTATATGTTGGTAAAGGCATAGCTTGCTATTTCTATTTTGTTTGCGTTATAAATGTACGTATTAACTTGAAAAGCTGGAAGTCGGTTTGTCTTAATGTGCTGTTATATTAAATGAGTATTACAGAATATTTCGGCTAAGTCAAGGCAGTGAGTAATGAAGATTGTAAAAATATATATTCAAGTATAACATACTCGTACATAATATATTCACGCCTCTACTATCAATCGCCACCTGAAACGATACTGAAAAAAAATCAGGTATGTAATTATAATAAATATCTTCCCAATTATCTTTTACTTTAGTCACATCCTAACCTAAACTTGTCATATATGCTCTTCTATTCTTCACTCTACGTAACCGCTTAAGAAGAATGTCTTCAATATGATCTGTATGTATGTATTTAATGTTTACAATTAATCTGCGTAACATTTACCGCAAAGCAAATAAATGTCTCCTATACATTATTTAAAACCACGTATTGCATCCAGCTCGGAAATCCACAAAAAGAGTTTGAAAACATCATTTGCAACATAATACCCTAAAACAAAGATTCAGAAGTTTAACCACGTAAATACATATTCCCGTTCCATGGAAAATAAATTAAAAAGAGTCAAAATAGAGAATGCTTGTGTTTACTCTTGTTCTACTCTGTTTTAATGCGAGGCAGTGCATCGACTAATGATTCTTTATGCTTCGAGTTTGGTTCGCATTTTGCTAACGAGGGATAATTTAACATAACGTATCTTGTGAAACGGTGTTATGCATGTGTGCTTGTGAATATGTATGCTGCTAGACTTGGATTAAAAAATGCCGTAACTTGTTGTGTTTCGCGGATTGGTATGAAGTACTATTGAAAGTTCATCACAATTAAAAATAGACAACGACTGATATTACTAATCTTGTCCACGGGTTTAAGAAAATTACAGATCATATTCACAATCAGCATACCCATTATATCCGTTCACTCTACTAGGTACGACCAGCGTTAGCAATAGACTCATAATAAAAATTTTTTTGATTCACATCCTCCCATATATCAAGAATTAAAGGTAGAGTAGTAGTAACAAGTTAATAATTAATTAATATTATTTTGTCAATTATTGCTAAGTGGAATCTCAAAATAGGATTGTTATTATTATAACACAGCTAGTGTTTGTTTTACTACATACTTCCAATATTTCATAAACTCTAACAAATCAATATATACCATTCCAGAAGAGTAACTCTGTACAGACATCTCATTAGACAGGCTTATCTGTGGCCAATTATTGCTAATGACAAGTGCGGTCGAGCGTTAAATTGTCCGGAAGATTGTTTCCGTAGTCCGGAGGAAATTAGAACTGGATGCGTAGTATATTATATTATATGGCAATGGACTAGTCCTATATTGACTTATATTGTATACCCACTCGGTAATTATAGGTACTTTTAATGTCATACTTCTGTTATCTCTGCCTACCCGTTGTATGCATATTATAAATCAATGGTTTGTCAAGTTAAGCAACGACGGATTTGTTTAAGGATGGGTTTTTAACGCAATAGTTATTATGTTTACTTTCTGAAGCATTATGTCTGGATTGGTGATAAATTAGGAATTTTGAACTTTTTTCCATCCCGTAATAATTAACAATATGAGCTTGTTGGTGCAAAAGATACATTCTGGAATGATTGATTAAGAAATAAATGTCTTTTACGAGTATTATAAGAATTCAATTCAAACTACGTATGAAACATAAATTACCTCATCTACACATCCAAATCAAAACCAAAACATGTCCTTAAGCTACGTTTAATCTGGCTCGGACTTAAATCAATATTCAACCAAATGAGCACGTCGCTCAATAGATACCGTACAAACGGACTTCTCAAATAACCCATCCGGCATCCATAATAAATTGAAGCAACCCTTTGAACCACGAATCGCCTCAAGGCATTCAATGCATCAGTTTGTGTACGTGAGAGAATGGAGCAGAAAGGTATCTGTGTAAACTATGATTTAAACTTGAATGAATCTATTTTATTTTTTAGGTTGATAAGGATAGAATTTTATTATTTAAAAAAAAACTATTTGAGTATCTAATATGACTGTATCATTCTTTTAGACGGCAAAACTTACAATGTTAAATCATATTTATGTAATTAATATCAATTTATTAATATTATATTTTTATTAATAAAAAAGACACTTATTTTTCTTTTGTCGCTATGAAAAAGATATGCTACATAGACCTTTTTTGTTATAAATAGAGTGATTTTAATGTATTTCGAGCTTCGTGACTCTACAAAAAAATATCTAAATTGACGATTGAAATTTATAATGTCTTTACCACAGTGTTATTATTATATTATATTAGAGCATTGATTGTTAAACGCTTAACTGTATACAATATGAACACACTAAACAGTTATTACCATGATTTAATTTTAACATTCCAAAATCAATACTAAAATAAATAAAAAACATTTCAAGTTCAACAACAAGTCCGAACACAGATGCAAATAATATTAATACAAAAAAAATAATACAATTAATCGGAAAAAAAGTAACTAAAAAAATAAGAATTTCAATTCTGTATTCAATGAATTCCCATCTGAGTGAACTTTCTGCATCTACATTCCAAATTTAGCAACATAGTCAAATTACTTAATGGAGTGTCTTAATTGAATGTGTACAATAGACCTGAAAGTAGGTCAACCTTATCACATACGAATCATTTATTTATTCCATAGTTGATGATTGTTTGCCCATTTCGGGATTCATGGTAATGTAAGTGTAGCTTAAGGGCAGAAGATCACTTTCCTTCTTGTTTACGTTTAGATGACCAATGGAGTCATTGGAAATTCTAAACAAACGAATAAACATACATACGCTTCAAGACTTGTGTATACACACTCCCTTTTTTATTATGGCGGGGTAGTCAGAGGCTTGAATGCCCAATTCCGAAATTTCGAAGGCACGTTAGGTATGGGTCATTCAAAGCCCGCGTGTCACTAGATAGACAGCACCCAACGTGAGAGTTAGTGAACCGTATCGCCGTATATAGGCACTGACTATTACCTATACTGAGGGATAGGCAGGTTTCCTCACGATGTTTTCCCTCACCGTTAGCGACTGTAAATTATGTACGTAAATGAATAACATATATTTAAATATCATTCATTGGTACATGCTAGAGTCGTGATTCGAACCTAGGACCTTTCTCATACGAAATCCGAGGTCTTACCTACTGGACTACAGCCGCTTTGTACTAATATATTGTTTATACAACGATATACACGTCCTATGTTAGTCTTTACCTATGAACTTTTCGTCGAACCTAAGTACTAATATTTGACGAGTGTACATATTAAATAATATACTTACATATGTTTTCGTCTCCCTATATCGCTTTTGAGAGAATATAATCTCGGCGATTTACTTTCTATCTCAAAGTAAAGAAATTTTAGTAACATAGCGCATTTTATAGTTAATTACTGGCTCTAGTCCTGGTTGCAGAAAACGAAAAACAATTACACTTATTTTACAACCAAAGTTTAGTAATTTAGGTTAAATAATTTGTCCAAGTTAATGTTATTTGACATATTATATTAAATATTTTTCCTAATTCATATTCTTACATGATCAAATCAATCGAGATTCCACAACACGATCAAACCACACGAGTAAGCTCAAACCTGACGTGAATCCCCAAAATGAAAACGTCACAAGTAATCGAGTAGGTGAATCGAGAAGTGACAGTGACAAATCTTGCCAACTGTCACAGAAAAGATAACGTTTAATCTCTTAGTAGGGCCCGTCTAAGAATTGTTTCTCAAACCGTTAAATTAGTTACTGACTAATGACATGACTGCGTAATGGTTTTTTGCTTTGTTTAGATATTTATCATAATGATTTATGTGTGTCTTGTGTAATTTTATTGGGGTTTGTTGGTGTGAGAGGTAAATAAGGAGGTACATGAGACGAAAGTATGTATGTAGTAGACTTTTAATACGTGGAATGAATAAATAAATCCTATGAAATGAATATTAAATCGAAATATGTATGTTAATTAAGTCAAAATAGAGGTTCTTTTAAGTATTCTTGGTATTATTAAAGCAAAGGACCATAGTTTGGGAAATAATAACATTAATTATGGTGATTTTTAATAGGAAAATTGATATCTTTGTAACATATACTTAGAAAATTTATTTGTAGACGACAAATTTAAATTTAGGGGTATCAAAAGTAACCACCTCACAAAATAGCTATTTTTAATTAATGTTACTTTTTTATGCACTCCTACTTTATTTTGTGTACCTATTTAAAAAGATATATAAATTACACTGAGCTATGTTTTACAGGAATGCATACGACATCTATAGATATAAAACAGTAATTAATATAATTATAATCCTGAATAGTTATTTTTTATAGTAGTATATTTTTTACATATATTCACGCATCTACGTCTCTAACGGGATTGGCTTCGATTGATTGCTTCTTGAAACGATCCTGACAAATCTCTCCTGCTTCACTCGCACCCATTAACCTTCTCATTCATACTCTTCTGTTCTTCACACCGCACATACACCCGCTTTGAGAAGACAAAATATCGCTCTAGTCTAAAACCAAAATGCAATGCTAGCTGCAGTTCTTTCAGGCATATCAAAGAAAACAATGAAGATATTAGGTATAGATGGAATGTTTCGAGCAAGGGACTAGTTAACTGTAATCAATAAACTACTTAATATCGCGTCCCCAATACAAAGCCTTAACGAAACCAACTAGATATTATATCTAGATTAAATTTTCTTACTAATGTGATTTTGGAGAACGTATGTGTGAGGATTCAGCTAAAACATTTTACTTTAAATATATGTACAGTTTATATACCGTCATATATAAAATATGACCAATTTAAAGACTACCTAGATCACGTAGAAGGTTTAATTCAATCATCTTCTGATCATATACTCATTGTTGGTGATTTTAATCTTCCTGACATTGATTGGTTTTGTGGTCATCCTATAACTACATCAAATTCAAAAATTTGTGCGCTACATGACTTCATAGCTCAATTAAACTTAACCCAAACTAACCACGTTGTTAATTCACAAAATAGGATACTAGATTTAGTTTTAAACAACTCTCAGACTCCCTGCACTGTATCTGAGGCCGCACCACTGAGCCGTGTTGACGTCTATCATCCACCCTTGGCAATAACCTTAAATTACGATAAGCCAAAAATCTTGAAGGCTAATACTGAGATGAGATATAAATTTCATAAAACTAATTTCAGTGAATGTAATGTCGAGCTATCTGGTATAGACTGGGATCAGTATGCTGGGCTGGACTGCAACAGTTTGGTACAGATATTCTATAATAATTTATGGCAAATAATTGAAAAACACACGCCCGTATCAAATTTTAATAACACTTGGCCCTTATGGTTTTCTCGTCCTTTAATAAAAATTTTAAAAGAAAAGAAAAAATACCATCGTAAATTTAAATTATATCGTAATCCTCGTGATTTTGACGCATTCTCGATGCTTAGGTCAAGAGCCAAAAAGGAATTCGATAGATGTTACAAATCGTATATAGAGAAAATTGAGGAAAGTATAAAAAGGATATAAAATCCTTTTGGAGGTATACTAAATCCAAAAATGTCACAAATATCTTACCGAACCAAATGTATTATGGCTCAGTCTCAGCTAATAATGGTAGGGATATAGCCAATCTTTTTGCGAAGCATTTCTCCTCTGTCTACAGCCCACCCTCTTCAACAACTTCTTCACCAAACTTTCTAGAATCAACTAGAAACATCGCTACCATTACAATTACAGAACAAGATATCCTGGAGGCTCTGGGATCTGTTGACATTAACAAGGGTGCTGGACCGGACAGAATACCACCTATATTTGTAAAGCATTGTAGAGTAGCGTTGACGAAGCCCCTTTATTTAATTTATAATCGTAGTTTATGTACAGGATGTTTCCCTGATCTATGGAAGGTCGCTAAAATAGTACCCATACATAAATCGGGCGAGAAGACGGATGTAAATAACTTTAGACCAATCAGCATACTCAGTTGTTTCGCTAAAGTATTCGAATGCTTAGTTTATGTACATTTGTATTGTTTTTTAAAGCCTATCATTAGCGAGAAACAGCATGGTTTTGTTGCCGGGCGTTCCACTACAACCAATCTCTTGACTTATGTCCATGATCTCAATTTGTCTTTTAATAGGCGTGTGCAGGTGGACTCACTTTATACTGACTTTGCTAAGGCTTTCGATAAGGTAGACCATCACATTTTATGTGTCAAGGCTAGCCGACTTGGAATACACGGTGAACTCCTGCGATGGCTCATTTCTTATATTTCTCATAGAACTCAACTAGTAGCAGTACATGGTTATGACTCTGATCCTTACGAATCCACCTCTGGTATACCACAGGGGTCAAATTTAGGGCCCCTTCTTTTTAATATGTTCATCAATGACCTCATAGAGTCCATAACGTGTAAATGTATTGCGTATGCAGATGACATTAAGATATATCATGAGATAGCGAGCATTGAGGATGCCACATTTTTACAGAGTAATATTAATATGATCATTGGTTGGTGTGTGAATAATAGTATGTATTTAAATATCTCTAAATGCTGCCTAATTACTTTTACGAAAAATAAAAATCTAATTCTTTATCCCTACAGTATTGATGGCATTGTACTAAACCGTTCAAATCTAGTTAAAGATCTTGGCATATGGTTAGATGCAAAATTAACTTACACACATCATTATGAAAGCATTGTATCTAGGGTAAACAGGACTGTTGGTTTCATTACGAGAACGGCAAAACCTTTTCGAAGACCGGCTAGTCTGTTGATCCTGTATTCTGCTCTTGTCAGAAGTGTTCTGGAATTTAATTCGGTGATATGGTGTCCTCAATACAATATTCACATTGACAGATTGGAGGCGGTTCAAAGAAAATTCCTACGTCACCTAAGCTCGAAATTGGGTATGCGACGTAAACTGCCTACGTACGAAGACAGACTTAGGTATTTTAAAATTGATACTCTGGAGTCTAGACGATCAGTTCAAGATCTCTTAGTACTTTATAAGATCATTAATGGAAAATGGGATGCCATGGATCTGTTAGGCCGCCTCTCGTTTAAAACTAGGAGTAATAAAAGAAAACCAAAGCTTTTTGATGTGCCAAGCTGTAATAACAATGTTACGTTTAATGATCCGCTGTACCGTATGTGTAGATTCTACAATGATAACATAAAGGACCTGGATTTATTTTCGCAAAGCTCCTATTCATATACAAAGGTTGTAAAGCAAATCCATGTTGTAGTAAATTAGATATTTGTGATTAATATTGATGCATAAAAATTTGTATCTCGGTACCTACTTATGTATACACTTTAATTTAAACGCTGTGTGCAACATTTAACGGAAGTCAATTTTACTGTGAATTTTATATGAAGTTGTATGGAAATGTATCAAATTGTTTTCTGTAGTTGTGCCTTTAAATAAATAAAATAAAATAAAAATAAAATAAAATAAAATCTCCGAAATTCTGTCCAACCCGAAATGGATTGATGACATGAATATATTCATGTCATACCTTTATGATTTTATTTGTTTTGTATTAAATCATTTTATCAAGTTATATTCTGGTACGTAAAAAGAACACTAACACTAACTAGCTACCATTCTTCTCGTCATATCGTAGCAGGCGACTAAGTGACAAGAGGTTAGAATCGATTGGGCGATGACCGAGCAACATGTTTCCAATCATCAATAATTATGACATCGCAACCCCAATATTCAAACTAAACATTGACCTAGGGTATATTTTTTCTGAGGTTCTGTCAACCCCAAAAGGGATTAAAGAGAGTGAATAGAGAAATTTAAAGTACATGTGTGTATGCCTTTTTATCAATTCACCTTCAAACTTCACGAAATTATCAATTCAATTTACTTCTTCACGAATCTCCATCTATTTATCACCTTAACCCCTTCACCGCAGATGTTCTCGGATTACACTGATCACGCCCGCCCATCAACCGCCCAATAGTCAGAATTTATAGTCAGCACCATTGACAGATATTGCTGGGAGCTCTCGTAAAAGTTAAGTAGGAGATTAAGTTGGTACAATTGGGATAGGGAAATGGTATAGGCTTAGACGTAAGGCCCGCTTTGTGTATTGTATTATGAATGCAACATACATAAAGGCTAATTAATATATTTACGTCCTTGAATCCTTACGGGGTGGACAGAAGCTCGGAGATATAATATATGCGTGCTCGGTTGTAATATTAGAATTGAAGTTGTGATGATATTGACACTGGCCACAGTTTGCTAGTCCATTGCCTGATAGATTCCATCAGTTGCCTTTAACAATATGTCGGGAACAACGGCAGCTAGTTAGCATTGTATTAAAGTTCATGAATAAAATAAGTCTACTAGTATACACCATGTGTATATGTTATGTATAATAAATAATAGCTATGTGCCATTAGGTTAGGTAGAGACAATAGAACAAATCTTTCTCACCTCGCTCACAAATTACATTAGATATACTAATGAATAGGTAAAGTCAACGTTACTTTCTGAAAGTATATAAAAACAGCATCACAGAGTTTTATATACGTTTACATATTCAATTAATGGTGATAATTGTCACACAGTCTCTCCTCTTCACAATAATGTGTATGTGTCTGTATTTATAATTTGCAATCCTCTTTTTCAATCCATACATCATAAATATGCTGTACAAACAAAAACCCTATATATCACTATTTTATTTATGACCAGTCCCTTAACGTGTTTTATATGAATTTCATAACAGCGAGAAAAGGGTGGAACACTTATTTTTATTTATTGCGAGCGATTGACCAATCTATCGTTTGTGCTGCATTAGCCTTAACCCTTTAAGTGTCCGGGGTCACTGCCAGTTATGGGCCCTTACTTGACTTATGTGGCGGAAAAAATGGTCAGTTATGTGTTTTGTAGTGCATGGTTAAGGTTTGAATGGAATATTATGTATTCTTTCTGGAAGGTCGTGAAGGGGTTAAGAAACCGGGCATTGATTTATTTTAGAGGTGAGTGTATCAGTATAGCTAATTGTAATTTTATTTACTTCTTTTTCGCTAATTTGGGGTTACTAAGAAGTGTATTCAAGGCTATATTGATTCTGCATTTCCCATGGAGAGTTAAGTACCTGTAAAATAGAAGGGTTCAATTTCTATCGCAAGAATTGCATAATCATCATCATCAGCCTGTCTGAATCCACCCACCCACCCAAATGATGCCACTTCTCCCTGTCAGTGGCCGTTCGCATCCATTCGATGCCGGCCAACCTGCGCAGGTAGTCTTCTCACCTTACCGGGGGGCACCTAACATTACGTTTACTGTAAATTGCATTGTAATTGCATAATAACTACCAGCAAATAATATAGTATTCCAACCTATAAAGCGCCGTCTATGGTGCGTCAACAAAGTCAGCAGCTCAGTGAAAGTTTAAAATACAAGTAATTATTTTCGGTTGAATATTTAGTCAGTTGTGAAGCCAAATTGGCTAAATATATTTGCTTTGGGATTATATTTGGATCCTCAACTGGAACGAACCGAAGAACAAGGAAGAGAAGAATTAGAGGTTGGCGGCGTTGGTGTAACGGTAACGGTAAAGTTCAGACGCCGTGGCATTAGTGTTTGTACTTCAGCTGACATAACCTTAGTGGTGAATGGCCTTTATTAAACAAAAACCCTATAAAGCAATGAGGCAGGCAATACGTATGATAGTTTCATTCCCCTCAAGTCCCATTCTTTACAAGGGTAATCACATTAGCCTAATAGTCAAGAAGTGTCCACTGGTCACTGAATTGCTTCCTTATGCAAATTGAACATTCATTCAGTGTTAATAGCACATGAATCTATTCAGGACGGTATAAGTGAGGGGTGTTGATTAAATCAATTAACTTAAATAGGGAAACACTTAAGGCTTCAAGTTGAGATGGAGTTTCTATTGGGTGTCGTGAATTAAGTCGGAGTGGGATAGGTTAGATTGGTCAGAAGTTTGGATGTTAAGGGAGTGGGTAATGTGGCTTGGCGATGTATATATATATGGATTAAACAAGTCATATAAATTATGTGGAAGTATTGGAATTCTTGAAAGGGTGACGTTAGAGATCCTTTTAACCGCGTGAGATTATGAGTGTCAATGAAGCGAAAGTGGTAAATCAGGATCGGGACAAGTGGGGATCCGTAATCTCTGCCTACCCGTCTACAGGAGATCAGGCGTGATGCATATCTGTGTCTGTAAGAAAAAATCGGAAATGGAAGCGAGTATCAAACTTAAAAATTTTTATAAGTACTCATTTTAATATTAATATAAAACATATTAGCGTAACCTGAAAAATAGTATAGTAAAGCAAATAGAAAAAAATATAATATTACAAGTACGTACTTAGTATATAATATGAATCCAGCTTTTAATATGTTTTCCACATACAAAATCAAATCCATGCACAACCCTAAGTACATTAACCCATAACTCCGACACGTATGTATAAATCATACCCCAATTCAAGTACACTCTTAGTCACCCATACACCATTCCAGTCCATTATTCAAAGGCGAAATCACACGAAGTAGCCAAAATGAAGCGGGAACTGAAGGGTTGTGTAATGTCGCTTACACGATTTATTGGTCAAGAAAAGTGAATAAAAAACACACCCAAACGTATTCCTAAGGGTTGTGAAAGAATAAGTGAATATTATTGTACTTTAAGAAAAAACAAGGAAATAAATAGAATGCTCGCTATTTACCTTTTAGTGTGTTTATTAGATGACAGGGAGATATGAGTTCAATTGAATCAAACCTCTTTTTTTTAAGTATTTTATTTTAATTTCATTAATAAGACTAAGTAAAAAAGAAAAATAAACTAATAATTATAAAATAAAATCTTAAAGCTAAATATATTTACAAATAAAATATATCTGCCAAATCACTGGCAGTGGTAGGAAGTGTCCCAAGAAGGCTGGTGGCATTTCCCCGTTGCACAGCTATGCTGATGCGCTGGGCGAAATACGCACCGGCCCTTGAGTCCCCGCTGGCCTCCACCAAACGGGAAGCGACCTGTTTAATTAATTATAATAATATATTTTTAATTTTTCTGAATCGCGACTAATGGAGATCCGTGATCTCTACCTTCCCGTCTGCAGGAAAACAGGATTGATATGCAAGTATTTATAACATTCCATATGATCATTAAAACAACAACAAACGCATTCACGACCATTAACCCTTGCGGGGTAGGCAGAGGTTAAGTTTCCATCTTCGCAATCGCGAAGGTAGCAATTCTATGGACATCTCAAACCCACGTGTTAACCAGATAGTTATCATTGTAGATCATTAATACAATAATTAATTGGCAAGTTAACTAAAAGAGGTAATGTGTTCCGATGATTTGTACACCCCAAAGGAAAAAGAGTTAAGTATGATTATCTCACATGTTAACTAATGTCACTAATACAATATATTGTTCAAGTACACGATAAGTTATAAGACCATGAAGTCATCGTTGGCGTTCAAGACCATTAACCCTTGCGGGGTAGTCAGAGGTGCAGATGTCCATCTCCGCAATTGCGAAGGTAGTAATTCTATGGCCACCTCGAACCCACGTGTTAACCAGATAGTTAATACTCAACGTGACAGGTGATTAGCCATGTCGCCATTTACAAGCACTAACTATTACCTGTTCTGGAAACAGGTAGATTTCCTCACTATTTTTCCCACACCGTAGTATGAGGTCATGTCTATTGTTATTGCAAAAACCTACCAATTCTGCACCAATTTCTGACGTCTTTCTGTATTGATCATCTAAAATCAATCGGTATCTATGCAAAGCATTAATTTTTACGAAACGATACTCTACCTATAACCGTTTATTTTTATTTCAATGTTTGTCGTTGTTTTAGTGGAAGAAATCAAAAATAACAGCTGAATGTTTGGGTTTCGATTATTTTTAATGTGTTTTGCATGAATTTTTGATTCTATTTTATTTAAGTGCCTCTGGTAAGGAGATTATTTGAAAAATACTGTTATGGGTGATATTAAAAGTTTATTTCTTGCCTTCCAATAGAATATTTAGTAACTTCATTAGGCTCTTTATTGTCTATGTATATACTCGTTTTTTATAGAAACTGTTATATACTGACGCGGGCGCTCCGTAGATACAGTAGATATGTTTTCATGTGGGTTTAATTAGTTTGCCAAAGTCGTCATTAAGTTATTAACTTAGTATATGTAGTAGTATTTTTTAAATTAATTTTTATGTTTATGTATACGCATTAGGGATGTCCCTGTAAGGAATAAGATCATGTTGTAAGTGAATTCATAAATAAATATTTAATAGTTTATCGTATGATTTAGTTTATAATTAGATTTGGATTCGTAATATACTGAGTTCATAGTCGTACACATATACGTACTAGATATCCAAAAGGATTTCTTCATCAGAATCCAGAACCTTTTGATCACCACGGACACCGTTAATCACTGTTCTATAATTTTGATGATGTATTAAGTACAAGTGTATCAATATTGATGACCTCCGTGGTTCAAAGGGATCCTGGGTACGAGGTCCGGTGGAGGCAGAGTAAGGAATTATGCTTTCCTTTTGTTTTCCAGTCTGGTTGTCGATTGTATATACTACGAGCACCTACCTGGTTACCTTTATGTAAATTTATATTTCTAAAATATACGTTGACTCTTAATATTAATTAATTTATTATAAATTATTAAGAAAACTACCGTACTAAGAGGCTAGGTCTAATATTATTATACATTATATTAAGTAGGTTAATGGATGTGCGTGAAGTAAGTCATTCCAGAAGGCTATCGATAGTGTCAGCCTATTCTGTCAGGGAATTAGAGGAATAAATATTTTTATACCTCTAGCCCCTTGGTAAGTAAATATACTATTGTAGGATCCACTGTGTCCTACAGAAAAAGCGGAAGCTTCCTACCTGGGCAGGTGTTCATCCAGGCTAATGGCCTGAGTTGGAAATTTGTATATATCTTGTTTCCGTTAAATATTTCAATTGCGAATTCTAGGAAATTGATTTGTGTAATTATTATTTTATTCTTACTGGCGTCATCTGTGGTAATTATGTTTTAACTAAATGCAACTTTTTTTTTATCTTTATTTTATTTTGGAACCTTTGCACAAACTATGACAATGTCGGTTCCATCGTACCCTAAAACATTACAAATTACACATCTATTTAACTAACTAAATGCAACTTAGTTTTACGTAGGTTTCTCTCTGTGTGTGGCGCTCTAGAGGTCGCCACACTATTTTAACTTATCTACAACCATTATTTACTACTTAAAATCACACAAGAACGTCCAAAAAACATATGAGCCCTCTCCACATCATATGCATGGTAGAACACAAAATGAAATAATACATCAATGCCACATACTTCCGTTTGTTCAAATGATACGAGGCACATTCATCAATGTCCAGCTTTGACCGAAAGAGGAAACCCTTTTCAAGAGATGGGATTGAAGATTTATCTGCATTTAGGGATCGGGAAAGATATGGAAATAATAAACATGTAACCCGGGGTGAAAATATCGGTTATGCTTAGGAGAAAAGAAGAAAATTGTTTTACGCGTATTATCATGTAATATTTTTGGTTCAGTAAATATAAATTACTCATATTAAGGAAAATATCGAGACGATAAATACCTGTTCTTTATGTATAGCGATACAGATTTAAGAACCATCTTGAAAGTTACTTTAAATATATATTAATATTTGGACACTATGACATAAATTGCACTAGTACCTTGTTAAGTACATTTAAGACTTGTGTTAATTGTGTTAAGGATACTAGTCAACGTAAATTTAAAAAATATATACATATTATACATGGATAAATAAATATATAGCATATATAATCAACGACCAGACTGGAAAGCATAGAAAGCGTAGTTCTTAACTCTGCCTCCACCGGGAAGGGACCTCACGGTTAACGTTCGTGGCTAAACGATTGCGCCAAGAAGGCCGTCAAATTATAGTATAAACACCTTACATTACAATTTTCGCAATATGAGAGATACTCTCCAAATTTCTCACTTACCTATAAAACAAAAACATCATGGCTTTTATTATTGTCACCTTCTCTAATCTAATAAAATCTGTCCCCAAAACCAAAACAACAATAAATAAGGTAATAATATAAAATCTTACAGCTTGCTTATTACAACCTTTAAAATTCAATCCCCGTTATCCAAATAAGGGTAGCAGTAGTCACATGTGCAGCAAGCTAAACGTCTTGCAATTACCATAAAGCCAACCTCAGCAGAACTCATTTAGTAAAAGGAAATCTCACGTCCCCAATTACTTTCGTCGAGTACCTAAGATCCTACTTCAATTTTATTACAGGTGATTCAATAAAGCCCTGTTAGTTAAAATACTGCAATCATAATTGTATTAGTTAAATAATGTTTTGTTTGTTTTATTATTAAGAAGGATTTGTTTTATATTGTAAAGTTGGTTTGTTTTATGTTTTTTTATTAAGGTAAAAACAGGATGAATTTTACGTGTGAAGATACATAACACAGCTTCAAACAAAGATTGTGGTACAAAAACAAAATAATAGTTAAAAATTAAATTCACTAACCCAACTTAAACAACCCAAAAAAGGTTTTTGAACGATTAAAAACCATGTTTCTCAAATACAAAAAAGGATAAGTCAATAAAAGAAAGATAATGCTTAGTATCTATCTAGATTAGAAGGATAAAATAGTTTCCAATTAGTATAATGATAATTTAACGCAGTGTTTATTTTATTAGCTTAAGTAATGCAATTCTTATGATACGAGTAACATTCAATTCTTATATGACAGCAAAATATTACTTGTCATAACATAGGGATGGGATTAAGCAATTATGTTTCGATTCGGTATCACTCGACTAAGTAAACATTGTTCTCGTATCAATAGCATACACAAACCTATGTCAATATTGGGACAACATTGGTGACTGGTTTCCATTGATATTACAAACATTGGTAATTATTATTAGGTTACGTTATACCAGAGTTTGCAATTTTTAAGTCTGTTTAAAGCCTTACATTGCTACGGTTTTTGCTACCTGAACTAATTAATAGAAATGTTTTACTTTTATTTGGTATTATACAAAATAATTATTATAAACAATCAATGAATATTTTTAGACCAATGCCTGAAAACAATCGAAAAGATCATACCAAATTAAATTGCTTTAAATTTACATAATAAGTTTACCTTAATATCTACATACATAAAAGTTACTTCAATCTATAATATAAGGCCGACACCACGAATCCCCATTTACCCGATCTAGAAAAAGCAATTAACTCCATTAACACCCATACACTCAGACACTCTAATATACCTTTAGACTTACAATAATTTCATTAACAAAACCTGTCTGCCCTTTTTATATCACCTAACGGAAACGCACTCAAAGCGACAGTTCAGGCGAAAAATTACTCAGCATCTGTTTGCCGTGTCCCCAGGAAAAGTAGTAATTACCAATGTCGATTTTTGGTCTTTTTCCCTTCACTTTAGTCTGTTACTGACGCATTGTCCAGCCTTTGATGGTATTTGCTGGGGGCGAAATGATAATAGAACTGAATTTAGGTATTGTTTTAATGGCTGACCAAAATAGGTTGAGTTGCTTGATAGCCTGGCTAGGCGTAAAATGAAATGTATTTAAATGTTGTTAAATTGATTTGTTTTTGAAATATTCCATATTTCTGATTCACAATTGACTTAGGTACAAGTTTTATTGACTTAAGATTCAGCAGAAATTACAGATATTACGCTTATGATTATACAATAAAACACATTTACGATATCTTTACTCAATCCTGATTTAATATAAACATCTCTTGGTATTGTTTTAAGCTAGTTCTAAACAAGCGGACCTATAAATTATTATTTATCCAAACTCCTAACTTCATCACGTCTCCAATATTCTATCAACTCTGAAAGACATTGAAAGACGTAAGTATGTATGCATATATTTCCCAAAATCGGACAGAAAACCAAGCCAAAACAACACATTTTTCCACCAAACAAACCGTGGTGACAGGCTTATTTGATTAACAGGTCAATTTAGGAACCCATGGTACAGTTCGGTTGTGCAACGGAAATAAATAGCATTTTGGTTTAGGGGATCATATTTGTTGATTCAGCGACAACGACCTAATGCGATATTTATTCGATATCATTTGCAAAACAAATACGATGTGTTTTACGTTTATTAATGGGCACGACAAATCACAATGATGGCTGGGTTAATAAATATTTATTGGAGCGGGTATAATTCAGTTGCTGGGAGAAAAAATTGGTATGAAACGTTCCAGATTTGGTAGAGCACTCATATATATTTAACACACATACTATAAATTATACTTTCTATGCTTTTAGTTTTCTTTTCTATTATCTATTAAGTGTGTTTTCTCGATTGCATTAGGTTAAACCTGTAATGATTGATGTTTGTGGATGAATGAATAAATTTTGAATAAATTAATTGGTTTCGAGATCAATAGAACCTAGGATTTATTATATCTCCTTGGTCTCTCTTAACACGTGATGTTGAGTCTTTAGAATTTGTCTAGGTACAGACGTGGGGTTTTGTTATTTTTAATTAATTACACAGTTTTGTAACTAGATAAGAGAATTCAGCACGTGTAACTTAAAAACTCATCTTATCTCTATATTTCATTAAACCCTTCACTTAAATAAAACATTGTACATTGTTGATGATATGTACGTATTTATAATATATATATATATCTTCAAAACTGAAACCTACACCATATTATTATCAACTACTACGTTTTTCTATATCACTGCACTTCGTAGCCTATTCCCTACCCTTCTTAAGTAATAAAGCAGCGTAGGTAAAACTTATCTGTGGACATTATGATGTATGCACCCTTGGAAAAGGCAGGGGATCTTTTCAAAGGCTTTACAAAGGCACCCTAGGTAATAGATTATGGAAAAGTGTTTGCCTTTCTAGGTTAGTAATGTAGGTGGGTGATGGAGATCTAGTATAGCATGAACTTGTACTTTTATTGAGATACTGATAGAGTTCTAGTGAGTATATTATAGCTATATTCTATATTCTCATCAATTCAATTAATTCATTTCTTATCAAAACCAGCAAACATTTATAAACCTATAGCACCTAAAAAATTACCCACATAGTCTAATTAACTTCGTGCGTATTTTTTTACGTTACAATGCTCGATGTATGTATAGAGATAGAGTTATTAGTTATACTCTTAATAGTCAAATTATTAATACACTCACGAATCGACGGCGGACATTAACCAGTCTTTATTAAACCTCCCAGACTAACACAGGACCTTAGTCATGTTCTTTGTTATTCAGTAACATTTCCCTTATTTCTTTGTTTGCTAAACCAAACAGATACGCTGTTCCCAATGAATAATTTACGTAGCTCTCGTACTATCGCGATCTTTGCGATTAACTCGTCTGCCTCGACGAATGTTCTGGGACCAGGATTAGTGAGACGCCAAACGAATGCTAATTGCTTGGTAAAAGGTATGTCTGTGTAGATTGGTAAAGAGATACTGGTGTTATAGAGATTTCTGTGCTAAATTTGTGACTTAGAGATGTACAAAATCATTACTGTATAGGAAGCGATACTTTCATTCTGAGGAAATCACGTGTTGAAACTGTTGATGAATTGTATTCTAAATTCATCAACTAACAAAGTAACAATAAAAAAAGAGAATTACATCATAAATTTAAGAAGTAGGTCAAATTAATAATAATGTTATAGGCGACCTAGCAAAGATATACTAATATAGCGAAGGTGTATATATATATGTGTATTAATGTCCATCGCAAATATATATAGGAACGTGAATATGCATTAATTGAAGTTTATATTGATGACTCACAGACAAATGAAATAACTTCTGAATTCCATTTGATTTTAGATGACTCAGCAAATCGCACGCATCTGTTTTAATCTCTATTATATCACACTTGGGGGCTTGCATTACAAATTGCATTCCAGACTTGGTTAGGACCTAGGGCTTAAATATTGGACCTAGGCCATCAGGTCCCTCTGCAAATTAAATGAAACGATAATCCTCTCTAGAGGGGTCATGAGTGATGAGCTAAAGATTACTTTTGCATTTAATTCCAGCGGTTTTGAGCTGTGAAAAAGGGGTATAATATGTTTTTATGTTTATGTCTGCGAGTGAAATTTGAAGTTCTGTCCACCCCGAAAGGGATAAAAGTACGTGAATTCATTATATGTGTGTATATATGAGTGAAAAATGTTTGTTCCTATACACAGGTTTATATACATACTTTTCTTAAAAACTTACATACACATATTTTACGTATTAGTACGAATACGAATAGGAGAACAAAAAGGGTACTAGTTAAATTAACAGAACTTTCGATAAATTTATCCCATGCGTATTTAAATATTTTTTACATTCAGCTCAAGCATAAAAATATCCTTTAGGCATTTCGTACAACTAGAAAAAAACACCTAAATATTTTCTATGCATTCAATATCGCCTTTACACAAATGAAAACTTTCCAAAACCGCAACCTCTCTGACTGACAACACCGTTCATCAGGCATCAAATTACACCAATCACGAAGCCAATTCTAAGATGTCAACCCTTGATAAATGGGGCATGTCATCAGCTCCTGATTCTTCAAATCTCAAACCCTCGGAGGCTGTAAATCCGCGAATGCATCTGTCAAATTTGGAGATAGCATCTCTACGCTGATTAGCGGTTTAGGGTTGGCGTTTTGCGTTAGGGTGCGATTTGTAGAAGTGAATCGAGTATGGTTGTTGATTATTCACTTAGTTAACTTGCTTCGAACTTATAGACAGGAAAATAAAAGATAAAGATAACTTTATTATACTTAACAGAACTCTATATGTAATAAAAAAAACAAGATGTATTGTGATAAAGTCAAAGAACAACTATTATACAAATATTTACAACAATAATGAAGTAGATGGCCGATTGGGCAGTAGTCACAAATATAATAATCATGGTGATCTGAACCCCAAAGATTCCTATTTACAATCCTTTAATTATAAGAGTTTGAACGCTAGGCTTACTAAAATATAGTTATAACTATACTTTATTGTACTGGCATCATTTTATTTCTATAAATACTGTTATATGTTACTGTGTTTTTGATCCTGTGCCGAATATGATTATGCGTTTCTCTTCTAACTTCCAACTAACATTTCTTGCGTCTTAGCCATATATCTCTACCAAGGCGTATACGGTTATGAAAGTGAATAGTTTAGTATATCTAAGACATTAGGCCAAAGTTAATTAAGGCCAGATATGAAGGCATAAAGCCAGATAACTAGTCGCCATTTACGTGAGCCATTAAAATAGTTATGCTTTACGATGCCGATACGAAATTCTCGTCGTTACTGCCGCAGTAACGTTTATGGAGCACTAAAGTGGATTACGAATAATTAGGTAACGTTTCTCATATCTCACGTTATGGCGTATCTGGTTTGCTTGTTGGTAATGGGATTCTATAAGACACAACAGTCAGATAGACGCTATATTGTCGCAATTCAAATGATTTTCGACTACTTAATACCCATTTTTCACTGGACAATGTAACAAGAGTGACAGATATACCTAATGAGAGGTATAATTCATCATAATGATTTTACGCACAGATTTGGGTAGTTTCATACAAGTACCTACTTTGTTTTTTAATTTACGACTGACAACATGCTTTAGTCACAATTAATGATACTAGTACTCTATTACACAACTCCACACAACAAAACCATATAAATTTTGATTAAAAAACATTCATATGTGAAGGGACAATCACCCCAACATTATATCACAACCCCTAAACGCAGGGTGATTGCTCCTGTCAAACGACGCTTAGCAATTTACGCGTTTGATTGATGTCTGCACAGGTTTAGGTTTAAATGGCGATGTAGGCATAAATATCTAATGGAGTTTGATTTAAATGTTTGTTATATAGACCATACTTGTACTAGTTGTTGTTTTCCTTGGCGTGATTGGTTAACCACCTGAACGCTAATCGTGATTCGATTCTCGGTGGAGGCCGAGTTAAGGACTACGTTTTTTTCTTCTTTCCAGTTTGGTCGTTGATTATATATATCATATATGTATTTATCTATATGTAATATATATGTATACATTACCAAAATATACCATTGAGACAAGTCTTAAATGGACTTACCTATATTTAATTATACTTAGGTGTTGTGTCCTAAATATTATTATATTATTGTTCACGGTAGAAGATGACTATCTGGTGAAAAACAAGTTCCATGGGGCCATAAATTAATCCATGATTCCAGTGTTCATACGTAAGCAAAGTGTATCTATACATAGAGAGATAACAGGAACTTTCTTCACCTGCATATATATTCACACATACATATATTCACGCCTCTATGACCCTCAGGTGATAGGCAGCTATCGATCGCCACATTCAACGATCCTGACAAATCTCTCTTGCTTCCCTCACACCCTTTAATCTTCTCATACATGTTCTTCTGTTCTTCCGTTCGTTATTGGGAACAAAGAAACTAAGTAACATACTTCTACACACTCATAGTGATTAAGAACAACACCCAATAAATAAGAATTAGTCAAACCCAAGGGTAGTTCAACAAATTGTGTATTAATAACACATGGAGGCAATAACGGGATCCTAGCCGCATTGATCGCATAAAACTGTCATCGAGAGAAGATATACGATGGACTAGCAATCTCGATTTAGGAGGATTAGTACCTCCGGACTGTATATGGTGTGGTTTGCGAGAATTGGAAAGGTAAGCAATAATAATTATTCACATTTTCTTATATTGAACTAGATAACGGTCCTTTGTGTCTTAATGCAACCATCTTCAACATTGCTGAGATCTGTGATCATTCAAAGTCAACGTTTCTCTAGATAGTCTGAATTCAACGTGATAAGTGGTGAAGTCTATTTAATATCTAAAAGGATATGAAGTCTCATTATGTTTTTTGTGATTTATACTCATGTCCGTAAAATGTAAACAAGGTCACTTTGCATGATTTTTCATGACTCTTACGGATTGGTCATTATCTTAGTTAAGGACATATTATGATGTGTTCACTCATTATCACGACTACCTGAGACATAACTGAATGTGTACCTCTTATCTCGTAATCTCCTTTTTCGAAATCCTGGAAAGTAAGGTATATATAGTAAGTGAATGTGTACGAGGAGGTATAAGGATATTAATGGAGCCAAAATAGTTTCTTACGATAGAGACAAGTGAAATCCGTTAATCTGAACAGAAGGGAGCAGGGGAGGGGGAAGGGAAATAAAGTATACGTACATTTGCTTCAATAACATATTATCTTGATAGTATTATATTATCTGTGTCTTGGTTATTTTATCAAGTATAAATTATGTATATTATGTAAACCTTTGCTTAAACATTTTGGTTATTTCGTCACTTCAATCAACAATACAATAATCTATGCCTTTAATATCCGTTCGACAATATACCTACACACCAGTTCATTACAAGACCCAGTTAGTGCCGCCTAAATACCTCAGTCGAATCTAATCCCGCCCGAAGCATGCTTTGCAGGACATTTAATTAGTGCCATCAATAGCTCAGTTGTAAAGCACTACAATGCCCTAACTGAGGGAATTTGATGTCAAAGGTTAGGTCGTGTGTTGCTATGTGGGCCGGATTCCTAGTAATACTGGGTATTGTCTGTAACAGGGAATGGGATGTAAATACATTTGATATTTGATTGAAATAGTCTGAGTCTGGTAGTCGAGTTTAGGGCATGTACATAGGAAGACTGCTATTTATCTATTGAAAAAGCGTGTCGGTACGTTCCCAGATGAAATATTTTGGAAGTTAAGAATGATTTCATGCATATTATATGTCCATATTATTATAAAGATATTATTACTTGATGTTTTAGCTAAGCTAATTAAAATCAGGCAGAATTAGTAGCTCTATAAAGAGAAAACTACAGTGTAATGATCAAAACATTATTTCGAGTTTGTTATGTATATTTCCCCGCATAAAACACAATACAAATCACTCTTTTTTAACCTATATATTATTTTTGTTAATTATCATTTTTTTATGAAGAATATTCATGAGCTGACAAACTAGAAACACACCTTAATGAAATAATAATTTCTTTTATAGTAGAATTGAGATACAACACTGATTTTTACTTACAAAAACTTATACTATATTGCTTACCGTATACTACATTCAACTTTTTCATCATTTGTTTTAGTACTTAGTTACCATTAACAGCATCCAAATACTATAAACCACCCATAAACTTGTCCATCAAACCACCTGCACACAATCAACCCTTAACTGGAACAAACAAAAGCACCCTTTGGATTTCTTAAGCGCCTCCCATTATTCGGAATAGCCGCTTAAACCCCAGAACACATGGGACAAGTGTCAATCGCCGACATTTCATACCAATCCTTATTTTATTGGATTAAACGTTGACAGATATTACCGAATGTCACATAAAGAATACTTAGCTTAACCCTAAACAAGAATGGGTTTGAACTGCTGCTGTCAAATATGTTAAGGATCTTTATGTTGAAATGGGATGTATTGATTTTGTTTTATTGGGACGGGTGGGGATTGATTTTTTATGGTTTAGAAAAGTAATGGTTTATTTAAAACTATTACAGCGGTTTATTTTTGTTATGTAAGTGCTGGCATTATCTAGTCTCGTAATATATTTTTAAATGCGTTTCTGCCATGCCATATCACATAAATCTTATCGGTAACTAATTATTGCAATTATTTTTGTTATAACAAGATTTATAATTATCGGACGGAACTACTAACGAAACTTCAATTATATATTTGTATTCCCTTTTTACAATTATATACATAATGAACATATACATCACACCCGTACCTCTGTAAAGGTTGGCAGTGATCACGGATCCCCATCCATTCTGATGCTAACAAACCATATTCGCTTCATTAACACTCATACACACTCGGTGGTTACTAGTACTTCTAATATCACCCTTTCCAATGTTTCGTCTATCTGACTGTTACATAATGTCTTGGCTAGTGAATTCAATTGCAGCTGTGCTATGTAGTCTAGAAATATACGCATACGCAATCTAATTTGAGTGTACCGTTTGTCAATGCTCATTAAGAGATGGCAGGACTGGTGGTTTAGAAGTTTCATTCATAGGAGAGGTGAAAGATAAAGCCGTGATGGGAGATTTATAAGCCAAGCAATTCAGTATCCAGTGACGCTAGTATTCTTGAATGATCTAGTTTTTGAATGCGTCACAAAGGTAGATATTTTCTGCTTTTGAACTCGACGCTGAATCTTTTAATAACATACATATACAATCACGTCTAAGGTCCCTTTTGGGTTGATAGAACCGCAGAGATATAATATCCCCTAGGTCACTTTTTAGCATGAATATTGGAGTTGTCTTAATAGATAATTTATAACAGGTTGCAAGAGATTCTATTCTAATAGATTCCATTAACCCTAAGCCGCCTCCTACGACATGCTGAGAAGAACGGCAGCTACTTAGCATTCTTTTTACGTCCCGGACTAGCACGGGTCACGTACTAGACTCGGCGGGACTTTAATTATTATTGATCAATTAATTTTATAAAGAATTACCTAATTATAGAGCCACAACTATATTGTATTTAAGACAAAAACGACAAACGCGTTCACGACCATTAACCCTTGCGGGGTAGTCAGAGATTGAAGTTTCCATCTCCGCAATCGTGGAGGTGATATTTCTATGGCCATCTCGGACCCACGTGTTGACCAGATAGTCAGTACTCAATGTGACAGATGGTAAGCCATGACACCATTAACAATATTTGATGAAATATATTATATTTCTATACATTAATAACTCAGCCAGCTCATATTGGATTATAACCGATTGATAAAATATTCGTAGCACAGTTTATATGTTTGATACATTCACTGATATACTTACTTATACATACATTGAGGGTTTTTTTATACATCTGACACCATATATCATAATTAATTACAAAGAATAAAACCTCACACTTATTCACCATTAATTTTTAATATTCATTGCCATTAAAAATTATTTAAACACTTATTATTGGAAGTTCCGTTCCAAATTATTACATAATTACTCAGTTGTCAATACTAATTAAATCGCGTGATTAGAATTACTAATCTAATTACTTTGGTAATAAGCTGTGTGAATTCTATTATAGAAATCATTAACATGAACTCATTAATATGCGCATCGCTTAATTGACTTATTGATTTCATTAGACTAATTATATACACACACTTTGTAGATAACTATTTAGCCTTTGAATTGAACTGAAACATAAAACCTCTTTGGTCACATTTAGTACAATATTAATACAATACATTATATTATAATTAAACTTTTCCTGTAATTGTATAGGCTTTTATTCATACATGCATGCATACACATCACGCCCGACTTTCTGTATAGGGGTAGCTAGAGATAACTGATCCTCATCTGACCCGATCCTGAAAAACCACTTCATTGACACTCATACACACTCGACGGTTATAGATTACGTAGGGGGCCCATTAAAACATATGACAGAAAGATAGGCACAATATTGAAAAATTGTGACGTTATTCAGAAATGCATTTTTGTTGTAATTAATTGTATTCTCTTGTTAACTAGATGCCGTTCTTAGCAGCATACCGTAAAAGGCGACAAAAGGAATAAGGGTTAATGTGATATAATGGACTATTAGTATAAAAAAACCTTACATCAACATTCCATACTAGTAATAAAATTTCTTATATTAAAAATATATTAAAATTTCTTGAGCACCCCGAACAGGAACATGGACGTCCATATACACGAAGATTTGAATGTTATAAATTCCTATCATACAATTCTTTTAATCCTTTAACGAAGATTAAATGCAGGTATTTACTTGCAGGACGGTAAGGGAAAAAATGACAACCCATTATATTTTTCTGAGGATAATAGTCTGTCAGAAACATTGCGACGGATATTATTTTTGACGAAAAAAGGGTTAATGCTTTAGATTTGTATTAGGAGATAAAATATTTGCACAATTTAATACACGTTTGTTATTTATGAAAGGCTTTTAAAATTTACAGGAGAAAAATTATAACGTCACGCCAGGTTTTTTTTCATTTCGGTATGTTTACCATTAATTCAATAGAAAAATAAATTCAATTGAAAATTACTTTAAATTTTTTGGTAAGGGAAAATATCGTGAAGGAATCTGCCTATTTCTAAAATAGGTAATAGTCAGTATACGGTGGCATGGCGTAAAACCTACCATTTAGGATTATGATTATGATGTTAAAACTGGACGTCTTATCTGATGTTGAGCATCTAGGAAACCTCCAAAGGGTTTAATGTTTGAAGATGCTTATGTTTGCATATGAAAATAAACAAGATTAAACTGCAGTTCATTTTTTCCTTTGGTTTAATTGGTTTGGTCCTTGGATCAGTTTACGTTTACAGAGATGACCGTCGTTAATTTAAGAAAGTTAATATTGTTTACCAGTCGTCTATGGTTCGTCAACAAAATCAGCAGTTCAGTGAAAATTGAAAATACAAATATTTATTTTCGGCAGAATATTTTTTCAATTGTGATGTCAAACTAGCTAATTATTTTCACTTTGGGTTAAGATTTGGATCCTCAACCAGAACGAACCGAAGAACAAGAAAGAGAAAAATTGGAGTTTCGACTTTCTTCGGTTGTAACGGCTGGCGGAGTTGGCGTAACCATGACGACGTAATAACAAGAAGTGCGCACGTCATGTGTTTGAATGTGTTAAAGAATTTAAAATAATTATTAGGAACCTTTGTTACCGGTATACAAATACCGATGATAAAAATTCCTATGTTTAAATTATAACTGAGTATAACGCAGAAAAAAAAACTCATGATTTGATTCTTTTAAAATTCAATACAACGCAAATTTACAATCACCACTAATGCCATCTTTTGTTTATATATGAGTAATTAATGAATATGTTGTATTTATTTTTTTCCCTATTTGATCTATATTTTGAGCTAGAGTGAATATTTAATAAGAAAAGCAGGTATTTTGATACCGCTGATTTTATAAAGCCGATTAAAAGTTAAAATTGAGAGGAATGAATTTTATATAACTAATTAAGAACGACTCTATTCTGTTATCAAAAGTTTTACAATAATCTCTTCTGATTTGTCAGAATAATTAACGTTAAGTACTTAAGTATTGTGAAAGTTCTCCAATTACAAGATTATTTAGAATCCTTATCTTTGAAGTAGTATCAGTCAAGTAGTCAATTGTTTATTTTATATTTGTAATCAATGTGAGTTCTAGGGGCTATAAAATCACTACACTATGATACTCTAATCTCTGACTACCCCTGTGTTAATGAACGTCAATTGCTATTATTTACCAAAAATTATCAAATTGAAGATGTTCTTCTTAAGGATATACGCGACGTAAAGCAGAGAAGACGTATATAAGAAGATCTAATCAATCAGCTATCGTTAGTCTCTGCCTATCCCATTAGGGAAGAAGAGGCGTGAATATAAATATATAAAAAGACTCGAATTTAAAAATAAAATAAATAAATTCAGGTTAGTGCCACAACGAATGTTTTCCCCGATACAGGCCAGACAAACAGTCATAAATTTCCAATTAGTCAATATTTAATCGGGGCTTACCCAGTGCGGGCCAATAAATTCAAATCGGGACACCTTCGTAATTCCTATAGACAAGTGAACCGCTTGTATTGTTTTGATACGTCGAATGAATAACGCATAAATCGATGTTTTATTTTCAACACTAACTGATATGGGTTTGGACATATCCTGCTTTTTGTTGTGAATAAAATCGAAGCTAAATGTTGACAAAAATACGAGTCTTTATTTTACGGGATCTTAGTAAATAATTTCATTTCGTTAACATCCGTAAATAATCGCATACATATGTATTTTGCATTGTATTTACGAGTATAATGGTATTCTTTATGATGAAAACACTCTTTCTTTTTTATTTAAATTAAAAAACTTTTGCCACCAATTTTCCGGGTTCTCAATTATAATCACTCAATATCTCAAGATAACTAAGATTATTTATTTATAAAAAATAAGGAGTATCCATTCTTTTAAGGTTTCATTCGTAATAATCAGAAAATAATATTATTATAAAAAATAACATATGTCATGAAAACAAAACCTAACCTGCTTATAAGTGACAACAAAACATATACTTGCTAATAAGTGACCAAAAAGATGGTATCGTACCTCCTAGGTTCTATCCACCCCGAAAGGGATTAAAGGACGAGAATGTATATGTGTGTATAGATAATAAATAAATATAATAATAATAAAGCATTTATTTACAGACAGAAAAACATACACAAAAACTAGGGGGTATAGCTTGTGCATGTTAATGTCGCAGGAAAGAGGTTTTAACTCAGCTGGGTATGTTACGTTTGTCGGCAAACGCAACGCTGATATTATGTTAGAACCAACAACAGGGCAAATTTAATAATAAGAGCTCAATCAACATACTTATTAATAAGTGTGAACTATAAATAAATTATTGTGTTACGTATTGTAATAACTTTTTTAAATTATACACTACATAAATCTACAACTAAAAGGTAACTCTATTATTATTAGTACATGTATGTATGTACATACACATCACGCCTGATTCCCTGTAGAGGGGTAGGCAGAGATCACGGATCCCCATTTGTCCCGATCCTGACAAACCACTTTCACTTCATTGACATTCATACATCCTCTCATACACTCTCGGCGGTTATAGATACTCCTAACGTCACCTTTTTCAATATAGCGTCTATCTGGCTGTTATATTATGTATTATTATTAGTATCAATACGATGTTCTGTAGATATTACACCTACGTAAGTATATGTATGTATTTACCTTTACCCACCTACTCAAGTGGACTGCTTTATCCAGCATGCATGACCAAACGTTTGAAACCGTAATCCCGGGAACTTGAAATTTCCAATCTCGTCTTGCTTTGCCAAGATTATGCCTTCATCCCGTTTCATAGGAGACCCAAGCTTAGTGGGAAATGTGTTTGAATGGGTCTTAATTTATTTATGAAGGTATGTTGAGATGTAATATGATGTAGGTATTATCATATACATAGTCAACTTTTGTGAGTCTGAATATGATGATGATTAGTTAAAGTGATTTTTTTCTTTTCGTTAATTCATAGAAGGGTTTTGCAGGATATCTATCGATTTTTCGATATGCAACCAGTTGCTGTTGACACCATCATTAATGTTATAAGGAATTATAAAATTAACCATATAAAGTCCTTAGTTATACGTACACTAAATTAAGTTAATATTATAAATATTAGCTTCTTCATTTCCACGGGTTCTTTTTAATGAGATACTCTTATAAATAATGATTAATTACATATCCAATTAACAGATCATTTCATTTCATTCAACGCCACAGTTAAGACGAACCAGGTTTATGAAATGTCACACTACGACCTTAATTGAACTTACATATACCACTTCTACATACACACTCGGCAGTTACTATATTCTAACATCACACTTGAAGCAATAATACCTATTCCCATCTCCTAGTTAGTCTATGTCAGTATTCAGTACTTAATTCCGCCGTAACTTCACTTGGTTTACCCAATGTATTGTATTTGTATAGTTTGGGCGTTTTGCAAAGACGCGTGTGTTCGTATTTCTCATGTGATACTGGTATATTAAAGAGATTGCTTAGTTTTTCATACACAACAATGTCTATAATCCCCAAAAAGTAGGGTATTAGTAGGAATATTATTAATTTATAGTATTGTATGGCTCAGAAATTCATTAATCTCTTTCTTACATGTAAGGATCTTCGGGACGTAAGCATCTAGTTAAATTCTGTTTATTTACAAAACAAGTTGATCAGTCCCAGATGAGACTAAAATTGAACTAATACAAAAGAATCCCTGTTCCACCAGTAAAATCACTATTCATAGTAATTATGTTCCAATTATACTTTTAAATGTAAGCCATACGCACGAACCAAATAAAAAGATGACCCGGCGAAAGGCGCGGTACCCGTTATGGGTTGCGGAGTCTAAAATTGCGTGATTTAATTTGGTTGGAATCTAAAAATGCGTAGTTGAAAGAATATACCTATGTTTTGTCTAACAAATTGCCGTGTTTTAATTGGTTGTAATATCTCCCCTCTATCCCGCGTACCTCGTTTCACCCCGCATAATGCCACGCTAGTTTCCATACACATATTGCCTAAAGCCCACTTCTCTTATTAATTACTCCATGGCCATACGTACCCTTGCCTTCTAAATCGCAACAGCCACACCGGCCTACCACTTGATTTAAAGGAACCAGTTACAGAGCCAGCCATTCACTCGACTCCAGGCTATATTGGATTTTGAGAATGCTGACTATTGTTTCACGCTATTGGTTCTCCGATAGGGCTACGTTTAGGATACCTAGAATATCTCTTGTAGGTTTAGAATATCTACATATACAAGACATGTCTATGTATAGAAGTTCTTACAAAAAAGTTATTTGGATTTAGTTTAACATTTGTTGGTATAATAAAATCGAAGATTGGTTTGACATTTTCTGTTAGTGTTAGTACAGGAAAAGAAGTGTGTTTTTGAATAGGTAATCTAAGTGAATGCAAAATATCTCGGCAAAATTTTCATAAGCCAAAGACTAAATCCCATTTAGACTACAGCATGTACTAAATAAATTGTTCAAATAATAAATGTTATCATAACACATTAGATTTAATTCTAAAATAAGGGAATGAGGGATATCCTCACGCAGGGATATAATAAGGAAATACATCGAGAGGATACTTTCCCAATTTTGGACTCAAAAAATTACAGTGTTAGACAGGAAAATGTTTTAAGATTTAAAGTTTAAGATTATGTTTAAAGAACTACATTCTATCACTCAGCACAATGCACACACTATTATCATTATTTCAAGATGCTGTTCATGTACCCCCTACATTTATAACACACAACTTTCCCGTCACGGCATACTAATATAGTATTCTCGTATCTATGCGCACGGTAAGCCAATACATTAACCTCTTTGATCAATATCAGATTAATTATCTGCACTGATTGCTTAAGCAGGCACACGTGTGTCTTATTGCAGGAGGTATGCCGCCATTAGGTGAATTATAGCTGCAGGCAGCGTCTGTTAGTACTCGGTTAGTGTACGGATTGAATATTGAATGTGATATGGGCTTGGGAGTAATTGAAAGTGGGTTTTGGGTTCGTGTTTCTACTTGGGCTTAGAAATGGAAGGAATATTGGTGGTTGGATTGAGATTGAGGTTTCTAAGGTTGGGTTTCGTTAATGGGTATACAATTTGATGTGGCTGTGGCTTTATGATTCAGATAGTTGTAAGAGACAGTCAAATATCAACCTATCACCAAGTGGTAGAATAATAGTTTACTCATTTTTTATAACATTGTAAAAGGTTTAGATGAATTGGGAGTAAATAATTATTTAACAACCTTTTAAATGATAACCAACCAATCAAAATTCTCGCGAATATATGGTCACCAAGATTTCAGCCAATACAATTCTAAACACCACTCAAACCCATACAAACCGCAGCATTTACTTCAATAAATCAATAAGTCCTTTTCAATAAGACTCGATACATTTATAGCTCTAATAAAATGTTATGACTACATGCTTCAGTGTTTCAGTCTCAAGGTCTGGCCTTGAATCGAGACCAGAAAGCTCGTGTAGACTGACCTTGGCCTACGGAAGAAAATAAGGGTTCGCTTTCGACTGAGTTCTAAGGTTTAGAATTAAAAGCTTAAATAATATAAGCTAAAGGATCACGGGTCTATATTTTTCCTGATAGTGGCGATAAAAGTATGCAAACACTACTACTGTGATTCATACCTAACATGCCTGCGAAATTTCGGAGATAGCCACTTAAGCTTCTTTCTAACACGGTTCAATAATAAAGGCGTGTGTCCATACGAGTCGTGAAGCGTATGTCATTGTGTTTATACTCTACTGTTACAAGTAAGTACTATAATTTTGTTTCAGATAAGAAGATTACTATTATATTTTATTTAAAAAATGTTTTTTTTTCATTTTATTATGACTTTTTTTGTAAATATAAAGACGCATAACTTAAAATGAGAAAAAAGATATTACAAAATTCAAGGTCGGTAATAAAAATCTTATATCACTAGTTTTATATTATACCATATACGAATTGTGAATCAGTAGTTATCAAATTAGTATTATATTTATTTTGGTTTTTTTTAACTAGAACTATGTTGAAAGAGAAACTATTCTTCGTCCTTGACATTCGATTCAAGAGCAAGGTCACTCTTTACTTTATGCACAAAGGAATACAGATGCAAGCTGCATTTCTTCAAATAAACTGCGACTTACATTAGCTTATGAAAGGTTAAGTCGCAATATATTTGCTACATTTTACTTCAAGCTGAATAACTACGCTTTGAGATAATAATAATGTCCTGTGCTAGCTGGGACTTAAAAGAATGGTAACTAGCTGCCGTTCTTCCCCGCATATCATAGGAGGCGACTAACGGACTAGGGGTACATGAAATGTATTGAGCGATAGGCAAGCAACCTGTCACAAATGTTCCATTTAACATCACAACCCCAATATTTAGGCTAAAAAGTGACCAAGGAGATACTAAATCTCAGGATCTGTCCACGCCGAAATGTATTATTAAAGGATGTGAATGAATATTTGTGATATTGTAATATGTTCAATTTATGGTGGTAGTTAAAAGACGGAAATAAAATGCTTCTTTACTGCATTTTAGACTTCTAGATATCATCCGAAAGGGACAAGCATTGTCATCAATATTTATTCTTATGATAGACTCCAAATCTTATATAATACAAAATTTGACCTTGTAGATTAAATATCATTCTCCGATCTCCTTTAGTGCCTCTATTAGGGTTGCTAACTCATCACTTAATACAATTCATTACTCATTAATCACCAGTAAGAAATGCATATAATCTACCTTTCTATTAACTTCCCTAACACTACTGTCGTCAACAATTCAACATTCCAGTTCCATACGTCACTTTCACAATAGCATTGTTCGCTAATAACAGTTGGCAATTCGGTGCTTTTAGTATTCTAGCTCTAATGGATTAGTGGGATGCCAAATGGGCTTAGATTGTGCCTAGGTCTCATAGAATTCGACGTAGCTCAGATGTTTGGGGCTTGGCTCTGTATCAGTGGGTACAGGGTTCAAATCCTGCTTGAGCATGTACCAATGGAAATGAAGTTTAATGAATGTCTAAGTATACTTTCGTAAAAAAATACATTTACGAAATGCGTTGAATACTACGGTGAGGGAAAACATCGTGAGGAAACCTACCTGTTCGCCGTAGTTAGTGTTTGTAAATGGCGCCATGGCTGACCACCTGTCACATTAAGTACTGACTATCTGGTCAACACAAGGATTCGAGGTGTCCATAGAATTACTACCTTCGCAATTGTGGAGATTGAAACCTGAACCTCTGACTACCGCGCAAGGGTTAATGGTCGTGAATGCGTTTGTCTTTTTTGTCTCATAGAAAGCTGGATAGTTACTATTACCCAGTAAAGTTTAATGGTTGTTATAAAGAAACGAAGAATTGTATGGTCATGACATATATGTATGTACTTGTATATATTTAACAGATTTCACATTATATTATGTATAATGCTAACTAGTTGCCGTTCTTCCCGGCATGTCGTAGGAGGAGATTAAGGGGCTAAAGGTCAATGGAATCTATTAGGCGATGGACTAGCAATCATTCTCCTATATTTTACATCCATGTCATCAAATTACTAGTAGTAGTAAGTGCATTGTATTGTATTAGTTATGATAAAGAGTGTTAGTTTAGAAGTCATATAACTGATATTATGCCCATCCCGAAATGGATTAAAAGAAGTAATATATATGTATGTATGAAGAAAGTATACAAAAAAAACAAATAATATCTTAATTCCCTCACCTCTAAACTTTACCATTTTTCTTTGCCTTCCTAACACGGGCTCCATAATTAGAAATCCTTGTTTCAGACGGAGTGAAATAAAAAAAGAAAAGCTGAGCTGTCAAAACAGATGATTTATCTGTGTAAAGTTGTGTTCTGTGCTATACGAGGGAATATCTCTTGCTGACATCAGCATGAACGGTGGGTGTGCATCTGGATTGAGGGCCACTTTTTCAAATATTGGACAATCGAAATGAAACTCACAGGGCATTTAGTAAAGAATTAGTAAAAACTATAGCATCTATTCTTAAATTTCTTAAACTTGAAACAAAAAAGTTATTGTCAAAAAACTGTGGCCCTCAATCCTGATGCCAGCATTTTCTAGATCTCGGAAAGTACGAATCCTGGGATAATGCTGTTTATTCGAGGATTTAGTAAAGAATTTCTTAAAAAAATTAAGAAAAACTCAAATCTCAAAAATGCGTTTAATATAGGTTTAGGGCGATTTTGCTATGGCCCTCAGTTCAGAGGTCACTGACTTTTGGAATCATCAAAAAATGAACATTTCTATACAAAAAGACTAATGTAACTTATATTATCTTGAAGCTCCATGGCTCAATGAATTAGTAATGAAGAAATAACGATACAAAAGCGAATAGTTTAAGAGAAAATGAAATTTGAATTTTCATCTGACGTACAAACTGAGAGCCCTAAACTTTCGACGATATTGACTAAACTAAGCCATCTACACTAGCGTACATAAGGATGACTAATTTTACTAATTTTTTACTAAATCCGTGCAATATTTACATGCCTCTAAATATCACACTTTAAGAGGAAAATGATTTTGAATATTTATATAGGAGAAAATTCTGTAGGGTGACTATGTTATGTGTAAATAAAATATGTATATGCAAGTATTTGACGTGTTCTTGTAGTATATTGTAGCACAGATGGATAATTGGGGGTTTATTACGCCTAAATATCCCATTCTAGCAGGGACGAAAAAAGAATTTTACCCATTACCCAGGAGTTTTACCCATTGGAAATTGTCGCTGCATTGTGTGAATCAGTTACCATTTGAATAACAGCGACAGATTTTAATTTTGTATTAGCGGTCAAGAGTTTTAGTTAACCGGCTGCCGTCAGTTAGATATATAGGTTCGTAAAAAGAGCCTGTTGCGTCAATGGTAAGTGAAATTTTATGAAATTTCGTATAATACATATTATAATACTCTACCTCTTTATCGGTCCAATAAAAGATATGAAAATGTGGATGAACAAAAATTTCTCGAATAGCGTTTCCATATTCTGAAGTTTTGGCCATTATCATAAGCGATATTAATGGATTCGTATCAAATAATTCTTCTATTTTAGCGTCTGATTTAATTTGCGAATATTTTTATTTATATATATATTTAATCGTACATAGTAATGTATGTATTTTTACGGTTTTTTAAGGTTGATATGTCTATCTGAGCTGTACACTGACAACGATGACCTTTCAGTTTAATATAATCGTTCTGTATTTTACTTTTTTCAAAATCCATGTACGTCTCAATTTAGAATTTTGGCAAATTGTCTGTTTAATCATATCAGACCATTTATTATAGTTTTAAGAGATTCGCGATTTATACTCATGATTAATAGCAAACGGGACTTATCGCGTATGTTTTTAAATAATAAAGTTTACCTTTATTAACCCGACGTTTCGGCTACGTTGCAGCAGCCATGGTCACGGGCAGACTGACGACGTCTCTAAACGTCGGGTTAATAAAGGTAAACTTTATTATTTAAAAACATACGCGATAAGTCCCGTTTGCTATTAATCAGACCATTTATATTTTGGTAAAGTTAGGTATGTTCGAAATGAATTGTCTTTTTTTTTTCTTACACGCCGTGACAGGGGTAATCTTTTTTAGTTCATATAGATCTATATCAATTGAGAATCGTTTACACAGAATTTTAAGTTCTCAGCAATTTTCTTTTTGTATAGGGTGTTTTGTTTTTGTTCATTGTCGTTATATTGCTCTAAACAAATGTTTACAATATTCTCAAAAATTTATTTAACCCATTGTTTTAACCATTTAGAAATTGACGCTGCATTGTGTGAATATCTTTCTTTTTCATTTATTCATTGTGTGATATTGTGTGAATATCAGGCCATAGATTTTGTAAATAATTATTGTTTTTATTACTTCAGACTAGTTACAAGAAATTTTGTTTTTTAATATGGTATTTTATATTTCAACCTTTCTGTAAATTCGACGTAGCTCATTCATTGATGGATTGATTCTGTATCAATGAGTACGAATTTCAAAGCCTGGAACATGTACTATTATGGAAATTAAATTTTATATTTGATTGTTTGTGTTGTATTGTGATTGGATAACTTGTGCTCCGCAATTGTAAAGATGATTACTCGAACCTGAAAACCCTGCAAAGATTAAAGTCACGAAAGTGTCTGTATACTTTTATATAGTTTACTATTAATTTATTTGGTGATTCCGGTTTATGCGGCGTTACAGATAGTGTGTTGTATTGTAGCTAATATCTTTGAATGTGGTTATTGTCAATAAAGTGCTAATAATCTATGTTTATATTTTATTAATAACATTTCTATTTATTTTTACGCAACAAATAAAACCGTAACATATTCGTCATATACCTTGTACATACCCTCAAAGACATGATAATATTTCATAGGTCAATTTTTAGCATACATAAATATTAGGGTTGTAATTGACACATTACAGAACACAATATTTGAAGTTTTCACATTGACTTTCAAAGAATACATGAATAAATAGACGATTGTCACACTGATTCTACTTTCAAACGGACTGATCACTATCTCCACCATAGATAAGTGTTTGATGACTTTGCGTAGGCAATTTAATCTCCAATCCTAGCTACTTTGGTTCATATGTATCTTTGTATTTGGTTCGGGACGTCGAATACTTTTTTATATTTACACATAACATAGTCACCCTACAGAATTTTCTCCTATATAAATATTCAAAATCATTTTCCTCTTAAAGTGTGATATTTAGAGGCATGTAAATATTGCACGGATTTAGTAAAAAATTAGTAAAATTAGTCATCCTTATGTACGCTAGTGTAGATGGCTTAGTTTAGTCAATATCGTCGAAAGTTTAGGGCTCTCAGTTTGTACGTCAGATGAAAATTCAAATTTCATTTTCTCTTAAACTATTCGCTTTTGTATCGTTATTTCTTCATTACTAATTCATTGAGCCATGGAGCTTCAAGATAATATAAGTTACATTAGTCTTTTTGTATAGAAATGTTCATTTTTTGATGATTCCAAAAGTCAGCGACCTCTGAACTGAGGGCCATAGCAAAATCGCCCTAAACCTATATTAAACGCATTTTTGAGATTTGAGTTTTTCTTAATTTTTTTAAGAAATTCTTTACTAAATCCTCGAATAAACAGCATTATCCCAGGATTCGTACTTTCCGAGATCTAGAAAATGCTGGCATCAGGATTGAGGGCCACAGTTTTTTGACAATAACTTTTTTGTTTCAAGTTTAAGAAATTTAAGAATAGATGCTATAGTTTTTACTAATTCTTTACTAAATGCCCTGTGAGTTTCATTTCGATTGTCCAATATTTGAAAAAGTGGCCCTCAATCCAGATGCACACGGAATAGTCAGGGGATGGTAAAAAGTGTCTTTTGTTTTACATACATACATAATTGTGTATTTTTTCTAAGAGTTTTGTCTCCGAGGTTCTGTACGCCTCGAAACAACGAAATTATAGTATATTGTAATATATGAAAATCTTTAAGTGTAATCTGTATGTGAAGTATGTATTATATAAATGTGCTTCCGGGTTTTTTAAAGAATCCTTTTTTGTCATAAGTAAGATAAAACTTCGCTTATTGCCATTCTTTTCGACAGTTAAGTCAATCAACGGTCCAAGTACTAATAGAAATTTGGTGAAGATTACGAAACATGTCATCAATATTTTCAATATTCTATATTTCAATAATTCTGTTCATTTCAAAGGGAATACTTACAAACCTTCGATGAGCCGGAAAGAATACAACTAGTCATCCAAATATTGCCTCCCTTGTTAAATAAACATAACATACGCTTCACGACTTGTGTATACACACTCCCTTATTTATTATGGCGGGGTAGTCAGAGGTTTGAATGCCCATCTCCGAAATTTCGAAGGCATGTTAGGTATGGGTCATTCGAAGCCCGCGTATCACTAGATAGACAGCACCCAACGTGATAGATAGTGAACCCCATCGCCGTATATAGGCACTGACTATATGGTATCATGTTGAAAATAAATATATTAGTCACTCAAAGACCATATTTATCTGAATAGTTTTAACAAATTAGAAAGCCTATCACAAAATGAACTATATTTGAACAATATCAAGAATCGTCCCTTATTCCCAGCAATATAAACACTGGTGACTATTGCAAATGTTGTTTCCATTCCTAAATTAATTAAGGCGCTCTTCAGTGGAGCCATCCGCGAAATTTATGACGCTTTCAAAAGTTTATTGCAGTCACGGATGCATTGTGGTAGGTCAGTTACCTTGGGGGTGAAAGGGTGTGACGGTTTACTAGCTTTACAAGAATGAGGTATAGTTGGTTATTTTAACGATGGTCTTTGTATTGTGTGGTTTAGACAGTGCAGTAAAGAATGTTATAGAATCAATGCTGTCTTGAATCAATAACTGAGTTATATTTCGCTTATGTATTGATTTATAGATCCAAATCATCATTGCATATGTACATGTACAGCCTTTACGTCTCTAAAGAGATAGGCACTGACTATCGATCGCCACCTGGAACGATCCTAACAAATCTCTCTTGCTTCGCTTACACCCATTTACCATTTCGGCGAGAGTATTTTATTTTTATATCATGACATAGCATAGATACTTGTAGTTTTTGCAATTTTCCGTAGGTTAAACTTATATTCTTATTCTCAACCTTTTGTGATAGTCACAGGTTGCTAGCTCATTGCACATTCCACTTATCCCCCGTTCTTAGTCTGCGACCTAAAGCACGATCGGACGTAAATATAATAATCATAATTGGGATACCATTACACCAATCGAACTAGTCCCTTGGTAAGTTCTATTCAGACATTATTAAAGATACTAGCTATTATAGAGATAAACACATATGTAGAATATATAGTCGACGACTAAACTGAGGAGCACAAGAAAAACGTTTTTCTTTACAATAATTTACTTTAATTTTTAATTACAATATCTGCTTGTCTTTCATTTACTTACAGAAAAAAGTATAAAAATATGTTACATCCTTTACGCCATTCACTATCTAGAGTGAGATATATCAAGTTGATATGATCTTTGACGTCGCCGTTCTGCTAATTGATATCGCCGACTTTTTAAGCGCCCCGCGGAATGTGCATTATGCGATTGCCTGCATTATCTTGATGAGTTACTTGAATAAACTGGCTTTTTGTATTTGTAGTATAACTTGTAGTAATTAGTAACTTACAATATTAAGCATAATATATATATAGCATAATTATAATACATCATCTTATGCATAACATAGAATGTTGGTCACTTTAAGCATTGCTATTAGTTTTGCGATGAAAACAATAAGTAAAGTAACAAACAGTCAACTATTTATCGTTCAATTGGCATCCCACGCTAGTACCTGATATCATGAAAATGATTTGGTAAGAATGGTAGGGTTAAAAACCGTTTTGTTTTATAAGGATATGACAAGTTTTCATTTATTCACAACCTATCACCATTAAAAATCAGGTTTACCAAGACGTATGTTTAATCTTCGATACCTCATCCACCTAACATTTCTTACTACCTTTACCCTACCGTTTAAGTTAAGCTACTATTATCTATTAAACCATTATCTATAAAAGAAAACATCGAATTAGATTATTCCTTGCCGAATACTAACCCCAGATTCTGCTCAAATCTCGGTTCCTCCCGCATGGCTGGTCAGATGACAAATTGCCTGTCGCCGGTACTTGTAGATGTAGAAAGGTTTAGATATGTACAATTATACCTTGACTATACTGTTATATACCCCATGTTGTTATATATTGACTTTATTGTTTTGTAAAAGGAGTAAATAGTAGAATCCAGGCTGGTATTACAATTGAAAAAATATTTTCTTATATTTGAGTCTGCAGTTATTAGGAAATTTGGCCGTATTTTTTTGTTATTACAATGCCAAAGGTCGATGAATTGCGTCATATATCCTATATATATTCGATACAGACGTGAAACTTATATAATTTATTTGTACCTTAAAGAATATTAATACCTTTACTTAATCGACACGTAGTGTAAACTATAAAACAATATGCCAATGCTTCTTTCGTATTGTAATAAATAATATCTTCGTTTTTAATATATCCTTAAGTTATAAACGTATTTAAGACTCAATTATTATCTCTGCGTAGCCATTTCTAAAAGTATACACCCCTTCTTTCTTCACAACCCTTACGCTCGCATAACCCCATCCTAGCTCAGGTAATGCATGATTTATGGACCGAAAATAGAATTTTCTGTGACAAGGACAGATATTGAACCGTCTTTCACTTAACGAAAATTGTTTTCCTTCTCATATGTTTTGATTTAAATTGGAATGCGCGTTATGTCGATTCCAGCAACTATTTACGTTTATGAAAGAGCAATGGTAAGTTATATATATTATTAGATATGAGGTGATAGTAGCAATCGAAATATTATAGGTTGTTCTATCAATGGGTGAATGTAAATGGTATAATAATATGTTACCGGCCAAACCCGATTTTAGGACAAACCTAGACTAGTGGGCTAGGCCAAACTAGTTTTTTATACTAGCCTAACCTAACCTAACCTTACTAGTTAATCCTAGCGCGTGTAGGAAGAACTAAATTAGCCTAGGCCAAACTATACTCGCGTGCAAGTAAATCGACTCAAAAATTATTTATTTTCGATTTACTTACTTGCACGCGAGTGTAGTTTGTCCTGAAATCGGGTTTGGCCAGGAACATATTTATAAAGTGTGAGTTAGACCTAAGGTTTGAACGAAGATAATAAATATTTTAAATGTTCAACATAACGAGCTATTTTAGAACTAATTTTGGGAACATAACTCCTAATCAACTTTATCAGTCCCTTACAACGCATCAATATTACATTACCCCGTACCAATCTAGCTCAAAGTGACAATGCTAATTCCGCATCGGAACCAACTTGGACAAATGACATTTTCCTTGAACCCTCTGTCGGCGCCTTCTATGCAGATCTGTTTGCCTGGTACTCTAATCTGGGCTGACGCGTTTATGCAAATGCTGGAGATATCCTGTCCGGAGATGTAACGGAAATTGGAGGTGAGTATGTGCGCCTGGTGTCTTTGGTATATACAATATGTGAACGGATACATATTACAATATATATGGCATATAAGTAGTAAGCTTTATAAGTCTTTTTAACGACCTCTGGTTATCCACCTGAAAGCTAATGGTGTGATCCGAGTATAAGTATATATTTAAAAAGGGGCTAGTTCAATTGGTGAAATCACTATTACACTATTAGTCTTAATAATAGTAATATTGTAGCACACTTTCTACAATGTTTTTATTTTTAATTATAGGCAGATTTCACGGATCATTCCCATCGTTGCTAAAGTAACATCTATACGCCTTAGCATACTATACAGGTCGGTGGTTGTAGGTATTATTTAGATTATTTGCTTACTATTTTCTACTATTTTCTAAACCAACAAGATAAATAGTAAACAACGATCATCGACCAAATTTCGAAACTAAAAACTATAAGTACTTCTAACAACTATCTCAATTTATCTCTTCGTAACCTGTACAGAGTGCAATTCAAATATTTTCGTCAAAGCAGCAGATTATTGCAATATTTCATTGTTGGCAACGCCCGAATAACTTTACATATTCAACTAGGGCATGAGAAACTGATTTATAGTTTCCGCCTCTACTGGAATTATTGCAGAAATATGTATTTGTCATTTTGGAAATGATAATTTGGTACACTGCACCTGGGGCGACTTCCGTTGTATATTACAAGTCGGATATGGTATTTTACAAGTTGGGGTTGCAATTGAAGGTGATCGCGTCCCTCCAGCCACTACCAGCAACCTTCTTGAGGTAAATACACCTAGTATTTACCTCAAGAAGGTTACTGGTAGTGGCTGGAGGGACGCGAAAGATCGCCTTCTGTGGTGTACCTTTGGGAAGGCCTACATCCAGCAGTGGATAGTGGATTAGTGCTTTTATAAAAGTATCCAAGCATTTTGCACCTTTGATCTGGTGTAAAAGCCTAAAAGAAAATAGTGTGAGAAAATATATATAGATTGTATCTATTTTCACATAATTTGAATTTACATATATACTTATAGTTACGCCTCTGCTTTCCTAACGGTATAGGTAGAGACTCTAATCGGCATGTTGAATGATATTTGCAATATAAAATAAGTTACATTTTCTTGAATAAGTAAAAGATCCGAATCATAATGTATACAAATAATTTTGATAGACATTAATATTTCTTTTACTTCCATACCACCGAAGCATTCAAATTCTTTTAATTTTTTTATGAATTCAAAATATTATCAGGTAATTAAAAACTTGGCTATTATTATCAACAATTATTACATATACTAGCAACGCAAATTTAACCTTCCTTACTTAAATTCTCATCAAAGAACATGCTACTTTTTGCCAAGCACTTTTACTCAAATGTAAGGAACATAACAAATCGCACTCGCGTGTGAGCCAAATGATAAATACTACAACATTACACAGTCTGGTGACTACTGGGTGCATGATAAAAGTTAGTGTACACTTGTAGGTATTAGTTCTTTTGGAATGTGAAAGGTAAGGTTAATAGCTACTTTAAGTATAATAAATTTTAAGTTCGTAGTGTTATTGGTACAATTTCGATACAGCAAAAGAAAATCATTACTATATTTAAATACTCAATTACAAGTACTGTAGATTTTAAAATTAGGTAGCAAGTAGAGTCCGTAAAAATAATACAATTATTTTACATCGTATAGTGACTTTTTCACTTTTCATTAATATACTACTATCTACCTATTTTTATGCAAGATGCCCAAGGTCATTAATTTAAAGCCAGGATAATTAATCCGTTTATTCCTATTTGAGATATAATTTCCAAAAATTATTGAAACATCTAAATGAGATTTTCCATTATATACATATCACGTAGATTCCCTGTAGAGGAAGCAGAGATCACGCATCCTCATTTGTCCCAATCCTGCCTAAATCCTTAAGCTTCATTGACACTCATACACCACCTCATATACTCTTGGCGGTTATAGGTTCTTCTAACATCAATCACAATTCACAAAGTCATACATATCCTACTACTGTATGAGTATACATAATATACCTTTTGCATAAATTTAATTTTATTGAAACCCAGACATTTTCATATACCCTTAACTTCAAACATACATAGTTCGTGACCAACACAATAGGCTACCTAATAGCATTCGCAGTAGGTGGGCTTTCTCATTTGAAATGACCACTGGTCTTGTCTTTGATGTTTTCTGTTCTTAGATCAAAACAATATTGAGATTTTCGGTCCTTGTTATGTTATGGCACCCTGGAGTTTGTAGGAATCGCCGCAAGAATTCTGTATTCATTTAAAATCTATATTGGATTAGGTATATATAAATTTAGTTATCGGACACTTTCATACAAAACTGTTTGGGTCCTGATAATAAAGAGCTAGTTGTAATTTGGCAGCTTGTCGTTCTATAGATTCTATTGACCTTTAGTCTCTTATTCACCTCCTATAAGATGACAGGAAGGGAAAAATACTTAGAAGTCAATATCTAATCCATACATGGGACAAAACTAGTTTTCCTAAAGGGAAAACAAAAAGACAAACGAGTTCACAACCATTAACCCTTGCAGTGTAGTCAGAGGTTCAGGTTTCCATCGCCGCAATTGCAAATCCTATAGGGACGGTAGAGATACAATGTCCAGGGTTTTGTCTACCCTTAAAGGAATTAAGGGACCTATATGTATGGGTTTGTAACTCAGGTATGGTCGCGGTATGTAAGTTAATCTACGTTTAATTAACTTAATAATAAAAGTAAATTGCCTTTTCTTTACAATCGTTTTGTTGCAAACGCTCTTAGCAATTCATTGGACAAAAACTACAACAAACTTTCAAACACTTGAACAAGTATTTAGACTAATGAAGAAAGGTAGCTAGTCAATAGATAGTCATATTCCAACAAAGTCCCTTTACTAAAACACTAGTCTTTGAAAACGATATAAAAAAAAGTATCGTTTCATCAAAATTTAAATTCAATCTATGTTCTTTAAATGAGTTCACCATTCATAGAAAATTTAATTCTCATATTATTTGCTGTCCATTTAAATTGTAACGAATACAAATTTATAATTAGTACTGTTGCCCTCTAGTTTTTAAACAAAAAACTTACTAATATTTATAAGGCTTCTCTTAGGCTTCTATAAGGCTTCAGTGTATGTTTGGCTGACCAGATCAATGACTTTGAACGCTAACAACTCCATAACAGTACTACAGTGGTGAAATGGTCACGGCTCTATTTCATTATATATCAAGTTTTGTTTAGGTTAAGTAGTAGGTTAAGTAGTAGGTTAAGTATTTAAAAGATCTTAGGAAGTAGTATTGTTTGAATTTAATATTGTTATGAGGATCATTATTTGTAAAGGCAGCTTTTCACTTTACACTTAATTTTTTCATTGACATATTAATTCCATTCGTATAACGTATCTTTTGAAAGCATGCAACAAGCAGTTAGTAAACCGTGTCTTCTATTCAGGATACCGACATTTAAATATGTAGATGACGTTATAATAATTAATTTATTTATAAATAATTTAGTTTAACAGGTAAGTTTATATTCTGTGAATACAGTTGTAAATAAATTTTGAGCTTGCATTAAATCATATAATTGATAGATGATATATTTCATAATGGTGACGTTAGTAGTATTATATCCACAGTATTATATATTATAACCACCGAGTGTGTGTGTGAGGAGGTGTATGGGCGCCATTGTGCCAAAGTGATTTACTAGGAGTGAGACACATAGGTATCTAAGATCTCTGCCTAACCCTCTGTAGGGAAACGAGCATGGTGTGTTTGTATGTATTTTACGAATTGGTGGTTCTTCATTATATCTGCATATATGATTTACTATCAAATAAAAACATGAGTTAATTAAACATACTATCATAGAATTCTTAAAATAAGTCTTAAATAGTATATATAGTGTCCTAAATACTATCAATCATCCACGTTAATCGAAGCAACTGACCAGCACGTGACAAAATAATTAGTTTTACTTAAACAAACACAGAACGAAATTTAGCACCAATCAGAATAATCCTGTTTGTCCATCTAAATGAACTACATTGAGCGGGAACAAACAATTCCATTCAATTCAATTCAATTCCAAAAATCGCCGTCCAAAGTGTCGACACTTTAATTGAATTGATTCAATCAACCCCTTCGACTTTCGGACATTATTAAATCACTAGAGATTAGCGGACGCACTTCAATTTGCATATGGATGTAAAAGATGACCACGGGACTGGACATATGTCGTTAAAAGCACAATGGCTTATGCGAACACCCTGGAGACATTTAATGCTATTAGGTTTAAAAGGGTAGTGATTAATACGATGTTTTATAGTAGTTTCGCATGACGTCAATGGTTCTTGAGAATTTACTGAATTAGGTACATAAAAGAAGTCTTATGGTATGTAAATTGGAGAGAAGATTATGTATTTTATTAACTATGTGAGACCGGGTCGTATCATGATAAATTAATAAAGATATAAATACGTTTATTTCACTCGACGTTTCGACCCAGTTGCAAAGGCCGTGGTCGTGATACGACCCGGTCTCATATAGGAAAAATAATGAGTATAAATCGCGTGTATTTAAAAATAATTATTCAATATAAATGCCATTTCAACCCCAGTATCAATTCTTGCAAGTGACGAAGGACTTTTTATGTCTCTGTGGTATCAATATTCAGTCCTTCCCGAAATGGATTAAATGATGTTTTTAGAATGTTCCATGAAAATTCTATCTGAGCCCTACTACGTCTAAAATTTGACCTAGAAATTATTAACATCTCTCCAAAGGTCTGTCCATCTCAAAAGGGATTAAAGGATATCAATATTAAGCCTACATAGGACTAAATCAATACATAATTACAATATAAGCAAACTAACTGAATCCACTAATTAGGTATTGTTGGTCGTTAACATCCCCTAATTATATGTAAGATCGTGCTTCGGTTTTAGTAGTCTTAAGTGGTACTCATACATACATATATTCACGCCTCTACGTCCCCAACGGGATAGGCAGAGACTATTGATCGATACCTTGAAGGAACTTGATGAATTTCTCTGACTTCTTCTTTATTAGCATCACGACTTATGTTGTAATTCTGATAGATTGAAGTTTTGCACTTAAAATACTAAATAGATCAAGTATGTAATATAATAAGGTTCATGAATATAAAACTATATGTTTTAGTATAATCGAAAAACTATATAACAAAACACGAAGTAGTATGTATTATTAGTTTTATAACGTTCTGTCTGCCACAAATTGAATTGAAAAGCATGAGTTTTGTTTCTGTATGTATTGATGTTTTGTTCTACATCAAACTAGGGGTGTACAAGTTATTAACTAGCACGTGCTATTTAGTCAAGGGGTGGTAAGGTTTATTGTGCTTCAACACATTCCTAATTAATATTGTTTTTTTTAATATTCGCATCAATGCTATAGTATTTCCAAAGGGTTAGATGAAATTTGAGGCATAGATAGATATTTATATTTATAAAATTTATATAATAATATATATATGATATATATATATATATATAATAATAAAAAATATATAAAAAATTATAAAACTTACTTATTTCTCTACTGAACCAAAATAATATAACATAGGTGCAATATACGGATTTATATATAATACTACTCAAAACTAACAGTGTAAGAGGTACATTATTTCATATAAATAGGTTTATTAATTAATTAACACCAGTATCAATCACATATATGTCCTTTGATCACTTCATTCATTACGAAGATCAAAAGAGGAATGACTTTTCCTTTGCCTGACATACAAATTCAATACAAAAGGCTTTTTCATGTCTTAATTATTATGTGATATTGAATCTGAAGTCAATTAAGTAGAAAGCTTGTGTTATTAGTTAATTATTATACAATCCTATGTCAAAATGCAGAGGAAAAGAGCCGAAAATGCCTGTACAAATTTTGTTTTTCGATGAACTGACAAATCTATTTCTTTACTCGTTCGTTTATATACATTTTATTATACTTTGAAATAAAAAATATGTTTTAAACAAGAATCAGGTACTTGTTCCTGATATTCCGCATTGGTATTCCACATAGATGGTAAATGTCATTTGTCTTAACCTTCACACTGTATGCTCTGAATCATTTGTCATAACTACAATGTCACAATATCCTGTACTGGTAGGATTCGAAGTTACATCTAGGTACTTTTAAAAAGTAGTTAAACAAGATCGATAGAAAAGTAATTATATCATTTCTTTGTAGCATGTGAAGACACTCAGATACACTATGAGGACGTATGATATGCACATTATATCAATTTATATCAATTTTGTCAATGTTCCATATGAAATCAAAACCCCAATATTCAAGCTAAAAAGTGACCTCTGAGTTATTCTCGTCTCCAAGGTTCTGTTCACCCCAAAAGAGATCAGAGGACGTGAATGTATATGTATGTTTGTAACTTTATATATAAGTTAGTGTATTGTGTATGTAACTATATGAGCACGAGCACGTATGTACAGTCAGCGCTAAAAGTGCAGTCCCGGTAACTTTTTATAAGGTATAAGTTTATAAGAACAAAAAACAATATTTTACATTTTAAAACTGGCGCCACTAAGCATTGTCATGACCACTATACGCTCGCGTGCTTCGAAATGAAAAAAATATTGTCTTTTGTTTTTATAAATATGTACTTATAAAAAGTTACTGGAACTGCACTTTAAGCGTTGTCTGTACATTTACAAACTCACTCCGCCGCTTATCCGTGAAACTTGCTACATAAAATAAAAGAGACAAAACTGAGACGAGTTCCAAACTCCAATTTCTCAAAACCAGACCAGCGAATGAGTGATGAGCTGATCCATTAGATGCTTGGCCAGTGGCTGGGACTGGCAGTTGACCGGCGCTTTATCAGAACACGGGCAAGATCAATGGGTGTTCCTAAAGTTTTAACAACATGGTAATTGAGTATGAAGGGGTTAGATACGGTGACAAGATATATGTATAAGAGAACAGTTTATTTGGTTTTTAGTATGAAGATACTTACATTTCACGACCATTATGCCTTGGGATGTAGTCAGTTACGTGTCCATCTCTAGCAAAAACAAAGCTAATCATTTATTATCTCGGGGAAACTTACGTTTTATAGATAAGTCGCAGTGGCTGCTTAATTAGCAACATATTCTATTTATATTCAATAACCCATTCCTTACGATATTGATATTCATGATAGTTCTTATGATATTCTTACGATTGATAGATATATAGCATTTTGAATTGCTTATTATAATGTTTTTTCTTAGAGACAAGGCTAATTACTAAATATTTCTTCACAGCCGTACTATGTATATTATATTAGTGTAATAATCTAGAAATCCTTAATCTGTTTTCGATTATATAATGATATTAATGACGCTATTACACCTATTGAACTAACCTAACTAACCTATGCTAAGTATATTTTCAGACTTGTATTAAGGGTACTAGTCAACATATATTTAAAAAATATATATTTACTATGCATAGATAAAATACATATTATATAGTATATATATAATCAACAATCAGACTAGAAAGCAGAAAAGCGAAGTTCTTAACTGTGCCTCCACAGGGAATCGAACCCGGTACCTCGCGATTAGCATTCGGGTGGTAACCAATCGCACCACGGAGGTCGTCAGAATGATACTCGTAGAAATATACAACACGGCTTGCGGAAGACCGGCTTCAATGGAAGATCATAATCCAACATTGGCAGAGGAGTCACAATCCTCAGTCAAGAGGGATCAACTGTGGACAAAGATATAACCATACATCGAGAGGTATAAAGGAGATATAAAGGAGGTATAGAGGTTCTAAAGGTGAATAAGGACATATAATAATAATAATATTTAGACATTTTAACACCAATTGAACAAGCCCCTTGGTAAGTACATTTAAGACTTGTGTTAAGAGTACTAGTCAACGTATATTTAAGAAATATATACTTATTATATATAGATAAATACATACATAGCATAAATAATCAACGACCAGACTGGAAAGCAGTAGAAAAGCGTAGTTCTTAACTCTGCTTCCACCGGGAATCGAACCCAGGACCTCACGATTAGCGTTCGATTAGGTGTCTAACCGATCGCGCCACGGAGGTCGTCAAATATATCTATATCATATATCTATATAACACCATGAGCACGCATATTATGTGTGGCAACGAATATTACTCAACATACTTGTTCACGTAAGTTATGCAGTAAATTAAAACAAGTCGCGCCATAATCTTTATTTATTTGATTCTTGTGACCTTCACCCACCTTTTGAACCTTGATTATGTCATTGAGTGTTATTAATCAGATATGAGGCATAAATTAAGGTGCGTTTATTCTGTACGTGGTTCAGAGAATGTATAAGAAAATCTGAGAGTTAGAGTATCTAAGTCTTATAAAACCTAATTATTTCTAGAGAGTCTTTATTTAACATAAGTATCAGGTTTATGATAATATTATTTGATATAGATAATTAGCTTTTTTACCCTTACGAAATGGGGCGGGATATTAGCCGCTACTTTGTATTCTATTTAATTTACCAATAAGCATGACACTATAATCTTGCTACATAGATTTCAAGTGATGAACTGGTACCTTTCTTAGTTGAAAAAAATACATTCAAATCCAAAATAATAAATTTAACGGCTTAAAGTTGAACTTTGATCTAAGTTATAAAACATTTTAAGGCTGTTTACTAAAATCTTTAACAATCCCGTTATAATAAAAACATCTCAACATCTATAACAATACTAATGATAGGCTTGTAGTTTCACGCCTGATTCCCTGTAGAGGGGTAGGCATAGATCACGGTTCCCCATCTGTCCCGCTCTTGACAAACCACTTTCGCTTCATTGACACACACACTCTTCATACACACTCGGCGGTTATAGGTAGTTCTAACGTCCCCTTGACTATCATTTATGTCTTACGTACGTAGCCACAACATTAGGTATATAATAGTATAATAAATATAAGAAACAAAAGATCCTTACTTACCTTCCAAAGCTTTATCTTATTTTCTCCGTTTTATTCCATTTCGTCATTGCTCAGACAACAAATTTATCAAAGTCATGTCCTGAGTCACTTCCGATCCAATTACTTGTGACAATTTCATTTTCTAACCCTTTAGGGAGGGGCTTACTATGGGTATAAGACGTGAGATATTACTCGATTGAAATAACTCAATTAAATCGAGAGTTGTTGTAAGAATTTTTTTTTACCAACTCCCTAATATGTGTAGAATGTATCAGTATAAATAATACAGATAGCTATGAAGATCTGTTCTATTTCGATAGGTAGTAATGTTAGAAGTATTGTAACGTATTAATACTAATGCATAAAAAGCAATAGTATATAAGCACTTATAACAAAAACTTGAACTTTTGCAAGATTACAAATAAATGTAACTCACATTTCACAAATAATTTGATCAAACATAAAACACCAAATTTATATCTTTATGCATGTTTTATGTTATTTGAGATCTATTATAATGAAACACCTTTTTTGCAGTAGTAGGCCCCACTTTTTGCCAAGATTAACTGATTACTTGCTTCCTGATAAGGCTTCTTTCATGATCTTTTCCATCATTAATTAACTTCAACTTCGCTTGTTTACGGGGTATTACGCTCAGACAATAGACGAGTTTTTGCATTAAGCGATTAATGTTTGTTAACAAGATAGTAAATAAAAATATAGATAAACTGTATAGCTGCTTGTATAAACAAAAGATGTATGTGGTGTGTTTGATTAATTATTTCATAATTCAAAATAAAACGACAGTCGAATGAGAACTAACGCTATATTTATGATATTATACAGAGTTACAATAATATTTAAATGTTTACGATCTTATGCACAGCTTTTTTAATTATTAATACTTACATTCTAAACATAATAATTTATTATAGCATAATTATATTAATTCACAAGTGTTAAATTAAATCATTAAATAAATTTGTTTACAAAGCTTTTTTTCGTTTTTTTTTTGTATCATTTAATCACAATTATGAAAAAGTTTTTAATAACTAAAAGTATACAGGCATAGTTTTTTATACTTTATTACATAATGCAATTTGTAACCTATGTTTTACATTGCCTTTATTTTTACTTATCATCATCATTTTAATATCACATCAAAGTCGATCTTCAACAAATCATCCACAATTTCTCACCGTTACACTCGGCGGTACCTATCAAAAATGCCTTATATCACCACAAAACTTCAACTTAACCCGACCAAATCAGAAAACCCAAAACTCGCATCTCTTAACGTAACCCTCAACACCCTATCAATCACATTCATATAACCTTCCAACCACTTGACCATACCATGTACAACTAATAACTCTCTTTCTTTAAACACTTCCGAGGGAGATTCCAAAAGGGCGAAAGGTAGGGTTATGTACAAAATGAACCCTACAAGGGATAGAATGGACGAAACATACATATTGGGTTCAGGTTCCTCCATTTGGCCACAACGACCGCCACAGGCAGGCCTTAAGCAACGGTGAATCCGGTGTGGACTTTTCTGGCATAGGCGCTTGTAGAATCTGGAACAAATTAATTTAGTTTAATATCAAAACGTTCATGATAGTAGCAAACGACAAAGGTACTAGGGATAAAAGAGTAGTAAAGTACCATGACCCATACCTAACATGCCTTCGAAATTTCGGAGATGGGCATTCAAGCCTCTGACTACCCCGCCATAATAAAAAAGGGAGTGTGTATACACAAGTCGTGAAGCGTATGTTATGTTATGTAAAGTATTAAAGGACGATAGGATAGCCAGATCATGAATGTTTCTTGTATTTTTGTTAAAAATAAATTAGCGATACGTGATGGAAGGTTCTCTATATACTTTTGTAAAACTAGCCCCGTCTCAAGTTTAAATGAATTTAACAAAAAATATTCACTGTTGATACAGTTATAAACTTACAACAGCAACTATTAGAACAGTATGCAGCTATCTATCGATGAATGTAACACTATTGTTAATTAGCAAAAACTTACTCTGCAGTTAACCGAGTTAATCTTAAAATTCTATGGCGTTTTAAGAAAAGAAATAACTCTGTAGTTAACAATAAAATTAATAATTAACTTGTACATAAGATACGAGCATAAAATTCATTCAATTCAATTACAGTCCATTGCAACTATAATATTATTAAATATTTATTACCAAGACAAAACTTACTTGAGAATAAATCTGTACAGCAACATTATTCACGTATTATTCAGTTCTTCGATTCCAAAACAAATAAACACACACTTTTCCTATAATATTAATAATAATATTAAAAAAGAACTTCTTTAACTATTAAAACGTCTGTCTGCTGCCTTAAATTTCGAAAAATTAAAAATACAAACAGTTTTCGAAACTAGTTTTGGCCCATCAAAACTTGTTTGTAAACAAGCAATAATAAATTAATATAATCTCCATATAAATAATATCAATGGCCAGACACAAGGTACAATTAAAATGCAAATTCAAGAGCATCTGATACGAAAATTATAATATTTTGAGGACTTTTGGAATTCTGAATTTGAATTTAGATTATAGATTTCTAGAAAATATCTTGTCCTAGTCTGGGACGTGAGATAATGTTATCATCTTCCTAGTCTTAATAATGACAAAAGGAAAATTATTGATAGAATATATTAAGCGACGGATCAGCTACCAGGTCTTAAAAAAGATAAAAGGACCAATGTTCCATAGAATATAATGTGTATAAAATGATAGGTTGGCTACCTGTCAGCAATATATCATATCGATGTTATCGCAACTCTCAACTCTTAAAGAGTTACGTTTACAAGGTTATTTCCACATACAGGGATATTAAAAAATAGGTAAACATGACATTGTCAAAAACCAAAAACACAATAAGGAAAACGATTAGAACAGGAAATAGTTTATGTCACTTTGATATTTGAATAGCCAAACATATTTACAACTACTATAATATAGTCTAAATTCCAATGCGCCTATATCACCAGTGACTTTATATGACAAAATAAAAAGGTTTTATATTCCGGTCCATTACGTGAGAAATACTAATAAAACGTAACCAGCTGCTTCTTTTAAATGAATATGCAATGGACTGATATCCTTTCACCAATTCTACCAAAATAATGATGTAACTTTTATTGTTCACATATTTCGTCTACGTATTTGTTTGAATTCTATCGTACTAGTTTTGGACATAAGTAATTTTGATATTCTCAATTGTAAGTATATAGAACGCGATGAGCTAGTAATCAAAGTCATAATAACCCCGATAGTTTTGCTAAGATTATCAAGTGATAGTGAATAAGAGTGATGTGATAGAAAACAAAGATAAGAGAGTTATTATATCTCCCCGTTCTGTCTATCCCAAAACATATTAAGCAACGTTAATATTATATAATATGCAGTTTATTTAATATAATCTACATATTAATAATAAAATTATGAAATGCGTCGAATACTACGGTGAGGGAAAACATCGTGAGGAAACCTACAATGGCGACAAGGCTTACCACCTGTCACATTGAGTACTGACTATCTGGTCAAAACGTGGGTTCGAGGTGGCCATAGAATGACTACCTACGTAATTACGGAGATGAACCTCTTACTACCCCGCAAAGTTCATGGTCGTGAACGCGTTTATTTAATATAACATGTAAAACCTTATATTCTGCAGGACTTTAGTAAGAACTCTGCATTCAGAACGCAAGTCTAATACAGACATCTCATTAGCACTTTCGGCGAAGACAAGGTTTAATAAAAATAAAGGACCCTATTCTCTAAATAACTTAAGAGAACTTTTTTGAACATTCTGAAGAATATAATAAATATATTATGATTACATAATTTATAAACGTCAAATATAATCTTGTATTTAAAGATACATTCACGTCCTCTGAACCCTTTTGGAGTGGACAAAACCTAGGAGACACGATAATATCTCCTAGGTTGTTTAGCATGTATATTAGTGTTGTGATGTTATATGGCAAATTGATGACAGGTTGCTAGCTCAACTCAATACAGTCAATTTACCCCTAGTCCCTAAGTCGTCTCCAACGATATGCCGGTAAGAACGGCAGCTTGTTAACTTTCTTTTTAGTCTCAGATTAGCACGCGAAATTATCATAATAAATAATATTTCACACGAGCTTAATAAATCCATTGATATGGAAAACTTTCTATTTTGTAAAATTATAACTTCAGTGATAGTCTTGCCAGAATAGACCTCTTTAAAATCTATTTCTATTCTTATCATTTTGCGTTCTTTCCTTTACTGTGAGGCTTTATTGCTAAGAGAAAACGTGCTATTGTTGTTCAGGAAATGAAAAGATAAACCCTGTCTTTCAATTACATCTTAAACAGAAGAAGTTTTGAAAACAATACTAGGATTTATTCTATTACATTCTCGAGAAACTTTTCTGAGGATTTTTGAACCAACTGATAATGTTTGTGACTTGGAACAAACGATGAATGACAACATCGTGAGGTAACCTGCCTATCCCTCGAGAAAGGTAATCTGACTATCACGTTGGGTGCTGTCTATCTAAAGAAAAGCGTGCTTAGGGTGAATCATATCAAACATGACTACGAAATTTGAAACTCAAGCCTCTGACTACCCCATCACAAAGACAAGGAAGGGTGGTAACACAAATTGTGAAGCGTATGTATGATTATATTTATACACATATAAATTCATAGATTATTGTAGCCTCTTTCGGAGTGAACAAAACCTCGAAGGTGTAATATCTCCTTAATCATTCAGGTATATCAGTATAGTACCTATTACCGCCGTGTCCGTATGAGTTTCAATGAAGCGAAAGTGGTTTGTCAGGATCGGGACGGATGGGGATCCAGGATCTCTACCCATCTACAGGGAATCAGCATGTATGTATAGCATAAGTATCAAATTTCTAGAAAATAGAACATTGATGGTAGATTGCTAGCCCATGGCTCCATAATTTCTACTGGCCCCTAGCCTTTTAGTCACCTTTTACGACATACCGTGCAGATTCGCAGGTAGTAAGCATTTTTTATCGTCAATAACTAGGGGAACTATACAATCACTAGTTACATTTCTGGCTAAAGAAATCTTTGTTAGGAAACTTATTTACATGCATAACCTAACCTAGTACCTAAGTAAATTATCAATTTGTATTGTACACAGCCATACGACCAACATATAACCACCTTAAATACCTTTTAATTAATCAACCATATACAGTGACAATAGACCACCTTATGCCCTTTAAACTACGCTTTAATTAAATTAATTTAGTACCTTCAAATACTTTCAGCGGCATTCTATAGGAAATTTAAGGGACCCGTAGCACAATTATTCCGGTCAAGTGGATCCATTATTGGGACCCTGGGCATTCCATTCTGGAGCATACTTTTCATTAAGTGACGTCATCCCGTGAGAATAGGTTATTAGAGTTAGTTCGACCGATTAATTAGAAGCCTAAAGCTTTTATGTGGCAGTTCATACGGGGTGGTGAATAGAGAAAATTTGGGGAGTTTTTAAATGAATATATATGTTTGTTAATGACAATATAAGTTTTTAACATTTACAGTAACATAATACACTAATATTGAAAATCATAATTTGATAAATGTTATAAATATTTGCAACCAAAGAAAAGAATAAGTTACAAATGTACAAATGTTATTTGTGCTACATATTTATTTCTAACCTATTTCATATTATGCTCAAGCAATGTTTGTTATTAAAGGTGTTGAACTATTCGCTATCTTTATAACGCTATATGACATTGTTATAAATATTGGGTTTTGTTGATCTTATTTTAAGTATATTCGTTCACAGTCTAGTATTTCACCTTATACTCAACCTCCTCATTACCCCATAACATCTTTTTATTAATTAAATGTCTATATAACATATGTACAACCTTAGTTCCCTACGTGTGACCTCTAATAAGGGTCCAGTGGCGATGACTCGCTTTTGTTTGGGGACCTCTGAGCTTTATTTAAGCTTCGCAGATGGGATTTCGCTCCTGACGACAAAGTGCATTGTCATTCACTTCATATGGCAACGCTGATTAAAGGCACGGTCCTATAGTGGAGTTGTAAGCAAGAGAATTTTAGGCTTAGGTGATAAAGTGTATTGTCTATTTACATCCTACTTTGGTATGATTTCAATGAAAACCATATTTCACATTTACATCTTCACAGTTATATAGATATAAAGATTATTTCCTAAAATCACAAACACATTTATATATTTTTTTATGATTCGGAATCATACAGAAATTTGTTCTTAATTCTGTTGGGACAGCGACATTCTACATGTGACAGACGATTCTTCGAAACCTATATTTCTCTTTATATGTCTTTGACTATTATTATGGACTTAAGGCTTTTGTTTATTCGTAAGTAATTATAGCGCCTCAATGCTACTCTAGAAGCTAAATAGTATGTAAAAATATTATTCTACTCTGCATATTACGAATGATGAGGTCACTAGAGCATAATTCAATCTCAACCACATGTCGGTAGTGACTAAGAGACTTGAAATGAACCTAAATAGTTCCCAATTACCTATAACTCGCATTTAGTACTTTATCTCCAGCTTTCAATGCACTGGCAGTGGCTGAGTCCAATAAAGTTTGAGATCTAGTCGAGCGGCCCTAGTTTAGGTCGGCAGCCTCCTTAAATCACTACGGTAGGCTGGTGTAGTTGTTGCGAATCAGAATGAACTGCTCAATAACTAATGGGGCGATGAATATGGCCTTTTAATATATACATGGTATGTGCATAAATATTGTATGCCCTTTCGATGGTGTAAAAAAATTAATTACCGAATTAATTGTGCATTGAGAGGTTTTGGGTACATTTATTATAATATTTACCATATATTTAACACAGAACAAGGTTGATAAGGCAATATAAGTAAGCATTCACTGTACGCCCGTTACCTTTTTGTTATTTTATTTAATTTATTTTTAATATACGCACTATAAAAATACTTTATATTCTTTCGTCACTAAGCATATTCAAATCTTAACCCAAAACTTTTTTTATGTTACAGACCAGTACGAAACTTTAAAAGGATGCTCCTTTTAAACCGCACTAGCTATACCAATAGGACATTCAAATAAACCAAGCAGGGAAGCTGTAGCTAAATTGCAACTGCATTGAAACGTGGCTGCACAATGAAGGGAGGCAAGTGGAAGCTTGGGATATAATTGGATCACAGTTGAAGAATATATTCTGCATGATAAGAATGTTATGTGACATGTAAGTTCAAGAATATTACGTTTTCATGTCTGTTTATGGACTTAAAGAATCATTTCAAAGCATATAATTTACCCTAAATTTTGTATCTCCAGTTATTTAATTAGTTTTCTGTAGTAAAAATGATCAGGTGTATGAGTGTCAATGAAGCGAAAGTGATTTGTCAGGATCGGGTCAGATGGGGATCCGTGCTCACAGTCTAAGTAGGCAAATAATTCTATTTAAGCTGATAAAAATATGTTACATCTAGATATGAATGGTTCAGTAGTCAATAATCGTCAGTTTAAACATGTTTACTCAAAAAAGCACAGTAAACAAATCCTACAAAAATCACCACACATTTCCGCGTAATAAACATAAAACACATCACACATGAATTGCAAATCTCACTGTTAATCTAATAAACAAAACCAAGCATCGTCTCGCGTCATTTGATAAAAATATTAGGAGTTTTTTTTACTACGATTGTATTATGCGTTGCGTTATTGACATTGATAAATAAGTGAGATGTAGAGGGGAGTTTTGTGCTTACTAGTACATTATTGCATACTGTTTGTTTAGCTTGAGAATTTCACTTTAGTGTGTGAATGTAGTTTTCAATTTGTATTTTCACCAACAATTATATAATCTCTCTGTTATATAATTATCATGTGCATCACATCACACCCCTTTAATATTTTAGAAATATACATAAAATGTTTGAGGTTGATATTGTTATTTTCATGATATATTCTTATTAGGATCTGTACTAGTATGGGATGTAAAATAATGCTAACTATCTGCCGTTCTTCCCGGCATATCCTAGGTTGCGACTAAGGGCCTAGGGGTAAATGGAATCTATTGGGCGATGGGTTAGCACCTTTTTACAATGGTTCCATATGAAATCACAACCCCAATATTTAAATAGTGACCATGGAGATACTTTCATGTCTCCATGATGTATCCTGAAAGCGAATGAAGGCCAATATGTATTTGTATGTACGTAATGTTATTTTTGAAATATTTTAATATCAATATACCATTTACTTTTGTATCCTGAACTACATCAATCTTAACCCTTCTTTACCTACCCAAATAAGTACTATCCCCTTATACTTCCAATACCAAACAACCTTATCCACTGTCGCCAAACATCTAGTCCTCCCAACTATCTCTATCAAGCCAATGATGAATGGTCAACGTGTTGTCGGGGCGTAGCTCGTAATTTATGGCAACTGCCCTGATTTATGACTATCTCTTCATTAAACTGATCGGCAGAGTGAGTGTTAAGCTGGATTTATGGTAGCCCAGACTAATATTTGTTTATAATATGATAATACGTGGGCAATGGGTGGAACTAAATTTTGGTCAAGTAAGTATTATGGTTAATATACTTTAAGGCGTGTTTTGCTAACCTTTTTAGCGTAGATTTAATAAGATATATTAATTATTTGGTCAGTAATATCATCAACATTTTGTCTGTAATAGTATTAGACACTATAGTAACAAAAAAATATATATTTCTTGATCATTCATCATCATCATCATCATCATGATGATGATGATGATTTGGATGATGGTTCAACACGTGGGTTCGAGGTGGCCATATAATTACTACCTTCGCAATGGCGGAGATGGACACCTGAACCTTTGACTACCCCGCAAGGTTTAATGGTAGTGAACGCGTTAGTCTTTTTTTCTTTGTCTTTTTGAAAGGTAGAGTTGGACGGGGTAGGTCACGTAGAACTTATACAGATCCAATTGGAGACAATTTCATCATAACGTTATAGGTGTGAGTGAAGTAAGAGAGTTAGTTGTCAGGATCATTTCAGATGGCGATCGAAAGTCTCTGCCTATCCCGTTGGGGACGTAGAGGTGTGAATATATGTGTGTATTCAATACGTATGTTGTTGAAAGCCTGTTATAATTATCACTAATATTGCTAAACTATTATGCATCGCTGTACCGATGTTTTAAAGTATCTATTCTACATCTTCAACGATTTTGAACTTGAGTATAAATAAATATTTATGTATTTAAAACGATAGATGTCTATACTAATAATTTGGTAATTGATATTGTTCCAATTTCCATAAGACTGTATATTAACAATTGTTCATATATCTCATTTGTCTTGAAATTAATACTTTAATAATTAAAGCAAATTTTTTAGAACGAAAATTTTTATTTTTCGTTTTAATTTTACATGTACATTCACGTCTTTTGATCTCTTTCGGGGAGGGCAGAACTTTGGAGAAACCCCAATATCTCCTTGGTCGCTTCTCTACCTTGAGTATTGGGGTTATATCGAACATTAGTGATAGGTGTTTAGCCCATCGCCTAATAGTTTTTTTACTCCTAGTTCCTTAGTCATCTCCTACGATAGGCCGGGAAAAACGCTAGTTAACATTCTTTTTATTTTCTATATGGACATTCATATATATAATATTCCCTTTATTTTATTACAGAAAAGATAATTAAATAATTTTTCAACTAATCCTACAACTATTAGTAGGTACAAGTATTAGCTTATTATTATTACAATAGAAGTATCAGTTCTTATTACCTGTAGAAGCCTTTTTAGAACGAATTTCCTTTTGTATTTTAAATTTAAACAAGATTTCCTTGATGGACGTAAACCCTCACATTCGCGATATCACCACCATCCGAGCTCAGATGTCTTTATTACCTGAATACGTAATTTACGACTTCCTACGTGGATGTAGGATATTTATAAAAGGAGTGGATATGTTCATAAGTACAGAAAATAAAATGACAAAAGTTTGGACTGGTTGAAAATCATAGAATTTGGTAAGACCAAAATTACTACTATCTCTTTATCCAAGTTATCAAAATTTCTCTTTACTATATTGTAAACCTTCAATAATATTAAGTCTAATGCTTTAAACTGTTGTAATATTTAGAAAACAGCTCTTTTCGAAAACTTTATATTGATTTTATTATAAGTATTAAGTTAAAAAGTTTGGTTCTATTACGATAACGATAACGTCCCTTAGGTCATTTTTAAAACGCTAACAATATCAGCTTACCATACCATATCCATACTTTTCATACCTCGTAGCAGAGATTTAAACTAAATCAAAGCAGCTTTATAAAATACGAGATAAGGGGGGTTTGCATGAATGTGAATCGCCGTGCACCAAATATCGCGGACTTAGTCATAAAAGCTTAGGTTCATATTTCTAGGTTCACTGGCTTTATTGTTCTAGATTCAGTGCATAGGTATATGAAGGAGACTATTAGCATATTTTCCAAACGAATGGTCAGTGACTAAGGTTATATGTATATATATATATATAACACGATAATGTTTGTACACGTAGCAATGGAATAAATGTCAGAAGTACGGTTCTAAGGAACGCTTTGACGACCTCCGTGGCGCGATCGGTTAGCCACCTGAACGTTAATCGTGAGGTCCCAGGATCGATTCCCGATGGAAGCAGAGTTTAGAACTACGCCTGGTCGTTGATTATATATACTATATATGTATTTATCTATATATCATAAGTATATATTTTATAAATATACGTTGACTCGTACCCTTAACACGAGTCTTAAATGTACTTAGCACGGGGCTAGTTCAATTGGTGTAATTGTGTCAAAATATTATTATTATTACTATAAATATTATGTATGAACGATAGGCTTAGATTATTTAGTGAAAGTTGGTTTCAATTTGTCCAGTAATTTGCTAACTAAATGGTTTACAGTAGTTACTGAGACACTCAAACTTCTGACTACACAGCAAGCTATAATGACCGTTATGTGTATACAATATATGTACGTTATATGAACAGAACATTGAAACCATAAAATACATAAAACAAATTTATTTTAACTACCTAACTTGACGTAGAGAGAAACGAATCCAAACCTTACCGTCTTAATAATAATAATACAATAATAAAAATCTTTATTGTTTCAAATCCTTTTGAATAATGTAACTGATGCCTCTTTTTAAGTTTACAAAACCTGCGTTAAGAGGCACCGCTCCTCCATAGCAGCTAGTCACTAGTTAACATTATAATAATTTGGAAAGGTAGATGAAGCACAAGTAATAATATTATAATTTCTTATGCTGAATTTAAACAAGATTGGTAGGAAAAACATTTGCTAATATATATAAGTATACATACAATTACATAAAATATTTAACCAAATACCTAAATTCCTCACAATTCCTTACTCACAATTCCTAAACCAGCTGGAAACCAAACTGAAATCCCAATTCCGCACTTCCAAGGTATATTTACTTAAGCATATAACCATATCACGCGTTTGAATGCAAACAATACAAGATAATACAAATGAGTGATTAGCAACAGTTGTTTACGCGTAGTCAAGCATATTATTAGGAGATGTAATGATCAATATAGCCATTAGAGGCTTAGTACTAACATTGGATTAGGGATGGTTTGTTTAGATAAAGTATGTGTACAAGATGTAGATGTAGTACAAATGTTAATATAATGCCATTTAATATTAGTGAATGTAGATATCAAAATTCTATGTTAGAAGCTGCAAAGTTATACTGAAGTTCACCGATAATATAATCGGATAGTATTTAAATGTACATCAAATAATATGAAAATGCTCACTAAAAATACTGAATTGTTTACTGAATTTATACAGTCCCAACCCAAACCTAACCTTTGGTGTGCGTTTAGCTTTATTTTTGTGAACATTTCAGTATTATTGATGTGCATTTAATTATGTTCCAATGTAATATATTATGGTAGCTTATGTTTTTTTGCAATATAAAATGAGTCAATGAGGCGTGAAAACATTAGAAAACGTATTTTATTCATATTTATACTATGTGCATGTCCTTATGTGTTAATTAATATAAAACATATTTAAAATAAACATAAATAACTGTACAAAACCTAACAACAAAAACAATTTGACATTTAACGCAAATGACAGTTCAACATGTCATCAATCAGACGGACAAAGAAATCGCCCTCTTAAGCCAGTTAAGACAACAACATTATCCATTCAGCCCAAAACGTCTTGCTTACTTTGGCAAAACGATTAAGTTGAGTGGAGACGAAGAAGATCCGTACCAAGGAGGTTACAAATTAAGTTTTATCTGGTCCCCTCTGGGGTTAGTGAGTTTGATTTGTCAATGTCAAGCTGAGATGGTTCTTGTCCGATTAATTTAGGATCTAAGGAGGTTTGTTGTAAAGAGGTTGGTAATGGATAAAGCGAAAGAAGGTTGACGTTAATTTTGTAATTTTTGATGTTATGAAGTATGCTTGGTTATTTACTAAATAAATATATATACAGACATTTACAGCTTAAGACCTACACAATCGAGATTAAAAAAGAAAAAGTGAAAAGGGCCAATTTATTTTTTCAAATAAACCGGGTTCGATTCCTGTACTGGATATAGTTGTTTTTTATCACAATCGGTGACATGGTTCCTAAGAACAAATTTTTGTATCTCTTATAGTGTCAGACTTCCCCATAATGACCGTTTTGAATGCGCCACCCTATATACATATATTAAACTAACATTTCTAATCAAGGATATCAATTGTAATTACAAAGTTCTTACTCGTATGTACATATATTTATACTTTAATATATTTTTTTAATTTATTTTATTTACTTTCTTTCTCAAGTTATTGCAACTTATAATATACTATTTAAAACATATAATATACTTATAATATCTTATAAGTCATACTAAACAAAAAAACAGCTGGTTACACTATATTAAAATCCCAAACCATCTAGTAACAAAGCTTCACTCCGTCATTCAAGACTTGAGACGTTTTCCCTTCAGTTCATTTTGAATATCAGGGAACAAACTGTGAATTATTGGAAACTTCGACGTTTTGAAAGTCCTTCGGGTGAACTCGAGTTTTCTGAGCACTCTGTGTAATTTCAGAGTTTGAATTTCTATCGAGTTGACTCTGTGTTATTTTAGAATTAAAGGTACAGGACTAGGTCCGATAATCGGTGACCTACTTTTTGTAGAAATTAAGTACGGATTGAATTGTACTACATCGCAATCCCAATATTCATGCTAAAAAGTGACCTAGGACATATATCTCCGAGGTTCTGTCCAACCTGAATGTTAATAAAGGATGTCAATGTAAATGAAAAATCAATCAGCTTTAAATAACATTGCATACTGAACGTTGGTTTAATGCAGAAACTAGTAAAACACGATTAACACATACGCTTCATGACTTGTGTATGCACAGTCTCATTATTATTGTGGCGGCTTGGGTGTGTCCATCTCCAAAATTTCGAAGATCATTTAAATATTCCTTAAAAAAAGTATTCCATCTACATCTTGGTAAGATGTGGTAAAAATGTAATAAGTACGATAAGGTAAATATAATAATTTTCAGATGAAAAATCGGTCCTATTATCGGTCTTACAAAAGTAGTCACGTGCAGGCACGCTTACTGGGAGAAAATGTTCGTTTGAAACACAACAGATGTAAGACTTTTGTTCTATTTAGTTTCTTAGGTTTTTGTCTCTTGTGAGCTATGAAACTGTATGGTACCTTGCTTGACTTCAACGTAATAATTTTGCTGTCTTTTACTATTCCGCATATGTTGTCAGATATTGAGAGAAGGGTTATGTTGTATTTCTTATACATACATACACATTCACGCCTTTTGATCCCTTTCGGGGCAGACGTAACCTCGGAGATATAATATCTCTTAGGTAACTCTTTAGTATGAATATCGTGGTTGCGATGTCATAATGGAACTTTGGTGACAGGTTGCTAGCCCATTGCCCAACAGATTATAATACCCTAAGTCGTCTCCTACGACATGCCGGGAAGAACGGCAGCTAGTTAGCATTCTTTTTACGTCCCAGCTAGCTTCAGAAATTTTATATTTATGTGCAAGTTTGATTGCAATATAAATTTGATTAGGGATAATATACCCTTAATAAGTGAAAACAGTAAATAATTTATATTTTTTTCTTAACGTCTCTCATGCAAGTTTAATATAACTTTTAATTACTATAAAATTTCCTTTCGGATGTTATATCAATTATATATATATTAGTTATTTGTGTCTTGTATTGGTCTGAAATTAGATATAGATAAATATATTACAAATATTTTTACGCATACTATTCCTTTTAATTAATATTCAACATAACCAACCCTTCAACCCTTCATCAAATAAAGGGGTAACAGTGCTTTCAATTAGTGAGACACGAACGTCAATAGATGTCATTATAAATTTTTGTCTTATTAAATATATTTTGACAGATATAGCTAAATGTCACATAAAGAATACTTAGTTCAACCCTTTTGGCAATGAAGTTAAGATTAAGGGGAGTCTTTCATTCTATGTTTTAAATTTAGAAAAGACGAATAGAAACTCAGTACTTATTCATCGGAGTGAACATAGAATTTAAAACTTGCTAAACGATTGATAAGTATAACGCCTTAAAATTGATATTAAACAGTTCACTGATATTGATGTCGAAATAAAACAAAAATAAGAAACATGTAGTTAATGATTTAGTTTGATCATTAAAAATATTATTTACGAACTCTGCTTCATCTTCTTTAAGACATTATTACATGTAATGAACTAACCCCTTGTTAAGTACACTTAAGACTTGTTTTAAGGGTACTAGTCGACTTATATATAACATATATATTCTTATTATATAAAGATAAATGCAGATATAGCATATATAATCAACGACCAGACTGGAAAGCCGAAGAAAAGCGTAGTTCTTAACTCTGCCTCCACTGGGAATTATATAATAAGTATTGTATTAATAACATCACCGACGCAGTCGTCTATGGTCCGTCAACAAAGTCAGCAGCTCAGTGAAAGTTGAAAATACAAATAATTATTTTCGACTGAATATTTAGTCAATTGTGATGCCAAACTGGCTAAATGTGTTCGCTTTGGGATAAGATTTGGATCCTCAACTGGAACTGGAATAACAAGAAGTTCAAACGCCGAGGCATCAGTGTTTGTACTTCTGCCGACATAACCTTATTGGTGAATGGCTTAATAAAGAATTAATAATAACATCAACAACTGTACAACAAATAATTCCACTATCATTTATCACGTACATCTAGCCGAATCACGAGACCTAGCACCTAGGTTGTCATCCCATCACCTCGTTAATCTTGGTCCGACACAATGCAGGGTTCGCGTCAAAATCTAGACTTGCCTTTTGTGCTAGGGTAGCGACCCCGCCTAATGATACTTGTATAGTTTAGGCGGCGAGAGGTGTAGAGAGTTGGTGGTTAGTTAGTGTGGGGAAATGTAAATATGTAGTTACATAGGGTCAAATTAATGTATGGAATATGTATATCTTGGTATGTATATATGCTTTGTTCCAAGTATTTTTTAAGAACTAATAATGACTTTAGAATGTTTTATATTTTATATAGTATCTAATATAAAGATATAAGAACATCGGTAGTCACTGAAATATTGGATAAAAAATGATATAAAATGTCCAAGTTATCATAAATGAGGAAATATAGTGAATATTATTGTGGTTATAAAGAAGAGTCTGAGTCATGTCATGGTCTCATTAAACCATTAATGCGAAAAATTTTGACAACATAAGCCAGCTGAACCATATAATATACATACATACATATATTCACGCTTCTACATTCCTAACGTGATAGATAGAGTCTATCGATCGCCACCTAGACGATCCTGACAAATCTCTCCTACTTCACTCACATCCATTAACCTTCCCATACATGATCTTCTGATCTTCACACTACGTACACCCGCCTTGAAAAGAATGTCTCCAAATTGATCTGTATAGTTCTACGTGGCCTACCTCGTCCAACTCTACCTTCCACTTTGGCTTTATAGATTTAATAAAATATCTCAAGCCAGCTGGTTACATTTAACAAATCCCAACTTGTAAGGGACATGTAAACAAAACGTAACATTTAATGTTGTAATGCAATACGTATCCATTACTGCGATTGGGGGTAGACATAAATCATTGTAACAAGTGACAGTCGCTTGTTTTGAAAAATGGTTCCTCGGAACAAACAAGGTGAATAACTAATGATGTGTGAAGCGATGTTCAAGGAACTTAATCTGTAAAGAGTGGATAGGATTTCGAGAATTGAAACGGAATTAAAGGTTACTTTTGAAGAATGTGTAATGTTACAATGTCAAAACATTTAGTAAAAAAAACTTTAGCGACTTCACAGAAAAAAGGATCAACTAAGTGTTGAAAATTTGGTTCATTTACCGTCGCACTGGAAATTTATCGCCGCAAATTGTGTTTTTACCGACACTTGATTGTAGGAGGAATTAAATAAGATAATATGAATTTATCAAGACCTTTGATACTTAATTTGAATATTTAATTAATTGCATATATATAGATATATCGTTATGCGTCCACGTACATTTGTGTTTCTTGCTTACATACCATAACTTTTATTAATATAACTTAGTAAGCAATCTTAAATCTTTTAATAAAAACCTTGCAAAAAATCCAAAGCATTGTCGCAAACAGAATCTAGTAAAAACACAAATGAATTTTCAAAGATCAAAGACAAACTCAAATAATGCTTTAACCCTTTGAACAGTATTTTTAATGTCGAAGTCTGAATTCAAACACCTTCTTAAAACAAAAGAACCCTTCGATTCGATTTTTAAATAGTGACGAAATTTAAAAAGGTTATTTATTGGATTTAGGTTCCGTGTTTTAATTAAATTATACTTTTAAGATAAAAATATATTTAAATTAAATTACAATAATATTAAATGCGAAATCACGTGAATGTAAATGTCGCATATCAAGATAGTTTTAAAAGTGAGCAGCTCAGTGAAAGTTGAAAATACAAATAATTTTTTTCGGCTTAATATTTAGTCAATTGTGATGCCAAATTGGCTAAATATGTTCGCTTCGGGATAACATTTAGATTATCAACTCGAACGAACCGAAGAACAAGGAAGAGAAGAATTGGGGCATCGATTTCGTTTTTCTTCGGTTGTAGTGGCTGGCGGCATTGATGTTACCATGGCGATAGAATAACAAGAAGTTTAAACGCCGTGGCATCAGTGTTTGTACTTCAGCCGACATAACCTTAGTGGTGAATGGCTTAATAAAGAATTAAAAAAAAAAGATAGTTATAGATAGTAAAAAAAGATATTTCGGTATGTATATGATTGCACGTATTGGTATTTAGTATAGCCAAATATAACGACTATATTCCTGATTAGTTATTATGACTACATTGCAGATTTAATGTCGTTAAAGGTGACTAAGTACAGTACGAAATTATTACAAACCCAATTTTTCATTATATATTTTTGTAAAATATGTAGCAAAATAAATAATGTATAACTCATGCACAATAATCATTATTATAATGACCCATGCAACTAATAACTATTTTATGAGCAAAAATAATTACCCGAAAAATACCAAAGGATCCCTGAATAAATCATAATGCGACCATTCGCTTAAGGCTATGTTCACACTTCGCTGCAGTTGCAAAACACTCTTTATTCCAAGTCTAATTAAGACGAGGGTAAACGAATTTAAAGCTTTGATCTTTTCTGTTTTTGAAAATGGCAAAATACATTTTGTCTATATAGATTTTGGAATATAAATGATGTTCTTTTTTATACTGTATATTTTCTTTACATTGAGTAGTTTTTAATAAAATATTAATTCTTTATAACGCGCAGTGTTTCATAATAATATAATATTAAAAATCATATTCAGTGCGTTAACGTAACTACTATTAAAGACCTATGAATAGAGTTCTTTATATTATAACAAAATCATAATAATAAATAAACTTATGAACTTTCACGATGTATATATATATATATATATATATATATATATATATATATATATATATATATCTCTATTGAATGAATACATTAACGTCCTTTAATTACTTTCGGGCTGGGCAGAACCTGGGAAACACGATAATATATCCCAAAACACTTATTTCATGTATACAGCTTTGCTTTCTTAACCAGCACACTTACACTTCTCGTTTAACTTTACCAGATAAAATATATACTCATCCATTTGAGTATCACATTAAACCCACAACACACTTATCTTGAGACACGCAAAATCTAATTATTCACAACCTATTTGGTGAAACGACGCCATTTTGGTTATCATACGTATAAACAAACTTGGGTCGTCATGGCAACAGTATTTCACGAAATGTCATAAACGGTGTTATGGTGATAGGCAGATCTAGTTCCTCATTAGAGTTAACTCTCGAAGTGTTGTTTTAATGAATGTTTAATAGAAGTATTCAGCAGTCGTTATGCTTGAAGAATGTTTTGGTGTGTGGTCTAAGGTAAGGGAAGAGAGAATTTTCTATGCTGTAGATGTATGAAGTTCTTTTCATTCTCGTTTTGAGCTTAGGTTTAATTATTTCATGACTGTATTAATATTGAAAGTGTATTTTAAAATTTACATCTGAGAATTAGTTATTACATTGTGCGTTGATAATTTTCGCATTTAATAGCAATAAGTTATGTTTTTAAACCTCATTTTCGTTTTTACTAATGTATCAACCCCTGTTACATTAATTATCTCATACTTTATCACAACTACTAAAATGTTATATCTATCTAGACTACCATTTAAATATACAAACAAATTCAACTAAGCACTTTAGCTGTTATATTTATGTACTTTATTTCTCGCTTATCTCCCATCTTGTACCACCACCCACCACTCAACATAATTCACCAAGCCGCGATGAATTGTAACCCGTTCGGTGTTAATGCAAGGAACGCACCCCTAATGTTTTATTACCTTCTGGGGTGTTTTCTAAGTGCTTATTAAACATTACAGTGTCTTCGGTGCTTACAGATAAAATGGATTATTGCGATGAAACGGGTTAAGAATGGCTGGTTGTTTACGGTTTTGTTTAAATATAAAATACATTTATTAACGTAATATTTTGTATTAAGTTGAAATAAATAAGCACATAAATTTTACATTACATTTTATCTACAAAAATCTGCTTCATAATAAGTAAAACATCCTGCGTGATTTATATTTGCAATAAAATAGTACCTCTTATGTATCATCTTAGCAAAGAAACCCTTGACACTCCTAGTTACCTCAAAAAACATCGAATAAATAAAAGTACTTGTTAGACTATATGACACTAAACACACGTCGTGATTGACATTATAAATATATGTATGTATTATTATCGATAATCTCTGCTTAAGATGTTGGTGAAGTACAGGCGTGAATACATAATATGTATATGTTGGTTAAAAGTCAAATTCAAGCGGTGTCAAGTTTAGATGATCTACAAAGAAAAACAACAAATATTAATTTTGACAGAATATTAACCGTCCGTACAATTCATTACAAATAAATAAAAAAAATCTTTACCCCTTTTTTTCAAACAAGCAAAGTGTCAAAGGTAAAAATTAATATCCTCTCAGCTCAAACACTTAATAGCCCTTCGGCAATCCAATAATTCGTATTTCGCACCCCACTCGCGATAAATAATATAACCCTTCCCAAAACCCGTATTACGCGATAGCTTTACAGATTTTTTGTACCTTTGATCTTTTTCTGCCTTTTCTTAAAGGGTTGTAAGGTTAAAAGGAAGATCTTGGCTAATTTAGTATAGCTTTGTTTATGTACCTGTGTATTACTGATTGAGTAATTTAGAACCGCACATTTATTATTTTTATTTATTCCGCCTAGACGATTTTTTAAATATAGATAAATATAAATAAAATTTATATAGAATTATAATAACAAAAACGTATCATAGACAGATAAATATATATATATATATATATATATAGCGTATATAATCAAGAAGAACAAATGAGTTGTTCTTAATTCTACCTCCACCGGAAATCGAACCCAAGACCCCACGATTAGCATTCGGATGGGTTAACTGATCACAGCACAGTGGTCATAAATGTAATAACAACCAGACTGGAAAGCTGAAGAAAATAGTTCTTCTTAACTGTGCCACCACCGGGAATCGAACCTGAAACCTCACGATTTGATTAGCAGTTATCACAGTGGTCACAAATATAAAACAATAAACCGCAATTAAACGAAACTGACACATATAATTAACCATATTTATTCACTACAAACCACCCTTCCTCTCAATAATCATTAGCAAATACAAACACTACATTAACATAGTACAAACACCAGGCATGCAGCAGTAATGAAGTGGTAGTCATAAATCAGACCACTATCCATATATCACTGGCAACACTACATTGACAGAAGACACTGTGTGACCATTTATCAAAGCAGCTTCCAAGTGTTGCCATGTATTAAAATGGATGAGGTTTGAGCTGGTATCCTTCTTATATTGCAATTTTATAAGTAAAAGGTACATATGATCGATTTTTAAGGTTAACTGTGCACATGATATGTTATTGAGTGGAGAAAATATTGTATGTAATATTGTTAACTGGCGATTTTTTATATAAGAAAGACATTGTTGTATTATGAGCATTATACTTAAATACAAAAGCATCTATTCTATTTTGATAAGTTTAAATTATACTCAGTTTTCTAAGCTTAAGTATAAGTGACATTATGTTGACACACAAATTCTCATTCATCAACGAAATTAAACAATACGAATCGAAATCAATAATATTAATTACATTGACTTATAACTTGATACGAATCCTGCCTATTCCTCTTGATACATTTAATCTGTTTTTACTATCTGATGAGTTCCATAGGTATTTGTTTCCGTAGGTACTCGTAGAATAGCATTCTATTATCTCTATAAATACAATAGCTGTCTCTCACTTTAGTCTCTGACTACCTCTAAAGGCAAAGCGACTATGAAACGTATGCAAGTAAATAAAGTCTGTTAAGAAAATAATTATTTTTGATTAGCCCCATCTACCGTCTGAGGGACTTGAGCAAAAGTTTGCAGCGACAAAAGGCAGACGGATCCGGAATATCAAATTAGACTAGTAATGGCGGATCCCACTGTTCACAGAAACTAACGTGAAAAAGTAAGATATGTTACTTTCTGTAAAGGTTTTTTATACATGTTTGGTGTTATGTACACACTATGTTATCTTTGACCAATTTATAAGGCATAGATAAGTAGAAGTGTAGTTTTATCTTTTGAATATCCATTCAGAAATTCGTATGTATTTTTACGAAATTTCTAAATCGATCTAAAGGTAGTTTCTACCTTCTCCTCGCTCCTACTTTTCATTAAAAACTAATCACCTAACCTCACTAGGTCGATTATCTTGTTGCCGACGAAAAACCAAGTTTCCTTGATGTAACTTAAAATAAAACATAAGAGGCATAAACAATCTCCAGCAATCTATAACAGAGGGATAAAAAATGCATTTAATATCAAGCAATAACTTCGAGACCTTATTCAAATATTACAACATACCAATAAAGTCATAAGTTCTTTTAGATAAGTAACGTACCTTTCCTTCAAATTCCATCTACCTTTTAAACTAATATAATAAGCGAGAGAAATACGGCACTCCTGGGAATTGAGAATGGTAAGTTCCTTGATGACATGCTCACAAGGAAACCACCTTCTGGATAAGATATCCAACTTTGTAGCTGTATATTTGCTATCAAGTGTAAGTTAAGCATTAAAGGTAAATACTTAAGAAACAATAATAATAATAACTTACGTACTACTACTTCTTACTTACTATTAACTTTACTACTAGATTTACTTTACTAGATAATTTCTACTTAATAAATGCTATACTAAAGAATGGTATTGTTATGTTTATTATAATAATATTTGTGACACTACTTATTACCTGATATCCTGGATATAAGATTGGAAAAGGTTATTTTCGATTAATGTGTATTGCTGGGTTTTTATTTACGTATATAATTTACAGTCGCCATGAGTGAGGATAAGATCGTGAGTAAAGGTACCTATCCCTAGGAATAGCTTAGGTATAGCCAGCCTGTAAACGGCGATACGGTTTACTATCTACCCATCACGTTGGTTTCTCCCTATCTAGTGAAACGTCAGTATTGAGTAGGTCATATCTAACTGTAACGTCAGGATAACTAAAACTAAAAAATCTTTGGACTGTTTGGTTCAGAGCGGCCTGTAGTAGTTGGGGACGTAAATATACATGTCGTACTATCCATAGCTTTAAAATAATGTACCTTTTACAATGTTTTGATCGGTGTAAATAAAAAGATTTACACCGAAATAAGAAAGTATTACGATTATAATTAACAGTACTGACTCAAAACAATGTTACTTTATATACTTCTATCTATATTATTTATCTTGCAATATTAAAATAACTAGTCGTGCCATCTTTACTGAAATATGTTTAAATATAAGTGTATGTTAGGAATTTTCACGCATGAAAGGTGATTTTCACTACATCATTCATGTGTGGAAATCTTTCACGCTATTTATATCAAATTATCTTACACGCAACTTATACTGTACGCTAAATTGATATTCAAATTCTCTTAATTATGGCAGTATATCACTGAAGATAAACGATTCGTAAATTAAATTATGGTCACTAATCGACAAGATAAAAACACAAACGCACTTACGACCAGTAACCCTTGCAGGGTAGTCAGAGGTTCAGGTGTCCATTTCCGCAATTGCGAAGGTAGTATTTCGATGGACACCTCGAACCCTCGTGTTAACCAGATAGTCAGTACTCAATGTGACAGGTGGTAAGCCATGTCGCCATTTACAAGTACTGACTATTACCTGTTCGGCGAACAGATAAGTTTCCTCGACCGTAGTATAGAAAGTTCATGTAATAAATATATACGATTAAAATCCAATCAAATATTAGTAATGGAATAATTCACAAATAAATTAGAGACCCGTTGATGTAATTACCATGTAGAAACTAAATAAACACCGCTAAGAGTATCATGAATAAATTACTGCGGTTGCATAGTAACAAATGAACCGAATTGTGAATCGGTGTTCCTGTTTAATGCTTTCCCATAAAGCATCATTAGTCGCTTAATCAACTGTCAAAATGCGAAATTATTCTCGTTTGAACTATTCGTTGCATTAATAACTGACAAGTATATCTGTTTGGATCTGTGACTGTATTTATTACATGACATGTAGTTTACATGTTAATGTAAAGGTGGTTGAGTTTTTGTATACTCTAAAATGGTTAGCTATTAATAAAATATTCCTACACATACAAGTTATTCACATCCTTTTATCCCTTTTGTGGAGGAAGAAACCTCGGCGACATATGAATATCTCCTTAGTCACTTTTTGGACAGAATATTATGTACGAGTAATTTGTTGGTAAAACTGTATTATTAAATACGTACTCTTATTGATATAATATGTAAAATTTGTAAATAAATCAAACTCTGTATACTCAGTTTCATACACATAATTTATTTGAGAATGAATTAGTCATACAGTGCATTCAACATATTTTTTACATCAAATGTTTATACGTCATATACTACAATCGTCCTAAAAAATATCACAATAACTGAAGCAACCCTATTTGGTCTGTCATTTGCGAAATAGCATTATTTTTCCTCCTGTCCCAAGAACATCTTAATCTCTGTCTATCAACCCTTCTGGACCCTCTGTTCCGAGATTATTTATGGCCCTCTGCCGCAGTTTAGTGCTCTTGGATGACCAGTTAGTGAAATAGAAAATTTCATGTGAATCTGGGTTCGGTTGGCAAAAATGCCGTTATAGTAATTAGCTAGAATTTTTGTTTTGTGCGGCTTTTGGTGCAATTTTAGTTTTCCCTGTGGTAATAATAATTTAAATTAGTAAATACTGTGATTTTTGCTTGCTAAATTTACTTACAATTTTATCTCAAGTGATAGTAAGTCTAAAAATTTTCCGCCATTGACAAATGACGATTGCAACAATATTATTCGCATAAAAAAACACGAATTGAGAATCTTAATAGCATATTAGTTATATATAGATCATACATACACGTCACGCCTGATTCCCTGAAGATGGGTAGGCAGAGATCACGGAACCCCATTTGTCCCGATCCTGACAGATCACTTTCGCTTCATCAGCTTCATTGACATTCATATAGAAATTGCCAAAATAATAACATACATACTGTAAAGTTCAGAATACATAATATAAACATAATAGGTATATTAGTTCTATTTCTATTATCTGATCGTGTTTTTCTTGTTAACAGTCTCTTGGGAAATATATTTTGTGTATCCCTTCATGGTTTATTGTACGGAACCTACACAGTATTGAACCTATTTTTACGTAACTTTTTACGCAGAATTCATTCAAGCGGGCAAGGGTTTGGTCCACTCATTCTTCTATTGCAGTTTTATGGGTCGACAACTATTTACATATTTATGGAACATAAATGAGTCGTTTCCCCAGAATAAATGTGAATGCGAAAACGTCATGTCGAATTTTCATGAATCGTATCGAATTGTTTATTAAATTCTATCGTACTATAAGCTACTTCATTGCAAGGTTTATTATGGCATAGAATTAATTTTAGTAATACATTCATAAATTCTTTTTCTTTATTAGACATGAGCTCAGTTTTATCACGCTTAGGTTGTCATATCATTAATAAATAATATTTGAGGCCGGTTACTAATCTAACGCACATATATTCCTAAGTTGTCAATGGGTCATATTTTAATTAAATCTTTAAAAGTCTTAAAAATCAGCGATCAAACGCAAGCATCTCTTTGTAATTGTCACGTTTTAATAATCATTTCCTGACTTGTTACTTCAAATATGAATGAACGCTTTTGTTTAAATAAAAACATGCTGTACACAATATTTAAGAATTTAATTCCGTAATTTAAAAAAATCGTATCATACATAGTTTTTCGTCAATCAAAGTAATTATATACAAAAGAAGCGTTTCATCAATGTTACAAATATTTTTTTTAAACATAGGCGAAATAAATGTAAAATTTTAACAATCTCTGAATATAATATTTAGTATAAGTAAATATTCTTGTAAGCCGTATACTGAAATAGACGAATACGAGTATCTAATAATAATATCTTCAAGTACACTATCATCCTTACTTAAAACTTTTAATCACATGTATTTAGAATATAAATTATAAATATGTGAAATCATTTCAATATTTAAACACGCAGTAACTTATTTGTCATATCGTCGTTGTCAAACCAAAATCTGCTATGTGCACTTTTTCGAGATTTTAACTTTTTGACGTCTGCGTATAGAACACTGATCAATCTACCGTATAAAAAACTGCCATGTGTCTATAAGCACTGGGAGACATTATATTCCATAAATATTAAACCTCCGTCGTTAAATAACAAATCAGTTCATTTCTAACATCTATAGCTTTCATTTGATATAGTATTTAAAATGCAAATTCATATAAAATTTTACAGGAGAACTTTTTTTGTCAATATCTCGAAAGTATAATTTTGGCACATAGCAGATTTTGGTTTGACAACGACGATATTAAAAATTAATTAAAAGATGCCAAGTGTTAACTCTGGGGACAAAGGGAGAAGCGCTGGTTCGTGACGAAATCAAAGCGAACCTCCGCTTTGACGCCAAATTGTTATCATACTTTGAAGTTAGGGCGTGAAATGATAATTATGGATTGATACGCTTATTCGTACTTTTAGGCACAGATATATTCATAGCTACTAATACGTCAATGTATTCGAACTAAACGTTATTAGATTCTTATGTAATAGCCTTGTAATTTAAGTTTTTTTATATTTATTTTTTCGGTTATATCCCACGTCCATTTATCTTTCTTATACAAAAGACAAGCGCTTTCACGACCATTGACAGTAGACAGTAGACAGAGGTTCAGGTGACGTATCTTGAACCCACGTATTGAACGGTATTTAATGTGACAGCCGTGTCGCCATTTACTGGTTATTGGTTTATGGCCGATATTGGACGAATTGAAGAAAGAGAATCAATGGTTTTATCCATCATATGGTTTCGCAGCTAATACCAAAGATACTAGGTGGGCAAACATCATCCATTGACCTTTTCATTACCCGATAGAACAGATTTTAATTTTAACTTTAACCATAAGTGTCTATAATTTTTCATAAGTGTCACTTAGTTTATTACACACAAAAACAACCTTACACGCAATAGTCACTCAATCCCTTTGTGCCAGACTATTGATTCATGCGTCCATGTAACAGGAAATGCCTTCAAAGGCTTGTTCGAATGTCCACTCAACTCCGCTGTCATTATATGTGCGCCCAACCGATACTGCCGCAGGCGTACGGTTAGCAAATAGCTATGCTACACATATATATATGTATGTTACCGGCCAAACCTGGTTTTTGGAGAAACTAGTTTGGCCTAGGCTAAAATAGTTTTTCTACAAACCTAACCTAACCTAACATTACCATTTAATCCTAGCGCATATAGGAAAAACTAATTTAGCCTAAACTTAATAACTTAACTTTTCTTCGGCGTTCCAGTCTGGTTGTTGATTATATATGTATTTATCCATCTATAATAAGTATATATTTCTTAAATATACGTTGACTAGTACCCTTAACATAAATCTTCAATGTACTTAGCAAGGGGTTAGTTCAATTGGTGTATTAGTGTCCTTCAATATTATTATTATTTATTATAAGTTTCTTAATTAGCTTTTATATTATTAGATTTAATTTAATCTATTAGTTGAGACACCGAGTTTGATGAAGTATGATAAAATCTATAACGGCAAAGGATTCGAAAATTGCAAAAACAATCTAGTTTTTATTTACACACTACTAGATAATGCAAAGTTTTGTCCATATATTTAAGTATTACAAAATATATGAGAATAACAATACCCTCTATTGTCCACATGTCCATATCTGAAGTACCATTAAAAGAATGGTATAAAAGAGCAGTCATTTCATCCCAATTACGAGATTTGTGTTGCCGTGGAGGACCAATTATTTCTGGACATTTGGACACGTGGGGTTGGTTTATGAGATAGCTGTTTGACAGGGGTTTGCTTGCGGAATTTTATTTATTGAATATACAGTTTATTCATATGATGCTGCCTTTAGTTTTTAGTGAACAGAGTTGAAAAATATAGAAAAGTAAAGTCACAAATCCAATCAGTTTTAAGTATTTTTTTTTAATTTAAAGCTTAACAGAAAAAAAATAAAGGCTTATGTAAAAATTATGTAATAAAGACTAAATATATATTTTAAAATTAAATAATCATAACATTATTTGTTATATTCTGATCATAATCACATTAGTTCCATGTCTTATCAATAGATATCTTTTTATATATTACAGCTTATATGACAACATACAAACGAATGATTGTTGACGAACGACAGAATATTATTTCTTTTTAAGGAAATGTGACCATTGAATGGCTTTTGTAATAATTGATACTTGATATCTTCAAAAGTATCCATGGGAGAGTATTATTCCATTCGTTATTAATATTAAGTCCGTAATCACTACAGTGGTGGGCAGTGCTCCGTTGTAAGAAAATCTATTTTATTTTTGTCAAAACAATTAAAGTATTTTTATTATTGAATCTAATAATGGTTTCTAACTAAACTGCCGACGACAACCCATATTTCACTAGCTCTAAGTAATTTCTTAAGAAATGTTTATAAGTTAAGTAAAAAATTTATGATCCAGCATTCCTTAATCATATTTCTCATGATTAAAACTATCCCTAATTCATGTTTCTTATTTTATTGATTTGTAAATTAACGAAACCACATTTACTATTATAATCAAAATACATTCTATATAAACTTCCGGAAAACACTTTTTCTTTTATTTATATCCAAAGTGTAAAAATACTAATTTATATATATATTACAAAAAACACCAACAATTTTACCCTAATCGAAATAGATTACTCACAATTCCTGAAGTATACTTATGTATATGTATGTATTAACATTATGTGTTACATTAAAATTACCAAATTTGTATCAAACTTTTTTACATGGATATTAAACTTTTTTTATAAGTATTTTATACATGTATTCTACTATCCATAATCACCGTATTGAACCTCTTTAGTCCATTATCTCTGAAGCACCCTCAGTCGTTACCTCTCCACTGGACAAAGGAGGCTCTTTCTGCTATTTTTATTGTTTGTGTCAAGTAGCAGATTACTTGTTGAGGGCCTTTGTGTACAGATAATAATGGGTATTACGGTGATGGGTAGAATTTTGAACATTTGAAAGATTTTTTGGTCGTACTAATATGCATTGTGTTTGTTCCTAATATATTAATAATGATTTATTCGATGATTTAATGCCTTAAACGGCTGTATCCCAGTGAAGAAGACCTCTGGTTTCTTATCAGAGGACCTAGGTTCAAAAACTGGTTTAGGCATGTACCAATGAATGAAATTATAAAATGTGTTTTTTTATTTACGTACATATTTTATAGTCCCTAACGGTGAGGGAAAACCATCTGATGAATTCTGCCTATACCGCGGAAACACACAAGTCGTGAAGCGTATTATATGTTATTTATTTGAATTGCATTTATTCAGCAATGTCTCTGTTGATGAATAATATGAAGTAATTAAATGTATTGTCATTAATATTAGTACAGTCAGTTCAGTAGATAATCCAGGATGTATAAAATACAAATTAGATATTTTCAGCGTTACGACTGACTAAATATCAACGGACGCGATGAGGTGATATGCTAGCAACCTATCGTCTATATTCTACATCGATGCTACCAACAATTCTGAAAAATAGACAAACGCTTTCACGACCTAATCCTTCCGGGGTAGTCAGAGGTTCAGGTATCCATCTCCGCAATTGCGAAGGTAGTTATTCTACGGCCACCTCGAACCCACTTGTTGACCAGATAGACAGTGTTCAATGTGACAGATGGTAAGCCGTGTCGCCATAAATGTATAAGCAATATAAATACACTGCGCAAAAGGTCATGATATATACTTACTCGTACGTAAATGTACAGGCAAGTGAAACCAAGTCCAGTCCACTATAAACCCGGCTTTTGTCCCGGCCTATTCGTTGGGAGAAAAGTGCTCGAATCCGATGCGTCTGTTTGCCCATGGATATTGCATGCAAATTTCACTTGAAACTATTGTTCATCGAAAAGTGCACTGCTGGGCAATTGAGTTGGAATGTGTTGAGTATACTTTTGTAGCTATATGATATATGTATACCCACAATTAATGTCAATTAATGTCATACATACACATCACGCCAAATTGCCTGCAGAGAGGTAGGCAGAAATCACGGATCCGCATTCATCTAGATCCTGACTTTTGGCAGTTATAGATAATTCTAACGTAAACCTTTTTATCATACAGGTTAGTACTGTAGTTGAATGTGTACTCATTAGTACTTTTATTTTTTCTTAACATACCTACATGTACATTCATGTCCTTTAATCCCTTTCGGGGTGGATAGAACCTCGGACATATAATATATCCTAGGTCACTTTATAGCATGAATTACGAAATCATTATGGAACATTGGTGACATGTTGCTAGCCCATCGCATCGATTCTATTTACTCCTAGTCCCTTATTTACCTCTTATGACATGACAGTAAGAACAGCAGCTAGTTAGCATCCTTTTTACGTCCCTGACTAGCTCAGAACGTTCTTTATATTTGTTCAACTCGTTTATTTTACTAGTCTGTCAAAGCTGCTATCTTTTAATATCCAACCATAAGACACGATGACAGTAAAAGCATTTGCATAACCACAATGCACTATTTAACCCCGGGCAATGAACCCTGGACTTATTAATTGACCTGTCCATCTTCATTTACGTGCTAAAAGCCCTAACCTAGGTGTAGCTTAGCTCTTGCATTAAGCACTAAGAAAGTTAGCACTGATATTAAAACACTAAGTAAGAACTGTTTACTTAAGGTTCGGTATTTGTGGGTTAAGTTAGGTTCCAAACTGAAATGTTAATCTAGGAGGTCTTTGGTTACTCTAGAAAAAGAATGCTAATGAACTCTCATTTTACTTTTCAAAACCTAGATATTATATCTACTCGTATAAATATTAATTCTTCAATTATATACAAAGTTACAGGCCTTAATCCGTTTTCGGGATATAATTTCTTCTTGGTTATGTTTAGCAAATCTATTGGGGTTTTGACGGTAATGATATAGAATATTAGTAACAGATGCTAAGTCCATCGCCTAAGATTTTAATTAGGGCCTTTATTAGGGCCTGGTTCTTTAGATACTACTTACATTTCCATTCCATTCCCGAAACAACAAAAGTAGTGATTTACTATTATTCTTGCGCTTGTTTACTTGAAGAGGGGTATCACGGATCCTTATTTGTCTCGATCCTGACAATCAACTTTCGCTTCATTAACAGCCTGACTCCTCATACATACTCGGCGGGTATAGGTACAAGTAACGTCACTTTCAAATATGAAGAGTAGTAATAGATAATATTTCTTTATTTTAAGGTTTGTAAGCTTAAGCCCGTCTCACACTGACCCCGATTAGACGATTAAACCATTCAGTTCACCCCGATGTAATCTTTGAGTTTGAGAGCCGTAACGAAATTGGGTAGTCTTTCGGCAGTAAAATCTCTCGTAAAAACGATTTTATAAAAGGATCATAAAACCACTTCAAGTTAAAGTTTTAATGCATTTAGAGTAGAATCGAATGGATGGTGTATATAAGGTTATATGTATGCATAGCTTAGTTTATTAGGTCACCGAGCAAGGTATTAGTCAAAATTAAGAAAATTTTAGTTCTTATGACAAATTCTTTCAAATTTTTTATTTTTGTTAATATCGATAAAATCTTTTCGAAGTATGTAACCTGGAATCCATTATGATACTTGAAGCTATAAATATTGTAGAGTACTATAGTATAGCATATATAGTATACTATGCGATTACTTTATTACAATAAAATTGGTAAGTATTTCTTATAATTTTTCAAATGGTTTAATTTTTACTGACATTACTGATAGAGAATAATGAATTATGATCCAAATGTATACGATGCATTATATTTATTTATTTTTAAAACATTCCTTTCAAATAATTTTAATTTATTTAAATCATCGTTTATTTTTACAAAGAAACATCTTTTAAGAATTCAATTTGAATAATTAGCACCTCTGTTGTAATAATCCGGAGTTAAGCCAGGCTTAACAGCTGTATTAAACATTATTAGCAACAATTGCGAGACGGGAAAAATTCTCATTATTTTTAATTACATCACAGATTAATCCGTGACAAGAACGTTGTTTGTAATCTGTGGAGCTTATGAACGAAGACAAATGAACAGAGATAAAATATTCAAACTAGAAGGAATTACTTTTTTAAAGTACATAATTTATTTATTCGTCTATGGGTGTTTATCTTTCTAAATTACTTTATAATATGTAGTCTTTCCTTAGAAAGGATGTTTGTAAAGACCTAAAGTCAAAATATTATTAATATTCCTACATAGTATAAAAAAAATTACGGTGAGAGTAAACATAAGATGTCCTGACTTATTGCATTAATCGATATGAGAACAGCCTAGCTGCATCGTATACTGAAGCAGCACCTTTTCACTGCATCAAGGTTTCCATTTTTATTTAAATGTTTGTGTTGTGTTGTAATGTAAATTGCAATATGTAGTGAATAAACTAGTTCTCTTTTTTTCTTTATATAAATATATGGCAATGCTACAAACCAATACTGTGTGTAAATTGTTTTCACTATACCATTACAAATATGCATACACAACTTTATCGAGGAAAGAGGTACCCTAGGAATTATATCTATATGTAACATATATATGTAGGCTTTCATCCCACTGACAAGGGTTCTAAATGATCATCTTCCTTGCACCCTTTCGATGCAAGAAGCTACATTCACAGGATGTATAAAAGTGTATAAAGTTTTTAATTAATATACAAATTATCTATTCAATACTTTGATGAAGCCGGTATTTATTATTACATTTAATTACCTAATATTTTTTTTTTGGACACGTTCGTCAGTAAATTTTCTAAGGTCTAGATAAATGATTTATGGTCACACTGGAACCACTTCTATAGAAAAATCAAGTACTCTTCGTTAGTAAAATGTTGTCTAATAAAAGCTTCAAAACTTATCAGTATCACTACATAGTATAAAAGAAGTCGCTTTCTTTGTCCCTATGTCCCTTTGCATGCTTAAATCTTTGAAACTACGCAACGGATTTTGATGCGGTTTTTTTTAATAGATAGAATGATTCAAGAGGAAGGCTTATATATAATAACATCCATTAAATAGTGGAAAAGGCTATATATTTTATACCCGTGCAAAGCCGGAGTGGGTTACTAGTATATGTATATAGTGTAAAAATGATATGAGTCTACTCGTATAAGATTATCATAGAACTTTGACTAAAATGTACAATTTCCCACAAACTACTTTACGATATCACCCTATAACTCAGGCCTTGCACAATGCCTGTATGATCTAACTCACACTGCAACACTGACCTAGATACGGAGGCATTTTTCCTAATTACTAGCGAAGGGCTGGGACTATTGAGGGCTTTGTCCTTCCCTACGAGGGTGCATACTAATAGGCAGATCTAGGCTTTGTACTAGGCTAGAAATGTAGGTATACCTATAGGTATGGTATAGGTATTTTCAATTATATGGGAACTGTTATTTAAGTGTATGATTGCCGAGGATTGCAGATGAAAAATTGAATAATACGTTTATTAAAAATACTTTCCGAAAACTGCGTTTGTAGCCTTTAATTTTACTATCAGTTCATTAAAATAGAAATCTATCTACATATCTATAAGTTTATTTAAAATTTGAGGTCTACACACATTCAACAAAACATTATCTGTTCCTAATAGATGAATAGGTTGATCCAGATAGAAAAATGGTTGTTCCTTCAATTCCGATATACTACAAAACAGACAGCAATGGTGCCTAGACAAAACATTCAAGTACTTTTCTATAACATTTTGCTACCATAATCTAACTAAAAACAAATATTAACCACACATGAACAAATCCTTTTCATTCTTCGCATTACCATAATAAGCTACTTTAATTAATTACCATCGCATACACATCTGTCCAACCAGAGACTTCAATATGTAATACCTAGAACATTCACGTTTATTCCTAAAAGAGAACATTATTCCTGGGACTTTCTGACTAAACATCGTCCTAGGCAAACGCTGTAAACATTTTTAATTAATTAAACTAACGACAAACGTACGTCCGCTAGGGGGCATCGTTAAAACTTCTGCGGGACGAGATGGACTTGTGGAAAGGGTAATTGGGCGTGAATTAGGACTAGTTGAATGGGAAGTCTATTGCTTATGTGGTTACGGGCATTTATTTTCTATATGTATATTTGGTTGAGGTTTTTTATGCCTGAAAAGGCTGACTTTGAAAGTTTATAACTGTGACTTACGTTATTGTTTATTTATTCATTTTACCTAGTCTTTTCTTTATTCTTTTTATTTCTTAATATGTCAATTTTAAAAGCCTATTAACACAGTAAGTAACTTTGACAAAATTTATTAAATTTACATTTGGGTCGCAATATTTCTCATTCGTTCCGTTACATTCCCTTATAGTTCCAATGCATTTTGCATTTGATGTTAAAAGTATATGAATCAACTAATAAAACAAACGAAAAACCCCTTTATCTAGACATCAACATATCAAAAAACACCAATATATTTACAACCTAGTTAGGAGTAAGTAAGAGAGAAATAACAAAAACAAGGCCTAATCTATATTTTATTTGTTCAAGAGCAAGTAAATCTTTTATTTTTAATGACTTAGAACTAAAAACTGTTTTCTTAATTGTATAAGTAGATGGCAGTACTATTGTTTTCGACAACAATTGAATTGCTTTCATTGTCTAGATTTATGTATATCCGATTGCGGTTTTAATTTACTTTTAATCGTTTAACTTTTAAGATATAATTTTTTCGACGATTGATTTTTGCAATCGTCTATTTTATTAACAAGCTTCCTTGTCTTTCTTTTGGGGTGGACAGAATCTTAACGATTTAACAGCTTAATAAAGTCAGAAATAAACGATATTATCTTTCTATTACGTCCTACACTACGTATGAAACGTTCAGTACTATGTATTAAAATTATCAAACATGTGTGACTTGCCTATTAATGTAATATCATGATGAACAACTTAATTAATAACAATATTACGTTTTTAAACTACATAATTTCGTCCAAACCATCTGGGTTCATACATACATACTCGTCACGACTTGTGTATACACACTCCCTTTTTTGTGGTCGAGTAGTCAGAGGCTTGAGTGCCCATCTCCGAAATTTCGAAGGCATGTTAAGTATGGGTCAGTGAATAAAAATTGTGAATAAAAATATAAATTGTTTTAAGTGTTCTTCAAGGACTGGCCCCAAAAAGTTTTATGTCAGCATAAATAAAAAAACAAAGGAATCTTAATACTTATTAGTGCAACTCCTATGGATTAACTGAAGATTATCAGTATCAGAGTGCTAATTGTTCTTTTGTAATTCTTTCTTTTTAAATTGCATGATTTAGTAATGAGGGTTTTACATAAATTTAAAGGAACGCTGACACCCACGTTACAAATTTCAGATTTGGAACTTAACAGACAAATATTATACCAAACTTAATAACCGTTATAGAGACGCAAAAGTATTAACAATAGAAAATGCTTTGCTATTCAAGGGTAATTCAAACTTCGGATATGGTATAATAAATGTCTAAAGTCATGACAGCTAATATTTACATTTAAACCTTATAAGAGCTTTAATATACCCCAACATAATAAATAGTTTAATTTAAATAAGGTCGCTATAAATGACATTACCATGCCAAGTTTAATACAGCAAACCACAGATAAAATAGTAAATTAGTAACCTAATAGTCCGCCATGACCTAACTAATGAGTTTCGAGTTAATTCAATCGTTAATTTTAACGGCATTGCCTTAGGCAATCACTATCCTGCCAAAATTTACAAATTTCGGCCGCTACGCACCAATGATTGTGTTTAGTATATTAGTTACAAAAACCAGTATGAAGCACATGCATTTTAGTGTGAATTTCTGTTATATTGACCTGAAATATCCACATAATAGTTATTTCGAATATCTATACTGAAATTTAAATCAAAATTTCAATAAAATTACCCTTGGCAGTAAAGAATTTGAAGGATATAATATTACAAGCAATTTTCTTTCAGGTCATAGGAATTAAATAAGGGATTATAGTTCAATGTAGGCTTTAGAGCGATGGACTAGTAATGACTCATCTATTTTCCAAACTTTCTTAAATCTCAAACTACCAACAAATAGCATATCATTTTATCCTTTACAAAATGTCTTCGCTGTCAATTCTAACATGATTCATTCTATTAGATTGCTAACCGTAGCACTCTCCTACGACGTTCTAAGAAAAAGACATACAAATTTTTTGTCGTCCGATATAGCATGAAATTAAGACTTAAAACAGTCGATCAATAACGACATAAAAAGGTTCAGTTTATGAAACAAACCTTTTTAATATTGTTTTATAGGCACAGGGACATTACGTCACGGGTACTCAAACTCAAAAATGAGTTCACTCCTAAGGGTGAGTTTAGACCATAAAATTAAGCTGGATAGGTCAGCGATCTTCCTCACTCCTCAATAGGTAATAAATGTTTTATTGCAGTTCTGAAGCTGTTAAGTCTATTCATGGACCTGGTTATTACGTTGGGAAATATGAATAATATTATACCTAGAAGAAATATGTATTGGTGTTAGGAAATTTATACTTAAGACTTATTTTTGCTTCGCATAACTTAGTTTGTTTATGTGTATGTACACGTATTTTTATTTTGTACAAAATATCACGAAAACTATAACTTTATCTTACATTAATAAGCGACATAAAATATGCGATAGTCAAGAGAGCACATAATAAATAAGCAATTTCTATGTATATAATTTAATAATAGATAACTTTTGTGATGGCATTCGTCAATATTAGGGACTATATCTAGCCCATCACCACACCACATAGTTCTTTAGTCAATTTCTAGGACAAGCCTGGAAAAAAGGCAGTTATATACTATATACTCTGACTACCCCGCCATAATAAAAAAGCGAGTGTTTATACACGTCGTGAAGCGTATGTATGTATGTATGTATATACCTCTCACTTAACAAGAGATTTGTACTATAAACGTTACAAAATAAACCTACAAAGGCTGATGACTTCAATATCCAAACCCCAAATTCAAATTAAGGCTGCAAATACACCGACGCATCCGTCAAACGCCGTGATACTATCTCAATGTTGATTAGGCAAACGTCAGATTGACGTTTCGTCATTTCTGTGCCGCGTAGGGTGGGTGTAGATGCCCCTTTATTGCGTGTTTGAATTATAAGATTTAAATTTGATTGCGAACAGGATGGTATGATAAGTGGTAGTGTATGTTTGTAGGATTTGCCACCAAATTAGATGGGTAGAACATTGATGCTGGGAATACTACTCAGTCACAATATTATATGATATATTAGGATAACACTCAATAAGAAGATAAATCAATGTTAAAGTGTGTTTATGTTTATTAAATGGGTGAATAGTCTTATTTTAATACATTGAGACACAATGGATGATAATTTTTTAACTATTTATTTTTTTTATTTGAAGAACGTCGCCGCCAGAAAGCTAAAGTGTATAAAGTATGACTTAACTATATAACTTAATAAATCAAAGCCGAGCACTGCATTTTAAGTACTACTTATTATTATAAAAAATATACATATAAATGCCTTTAAACAACAATATTATAATAACTGAACCCAGTATTAACATCACATCCGGTGCAAATTCGTTACGATTTTTTATGAATAATTCAACAACACATTACCCGAACCATTGAACCAGTGTTCTTGATCTCCCATTTCATACAAACATTTAAGCTATACAGTCCAAGTGGACTGGTTGTACTTAATCTCATTGCTGCATAGTGGCACATCCATCATGCTTTGGCATTATTCCTCATTATTATTCTGACACATGCGTATACATGGAATATTCCTTCTGTAATGAACGGAATTCCTGATGTGGCAGCTTGGGTCATATTGGCCTGTACTGGGATTTGAATGTTAAGTGACTAGCTACCTTTTTACTTGTAAACGTAAGTGTCTTAAAAGAAATACAAATATTTTATTATTTGTATTTAAAAGTGAAACTTATCAAATCATCGTCTCAAACTATTTCACCTGTGTCATTTGTATAGTTCAATAGTACCAACACATATATTTAGTAGCGCTGTCAGCATTACATACCAGCATTAGTAATTAGTTAAATGCTTATAAGAAAAAAAGTTTCAGTTTTACCGCGATTTTATAAAACCACACATTTTTTATTGTATTTGGGCAATTTGGGATCTAACACCAATATTCATAAATATCTTAATTCATTACTTAATAACGGTATCCTTAGTGAAACGTGGATTTGAGCAGTCACATGTTTTGCGGGTGTAGTCACTCTTGTTTCAAATTACCCCGAAAGAGTTGATAATCGAGAAACGTGTGTATTTTTCCAAGATGTAACTAGAACATACTGTGTCAACAAGAGATAGGTGTAACGTACACAATCAAAGTTTCAGATGGTAGACCTAGTCGCAATTTTCTTATTAAGTTCATTATCCATACCAAGAAACCGGCAGATGTCCTCACGATTCTCCCTCGCAATATTTCATAACAAACCCGGATATTCCCGGTTATAGCCATAAAAATATTGAGCCCTGTTCGCAGTCAAAGGCTTAAGCTCCCTTCTGTTGATGTTTTTAATTCTTCTTTACGATCGCCTTACTCTTGTCTTTCGGCAATAAAAAGGATATCTGCTTTATTTACAACTGTTTTATTGTTTCTGCCTATTATAATAACAGAGGCTTTAATAAAGCTATAAATTGTTTTAAGTGTTCCGATAAACGGGTGTTTTAATATTTTCTTGAATGTTTTGAAGGATTTAAAACGTGATAAGCTAGTTCGTGTTTTCTTCAGGTCTAAAAGATATTCGTTAAGTCCTATTATCACAAATTCCTAAAATACCTTTAGATTTTACTTCAAATTAAAGCTTTTTTCATGATTTCTTTCATTCAAAATTAGACTACACAAATTACTTTAAAACCATTGCCTAACGATACGACAAAGCATAGGAATGAGATAACTACAATTACATAACTGTAAAAACTCTTAACTTATTACTAGCTGTGTTTTTGTGTATGTGACTGTCGCATCAAAAGTCTAGGTAAATTATATACATAACCACAATACACATACGCAACCTTTTGAGAGCATAATACAAAATGAGATTATCGCATACTCGTACAAAGCTCATGTAACATAAATATGCTTTCAATTTGTTCCTGATAGGAAAGCCATTCACCCTCCACGTTTATTAATTCATTTCCGAACTTCAAAGGATCGGCGATGGCCCATTCGTTTGAATGGAAAATATGTCGTTTAATGCACGCCTGTAACCCGATATTGTAGTGAGCAGAAGAGTCATTCCGAAAGGTTTTAGATTTCTATGTATTTTGGATTTAGTGGAATTTATAAAAGAGGAAAATGTATAGGATGTTAGGATATGAAAATCTTTATGACACGTTTGGAGATCAAATAGTGGTTTTAATTAACATTGTTGGAAAGTTGAAACTAAAATAAATGATTTCAAAAGCAAAAGTTACGTCCGGACGAGTGTGACTAATGGAAAATTGATAATAACTGATAAACATATTTTGAAAGTTGCTGCGTAAAGTATTGATATTTACGACACACATCACTTGTACTTCATCAGTGAGTGAGGGAAATATCAAGAGAAATTATCAACGCTTGTACGACGATACGAAACTCTACTTGTCAGGTCCACACAACTAACGTATTCCGCAATTACGTAGATGAACACACCACGGATGTAAATATAATATGTAAGTATGTAAATTTAAAGGATCCTTATCTACGCACGAAAGCTTTTAAAAAACCTGATTATAAATAAGCTTTAAGTACACAGTTTAAACTATATACTAATCCAAATAAAATGAAACTAATATAAATCTATACAAGATATCCTTCTGCCCTCGTATCTGCAGCGTCATGGCATGGGTGACGCGTCATGTGTTTATTCGATTAGGCTCCTGGCGGCACTTTGGCAATAACTTTTTGGTTGATTTGCTGGTGTATGAAAGCGGTTGAGGGTTGATCTTTTGAGGTCTGCTCCATAGAGGTCGGTAAATATTATGCATATGATGTAATCTAATTTTGTTCGATTTCAATGGTAGACTTTGATGAATTCTGGTTGTTTGTTGGTTTTGGTTATTATTATGTTGGTTTATGTTGAAGTATTTTGTAAGGAATTTATCGTATAAACATTGTGTGTGATATATGCACTTATAATATTAAGGGTTGGTATCATGCTGTAAAAATTTAATATATACTTATACGACACACTAGTTTCACTATAAAGGAGTAGGCAGAGATAACGTCACTTTTTCCGTCTAGAGACACTAGTTGTTATTGCTTTATTATCTTTATAATATGCATCATTTCAAATGATTACGGAAACCAAATTTAATGACAACTTAATCTTATAAAAATAATATTTAAACGTTAATCGGTATAAGAATTTCTAAGAACTGATACATTGACGATTAACGCTTATCGTCATCCCCGGATGGACAAATTCCGAGGTCTCAAAACAATTCAATCGCATTTAACATACATACGATTAATTATATTAATAAAAGCATCTACCTGATAATACCAAATAAAAGTCTTTATCATTTTACCAAAGGACCCAAGTGTTTATACATAAGCGACACTAGATGTCGCTGGTGGCGTTTGGCTTTATCAGTCGTCCGACCGTTGCCTGTTGTGTGTAATCAGCCATTTTACTGCCCTTTGTCTCCACCTTTAAGTTTCGAGACAGATAAAAGAACTGCCAGGGGTGCTTTTCTGTTAACAACTGAGCGTTCGATGCTTGGGATAGAGAAGGTAAACCTGTATTGATTTGTAACTTGCAGAGATTTGAGCTTTATTGTAATTACCGAAAAATAAAACGCCATCTCTGTATAGTTAAGTGTGGAAAATGTCTTCGAGATCACGTTACTGCGAAACTTTCATCATCAGGATTAATTTCTTTAAAAAAAGTGAAGTAATCATAATAAAATTTATAGCTTAAGTAATAGCATATTCTATTGCAGTCCCACAACAAACATAAATATACCCGCAAACTATACAAACAGATAACAATACTATACTAAGTTTAAATTTTTCGTTTTAGTCACATCTAACGGCATCAAATACTCCTACCTTAACTGAAACCACCCTATCTACTGGACGTTGGCCCTATCTAAGTTGGTTCGTGATTTTTGTTGCATCGCTCGTAAAACCACCTCGGAACAGTTATGAAATGGCTCGGAAGTGATACAGGACTACTTCTACTGTTTATTAAGCTTTGCTAGTTTAAGTGAAAGAGTTTACATGGCCAGTTCACGTAATAGACAAAAAGACAAACGCGTTCACGACCATTAACCCCTTGCGGGGTAGTCAGAGGTTCAGGTGTCCCTCTCCACAATTGCGAAGGTAGTTATCCTATGGCCACCTCGCTTTTCTTCCAAGCAAGAAAATGTTCCGTAGTTAGATAGATATGAATAGGGTACTTATTTGGATGAATTGTATTGAGCGATATATATATTTAAATAAAATTATGCCCCGTAAAATTAAATGTATCACCACATACATAGATCTATATGTTAGAATATTCGATGTCAATTCAATTCTTTTTACTCCACGAATGCAGAGATGATCAACTTAAACAAACCTAAACTGCTAAATTCTTTAATGTGTATTATTATATGTACTTAAATAAACCCGCAGATGTAAACTTTTCATATACCTATCTATCCTTTACTAACAATCACACACTCGTCAAATCCGCATCCAACCGCCAAATTAAGATCAACACAATTACATCGAACAGTTCAAATATTGATTCAATTATTAATACGATTCCCTCTCAATGCTTTTGTCACTCCGAACAAAACAAACGAATCACGAACAATTGCAAATATTTGGCGACACCAATTTATTGGGTTCCACGTGAGATTGGTAAACGTTATTTGGGTTCATACAAAAAATGTTTGCCGGTAAATTGATTAGGTATTTGAATTGAATTAGTCGTTTTTGGCGGGTATAATATATAATTTTCGGCTCGAGCTGTTTTACTGCATTTACAGATTCATATAATAGTTCGATTTTTCCACCATATTTTATGACTCATAATATCAATGTGAATGTTAAAAGTTACTTATTCATTATCACTGAGGTTCTGTTAACCCTTGCATGGAACATGGCGTGACCTCTAGAGTAAAAGTAAAAAAAAACACTTTATTTTCAGCTCTTATTATTACCAACAATGTGTCTTTATCTATACTTCTTTTAACTATTTTTATATACATACATACATACATCGCGCCCGTTTCCATGTAGAGGTATAGGCAGAGAACACCGATACCCATTTGTCAAACCTGACTTATCCATTAACTACTTTTTTCATTGATATCCATATACCTTCCCAAACATAGGTATTTAACTTACACATATATCTTTTACTGATTGTCTTATCAATTGAATAAATAAAGCATTCGCAGACCTATCTACGTATACTTTTATGAATCAAAATTCAACTCAAGAAAGAACAAAACAATCCAACAATACTCAAGATCTTTTTCTTTTTGCAAGGATTAGAAATGTATTTTGTCTTTGAACTTTCAAAGCAACGTGACGAAGTAATTAAAAAGGAAATTGGTTTCTAAGCCTTTGACTCGCACTTTTTATTTTCAAAGTTCAAAGCAGTTATTCAAAAGAACGTCAATGAAAGAGTTTACTTAAATATTTTATTTGTAGTTCAACTAATTGTCAGGACAGTCTTATTGAATTTGTTTTCTTAATTATTGTTGTATTTAAATAGGTATAATAATATTTACGACATTATTACACCAATTGAACTAGCCCCTTAGAAAGTTCATTTAAGACATGTGTTAAAGGTACTAGTCAACTTATATTTAAGAATTGTATTTACTAGTCAACATATTATATACAGAAAAATACATTTATAGCATATATAGGATAGTTCTTAACTCTGCCTATACCGGGAATCGAACCTGCGACCGCATGATTAGCGTACAGGTGCTCAACCAATCGCGCTAAGGAGGTCGTCAAAGGTGTGTTTAATATTTGATAATATTTATTAACACGTACTTTTTAGAATATTTAATATAACTTTTCTACAGATTTATCATTCATACAGTTTATTTATTGATACGTCCCGTACAAGTCTAGGAAGAGGTAAATATGTTTGTTGTAAATCTTTCGTGGCATGTCGAAAGAAGTGATAAAGAGACTACTTACGTTAATTTAGAATTTATAATCAATTCTTCAGTATTAGTAGCTAAGGAATAGCTCAAATTTGAATCGTAGTAGAAACGAGAAATTGGTTATTTGTTTAATGTGAAGGCACAATATACATTTTTCTTAAAGCGGGTATACGCAGCGTTAAGAACAGAAGAGCATGTATGAGAAGGTTAATGAGTGTGAGTGAAGCATGAGAGATTTGTCAGGATCTTTCCAGGTGGCGATCGATAGTCTCTACCTATCCCCTTAAGGATATAGAGGTGTGAATATATGGTATGTAGTATGTAAAGGCACATTAATTCAAACATACCTTTACGTTTACAAAATAAATGAACCGTAACAAAGAACAAACATCTTTCGATGATACTGTCAATTTATTTATAATACCATTTTATAGTATTCACTAAACCAGTTTACAATCAAATTGAAAATAAGAAGTGCTGCCACCTTTTGCATTTTCAGGCACGTTATTATGATTTATTAAACTAATTACTATCATCCTGAGAGGTTTATATAATGTTAACTAGCTTTCCGTGATATAGGAGGCAACTAAGCGATTAGGAGTCGATGATATATTCTATTGGGCGATGAGCTAGAAACCTATTACCAATATTCATTCCATTACAAACCTGTCAAAATTTAGGTAAAGTAAGTCACCATTATTTTTTTATTTAACTATTCAGACAAGAATCATTTTAATTCCTGTCATGAATCAATCAAGAATTCTAATAAAATAATGACTATTTGCCATTAAAAAAATAATACTATGAAGAAAATCCACCTACTATTGATATGTAATAATCAATGTCTTTCAGTTTGTATCAAGCACAAGACGTACAGTACTACGTAAACTGTGTATCGTAGTACAATCACAGCCTTAGGAAAGATTGTATCGTAGTATAAACATAACCTTCCTTACTTTACTGCATTACTATACTACGAAAAACATTAAATCTGTAGCAGACGCCACAAGCAATTAATCAAACTCGTAGTTTCAAAGATTAATATTTTCTAAGCGATCATCTTTAACCTGAAACTATTAGTTCGGGTTTCTAGATAGATTCTACTGTACCTTTTATACACATACTCACGTCATTTTATCTCTTTTGCGGTGCACAGAATCATAAAGACCTAAAATATAATCGGTTGCATTTGCCACTACTATAAAGAATGGCATGAGATACTAGTGTCGGTATCAGGATTCTTATCCATCGTCAAAATATTTCACTAGTGCCTTAGTTAACCTTCTTTTATTGAGAATGAAAGGCACACATAGGATTATTTTCACAGTCCATTCACATAGATAGTACTAATAATGTATTTAATTAATTAATTTAATGTATTTATTATGTATTTAATAATTTAATTATTATGTATTTTATTATGTATTATTATTAATTATTTAATGTATTTAATAATTCATTTAACACACATACAATTAACCATTTCCGAGGTCTCAGTGGTCGAATAAATACTAATTGATTAATGTTACTTAATACGTGTGTAATGGATAGCTTAAACCTTAAAATAGTAGAATCAATGCTCCGAAGGTAACCTATAGGTGATTAATCACCTCCCAGTTGATAGTTGGAGCTCATAGCACCTTCCAGACATGCAAGTCATGGCTTGAGTTTGGATAGACGATGTAATGGAAACCTTTTGAAAAGCTCTTTAGGTATTGTGCTACCTAGTGAGTATCGGTGGATGATAATTATTGATTTAAGTTACAAAAGTAAGTTGTAGAAGTATTTTACAGTATTTTGTATTTTAGTAAGTATGTAAGAATGATTTTTTTATATAGTTTTTATTATTTTAGTGTAATTTATTGTTTAGTCGTATATTATGTAAATGCCTTAAGTAGACATAGATAAATCATCGTAATTCCAGATTCACTTGAAATCAAATCCAAATTCGTACTTTTCTTATATTAAATCTAGGAAGAAACCAATCACGAACAAAAAAAAACATTATACAACCTTAAACTTCAAGCAATCTCACACACATTAACCTTACCTTTTAAAAAGAACCTTTGGACACAATCTACCGACCACCCTATTTTTACTATCCTGAAATGATTCCTTCCTAATTAGCCTTGATCTTTTATTAATCATAACTTTCAGCCCCTACCTTAATTACTATAGAAGTAACAATAGGGTACAGTAAGTTAATAGTCCCTAGTTTTACTATCACGGGGTTATGTCGGCTTAATGTCTTCATAACCTTGCCTGTAATAAACTGCTGTTCATTTCGCGAATACTAATGTGTCTATGTGTAGTTTATATAACATGTATATGTGATTGCATTGCATTAGGTTATAGTTTTGATGACATTCTTAATACTACGGTGAGGGAAAAACATTGTGAGGTTAGTGCTTGTAAATTGCGACATGGCTGACCACCTGTCACATTGAGTACTGACTATCTGGTCGACACGTGGGTTCAAGGTGGCCATAGAATTACTACCTTCGCAATTGCGCAAGGGTTAATGGTCGTGAACGCTTTGGTATTTTGTTTTTATCATAATACAACTTTTATTGGGTTTGTGTTGATGTTATGAAATCTAATTGTTAATTTGCTTGCCCATCACTCAGTATAGTTTAACAAATGGTTCTTTTAACAAATGTAACATTCTTTTTACGTTCAAGATATCAATTTAAGTATTTTTTTCCTTAAGCGGTCAATATCATTTTATAATATTATACCTCATTTTACCTTATAGCAAAAGTTGCTTATTCGAGATACACAGACACCATAATCATCTTACTTGCATAGTAACAATGGGCATCAGAACCTCTGACTACCCCACCTGATATAACAGTCGCTAACGTATCTGTAAACCATATAATTACGACGCTAAAGTCACCGGGAGTATCCGCAATTAATCCTTTAGCCTGAGCGATCGTAAACCGTTAGCAATAAAGCTAAACGCAATAAACATTTAGTAGAACATTAAATGGAACAATATTATGACTTGTTATTTACTCTATGTCCTTATTACTTGTTTAGTTTATTATGATGTTAGTCCCTGGAAAGGTGAACAGAATGATACGGATAAAAAGTCACGTTTGGCATATAATAATATGAGTTAACTTTGGATTATAAACTTCCATTAATGATGTCACCAATTAACTACATACATACATACACATCACGCCTGATTCCCTGTAGAGGGGTAGGCAGAGATCACGGATCCCCATTTGTCCCGACCCTGACAGACCACTTTCGCTTCATTGACATTCATAAATCTTCTCATACACTCTCAATTAACTAGTGTTGGTTAATTTAAGTGTCATTGATAACTAATTAAAAATTTGAAAATAACTAAATTTATAACTATAATTCTTTAACGATCTCCAAAAATATATAGTAACACACAGCAAAGGTTAGGTTAGGTTTTCCATTGTATTATTTTGGTGTGTAATTCAATATTTTAGATGAGTTCAGTTCGTATTTTTTAATGTTTATTTAAAACACTAGCCATTAAAAATATCATTACTTAATAAACTTTATTTTCATGACTGATTGATTACACTGATTAATAATTGAAGTCCCAGATAATCATAGTACAGTCCTAACTTAACACGGAATAAAAATACTTTAACGAAAACCCGCAGTAGAAGATTAAATACTCCAATTTATAACCTAGGGGCTAGAATGACCTAGGTTTTAATATGCGGGCCCTAGGTTTCATCAACGTCCTGGAATGCAATTTGTAAACTTCCCCCCAACTGCAATAAAACCTCAATTACAACAGATGGCAGTGATTATCCTCTGGAGGTCGGGTTTGACAGGAATATGGCTTCGAATGACTTATGAGCTTATGGAAAGCTTATATCATAGTACAAAAATATTATAGTTATGTAAGAGGTTGTTATATAGGTGGCGGGAGGTTGTGCGGCGAACCATGTCGGCTGCTCAAGATGCCACGTCATGAAGACCACGACCGCTCTGATAAGAGCGTAACGATTGAGAAGAAGTAAGAGGTTAGATTGGGATGTAGCTACAAGATTGCTAATAGATTATAGATAGTTTTCATAGCATACATACACGTCACGCCTGATTCCCTGTAGAGGGGTAGGCAGAGATCACGGATCCCCATTTGTCCCGATCCTGACAGACCACTTTCGCTTCATTGACATTCATACATCTTCTCATACACTCTCGGCGGTTACAGGTACTCCTAACGTCACCTTTTTTCAATATAGCGTCTATTTGACTGTATAGGAGCATAGTTTTCATAGATAACATGTAATAGTTACTAATACCATAACTCGACATTATTTCACTTTTGGAGTGTACAGAATTTCGGAAAAATAAAATGAATAAATAATTTCAGTCCCTTTTAGTGTTATAATAATAGTCGAAAAAGATATACATATATTGAATTCGACTATACATTTTAGTGACTGTTAATTTTAAAATATACGAATAGGTAACTAAAGTGGATTGTCCGGGTTGGGACTGATGGGATTATTGATCTCTGTATATCCCTCTACAGGAAACCGGGCTTGATGCATGCTTATGTACTTACTAATTTTAAAGATTGTTTATTTATTTCAAAGATGCTCGCTTAGCGTTTTTACTTCCTTAAAGTAGAGTGAATTTCTTTCAAAAACATAATTATAATAATTATATATGTAGGACGTTATTACACCAATTAAACTAGCCCCTTGCAAATTACTTTTGAGACTTGTGTTAAGGGTACAAGTCAATGTACATTTAAGAAATATAAACTTACTATATATAGATAAGATCCACGACCAGACGGGAAAGCAGAAGAAAAGCGTAGTTCTTAACTCGGCCTACACCGGGGATCGAACCCGGGACCACACGATTAGCGTTCAAGCATCTAACCGCGCCACGGAGGTCGTTAAACATATATTTCCCGAATATATGCTTATTACTGTATCAAAACTTTATATATATTCAAATATTTTAACGTTAAAAGTATCTTTTTATATAGCATATTCATTTGTAGAATTATTCGTATGTTCGTTATTTTAATACCAACCATACTCTTTTTTGTTGATTCAAATAAACAATTGAAACTCTACATTGCAAATGCGTGTGTACATTGCTGGTTCACTTCGCATTGTTTGTTTTACCGCTGACTAGGCTCGGTAATGGATTTCGAGTGCTGCCATACATTCTTTTAGTCAACATAAATGCTGAGTGCGTTTTTTCATTGGAACGCAACGTAAAGTGGTATAAACACATACATTCAAGATATATAAGAGTGATATACATAGATTTTCTTAACTGATGTCTATTTTTAGATGTGTACTTTTATATTTGTCGGTAACGATATTTTTTAACATTTGAATAAAATAACGTACATACTACCTCCGCGATTGAAGAGATGGACACTCAACTTTCAAACAACTTAAGATAACTTGTAAAAGTGTTAGTTTTTTTATAAAAGTTTTCTAAATTATCGTTCAAAACTCTCGGTTCAACATTTAAGTGATTGCAATATTCATTTAAATTACCTATGTAATCCATTTTTGTTGAAGCACCAGATGCGATATGCCGGCAATATTCAAATATCATCTTCAATTAAACAACCTTATCCCAATTTACACTTAGTACCCAACACACCATACATACCTCAAGTCCTAAACCCTACCTACATACCTTAAGACTAACAAGATAACGTCCGAAACCTCTGGCCTCAATCTTGCTAATGGATCCACCACAACATAAGACGCACGTGCGTTGCCTAGCAACGGGTTGGCTTTAAGATAATTGATACGTATATCCAAGTTACGTCTTCTAGATAGGCAGAGAATATCGATCGCCAGTTGGAACGATCCTGACTAATCTCTCTTGATACTTACATCCATTATCCTTTTTTTAACATGCTCTTCTGGTCTTGTAATTGTGATATCTGTACTGAATTGCCTTCAGGTATAGAGTATTGGCATGGGATCCCATCCCATACTATTTTTTTCGACCAAAACTTGAAGCATCAATAGGTGGCGCTATAAGTCATCAAAGCCAGATAAAAAAATAATTATTGAACAATACATATATTCATACATAATTCATCATAATATGTGATAATATGAATTTATGTCCTTACTAGTGAGTAATGGAAAGTGCGGATATCAATTTCATAAATAATAAAGTAAGTAAAATTTATTTATTCTTAAAATTTATATATTATACTGTATTATTATATTATCTGTGGTATTGGTATTATAACTGGTACAGAGATGAGAAGCATTGCTTTAGGCAGTGAGTTCAAGTCCCAGTAGAATATAAATCTTATTACAACGTGAAGAAGTTGTCATGTTTCTATTAATTTTGTATTAAAATCGCAATTTATTCTTATATTTATATAGATAACATATTATTCGAAACTTTAATATCCATGTAATCTTTAGTTATATAATACTTCCACTATTTTAAACAACCATTCTTTACAAAAATAAAAATAAATAAATTAATTAAGTTGTTTATAAAATAAATAAAAATTAAGGAGTTTTATCACACGTTAGAGATGCCTGAAGCTTGCCTCATCATTCGCGGGTGAAAAGACAGGTAGAAAAACAGCTTTTAGGTTTAAAGAACTTTATTTCTCAAAAAAAGAATATTACATTCACTTCATTTGGGAATATCATATACATAAACAAGAAATATGTAATCGCGAGTGAACAGAAACATAAAATTACATTAGATAACATTAAAAAATATTGACATCAAAAGTACAATTACTTACAAAAGTTGTTACCTATCTATTTAATTGTTTATTAATTTGTAGGTTTTAAAACGCCATAGCTTACCATCCTCTAATAACATTGGGTGCTGTCTATAATTATGGTCACAGACACTTGAAATTCTAGCTACCTCACAAGTAATAACGAGACATATAATAAATGCATACATACGACACATAACGCTCGTTACAGGGAAAGGAGAGAAGGGTAGGCAGAGATCACGGTTTCACAGTTTCCACTTTCGCTTTGTTGACACACATACATCTCATACTCATACACAGTCGGTGGTTATAGGTACTACTAACGTCACCCCTTTTCAATGTGTAATCCATCTAACAGTCGTAACTAAGTAACCTCCATTCCACCTCCACAACTTATATGTAGAGTTTATATACAGAGAAAAATATTATAAAAACACTATAAAAAAGCTCATCAATAGTAAATTCACTTGAAGTAGTTTTATCTAAGTGAAGCATTAAGTTGGTAGCAAATTTTAATTATCTTCTGTAGCGACCCTAGCACGAATTAAATACATAAATTCGTTTTTACGAGCACTAAGCTAGAGTAAATGAAAAACTGTTTTTGTGTTCCGTAGCTTACAAAACACGGCATAAAAAGGTAAATGAGAGTATTCCTTGACTCAATATAATGTTATAAAGGTGTCTCAAATTTAAGTAAGTTTATATCTAAAATTCAAGGTAGTAACATTGTTAACTTGTGATTTATAGGTATATTAAAAGTACGTTTATGTGTTTTCATATTATATGGCATACGTTATATAAGTCATTCGGACAGGCGTCTCAGTGACTTATATTATTACTAACAGGCTACTGATGTAATAAATATGGGACTTTGGCAACAGATTGCTAGCCCATAATCCTACAGAAGCCATTCATACCTAGTCCTTTAGTTACCTCGGATGACATTCCGTGATTATCTCCTACGATATTCCCGAAAAAAATTAGTTTATTTTTATGAAATAATTTAATTAAATAGTTTTCTTTACTACATTGAAACTCAATTTAACTATTCGCCCCTATTCCTATCTTTTCATAGTTAATCTTTATAAATTATTTCAATGCAATCAATAACATTATCTTGAAATAAAAGTTTCTAGCTAGTCGGGAACGCACAAATAATGCCAACTAGCTGCCATTCTACCCGTCGTATCCTAGGCGGCGACTACGGGACTTGCCTTTTGTGGAATCTGTAGGGCAATGGCCTAGCAACCTGTCACAAACGTTCCATATGACACTAAAACCCCATTAACTCCTGCTAAAAAGTGACCATTAGGGCTCTGAGATATTATAATATCTATTAAGATATTATACTATCTTCGAGTTTCTAACCAGTCCGAAAGGTATTAAAGGACGAGAATATATGTATATGTGAAATAAAACAAAGACAATCTAATTCCACACTGTAATACTAAGGCATCTCGTTGACAAGCAATGGTCTGGAAGTGATCAAGGACGCCGTTTGTTTTAAGTTAACTGCCTTACTGCTTCCCGTATTGGAAAATTCCGTGCTCCAGAAGAAAAATGGTGTAATTCTGTAAGTTGTAATGGCTGAAGTTTTTCTCATAAACAGTTCGATAAGATATGTATTTTCCAAGCAATAATTCTTTGTAGATTGAAGCTAAATAGCCATCAGTGATTTTAACTATCTATATGTTTATTTGCTCACTTTTAATATATTATATATCCTTATTAAATCTTGACAATAATTTCCGTATCATTTCGTATCAAAGCCAATTCATTTTCGTATCAAAAACCTTCATGTAAAGATGTATCTGCAAGTAATTTACAAAACTTTTTATATTCATTTTATTAAATCATAAAAATAATTTCCAGAATGGACACAACAAAAGGTTATAAAGACCAATCTCTCGTATCAAAATCCTGTATGTAAGAAGGGATATGCAAGTAATTAACAAATAGGTATTCGATTTAGTTACCTCTTAAGGTATTTCGAAAAGATGGTTGGTTTAATTTTTTTTAATCAATAGAGCAATATAAAACTAGACCAAAAAATATGTAGTAACTCTTCCTTCGAAGATAGTAAACGTCATTGTATATTTATTCTGAGTGTATATTAATGTGTAAATGTACTCTGTATGCAATATAGAATAAATTAAATATATATAAAACTACTTATCGTATGCATGCTCCAGTAACTAAGAATTATCTAGATAATAAAAAGAAAGTTGTAATAGTATAAATATCCTGTTCCCAAGGTCCTTCGAAGGTCCTTCGTTCTGAATGGGTGCTGAGCTAGCGTGCTTCTCGTGACCTTGGCCTTCGGAGAAATAAGGTACTGTGTTCTACAGTATCTTGTGCTAAAGTTAAAAATGATCATTTTCTTTTGTATCTAGTCATACTTTTTTCGATTGTATTGGGCGATTTAGAAACTTGGGTTTAATTAAATGGAATAAACAGTAGTATTTTCTGGGTCAATACAGCAAGAGGGATTTGTCAGGATCATTCAAGGTGGTGATTTATAAACTCTGCCTATCCTGTTAGTGAATTAGATGCATGAATTTATCCATGTATGCATCAGTACGTAAAATCAGCATTCACGTTATTCCTTTTCAATGTACATAACTTTTGGAATTGGTATATGTTATATTATTAGGATATATTACCTCAACCATGGGCCAATCTGATTTTTTCAAAATATCATATCAGTAATTGTGAGATATTGTGAAATTTGACACTTTTGGTGAAAACAATGGTAAAATTTGTCACTTTTGCTAATTCACTACCAACTTCACACTATTACTGATCTTCAATTAAACTGCGTTTGTGCTAAACGCATTATTAGACTTGATTGATAGTAAAAGGCAACATGATGATTGAGTACTGACTATCTGGTCAACACGTGGGTTCGAGGTTTCCATAGAATCACTACCTTCGCAATTGCGGAGATGGAAACCTGAACCTCTGACTACCCCGCGAGGGTTAATGGTCGTGAACGCGTTTGGTTGTTTTGTTTTTGTAGGCTTGATAGTCAACATAAAAGCACGAGAAGTAACACTAAATCTGAATTAATACCTATCACAACTCTATCTATGAAGTTTTTACTACCTCAAACTGAATTCAAGTAAAATATATATTTGTTAGGGTTCAGTTGAAACTAGAACAACATTACAACCCTGACATTCATTCAAGAGCAAGGTCACACTTTCTACGTAGTTCGTAGCTTAGTTAAGCATAACGTCAACAAGTTTCCTTTAAAGTGTGTTTAGACGAGTGTGTATTGTGTATGAATGTGATTAAAGGGACTTGTACAGTTCGGGACTTTTATAATGAAGTCAGCTGCCTAATTTTGAATGTAGTGATGCAATAGGGTTACCTATATATTAATGTTTTTAACGACTATTCTTAACGGACTTTGAGACAAACATTGATAGGAAAATGTGTAATAAAAAGAGTATTATTTCCTAACACAATTAAGTCCTTCAATCCGTTATAGATCAGATAGAAGTTTAGGATACATGATATTATCTCTTTAGTACATATTGACATTAATTCTCAAGGTTGCGATGACATTAATATGTTTTATTGTGACAGGTTGTAAACATAGTATCCCAAGTCCCTTAGTTGCCTCCTACAACTTGCTAGGAAAGCCAGTAGTAAGTAACATTCTTTCAATATCCAAGACTATATCATACGGAATATCAAAGACTAATATCCAATACAGTGGGACAGTGAATATTGACACATTGAGTCCTGTCATCTTGATACACGTCTTTGCAATAGTGCATTTGCTTGTTCGGTATGCCATATCCAATTTAGATGGAAAATGTCTTTGGTAAAGATTTCAAGCATGTAAATGAATACGTAGTAATATATTTATAGTATATACTTTTCAATCACGTGAATGTGATAGGTATATTGCGGTTGCATAAAAATATGGGTAGCGTTTATTAGACAAATATTGTAATCTCACGTAACATTATTTTGTAATGAATGGAATATTATTTTTTATTGATATGTACACATTGCGTTTAATTATTATTGTTAGTTCATCGGTTTTAAGGTGCCAATCGGTGAAGGTAGGAAGTCAGTTCAGGACCCTGTTTAATAGAAATTAATAGTTAATACCAATATCTTTACATGATATCTTTAGGTTTATAATTTCAAGTAATTAAAAATACTTATCATCTACATATTATAAAATACGAAATTGCAACACATCTTACCACCTGTCACAATGAAAATTGAGAATCTGGTAAACGCGTGGTGAGAGAGGTAGCCAGAAAATTACTATCTACGCAATTACGGAGATAGACACACGAGCTTTTGTATACCTTTCAATGTTTAATAGAAGCGATTTTTTGTCTTTCATTTGTATCGTATGGTCAATAAATTTATTTTATTTATTAACCATATAAGTTATGCAGTAAAAAGGTAAAATCACCCCGACTCCCTCAGTCGTATTCTTCAATAACTGGCCAGTCACCTTTGCTGAAATTAGAATAGAAATGGTTTTTACGAGGCACTAAATCCATATGCAGTACTCGAAATACTCGTAAACTGAATCTCAGTGAGATCTCTTTATCTGCTTAGAATTTTACTGGACGAACACAGAGATGAGAAAAATTAAGATGTGGTATGTGACACCTTTTAACAGCCTTCGCGGATTCCCGGTGAATACAGAGTTAAGGCTTTTCTTCTACTTTCCTGTCTGGTAGTTGAATATATATGTATTTTGCGATCTATAATAAGTAGGTGTTTATTTTTTAAATATACGTGGATTCGTACCGTTAATATAAGTCTTAAAGGAACTTATCATGGGGCTAGTTTAATTGGTGTAACAGTGACCTATATAATAAATGGTTGCGATCGTTCCACATGGTGATCGATAGTCTCGGCCTATTCCTTTGGGGACATAGAGTTGTCAATATATTGTATGTAGATAATAAAAATATAATATTCTTCAGAACCGTTATCCTAACTATTCAGAGGTTTGTGTGTCCATCTCCGCAATTACAGAGTAGATCATTAATTGTCATATAACGTTGGGCTGAAAAGTCTTCTACTTCACATATAGATGGCGTTACTAGTATTAAATCCATATCAGTTTTAGATAGTACCAACCTTCAAACGAAACATATATAAATTTGTCAGCGATCGGACGATTAGTTCGTGAGTTACAGCAGGAAGAGTTAAGCAACTTTTGTTATTTTGAAAAAATGGAAAAAGAAGAATTTCGTGCGTTGATCAAACATTAGTTTTTGATCAGAAAAAATGCTACTGAAGCCAAAAAATCTCTTGATAAGCATTATCCCACATCTGCTCCAGGATATTTAGTCGTAAAATTCTTGTTCGCAAAATTAAAACTGGTCATATGAGCACCAAAGACGATGCATGCAGTGCACGTCGAAAAGAGGCTGTTACACCAGAAAACATCACAAAAGTGCACAAAATAATTTTGAATGACCGTAAAGTAAAGTTGATCGAGATAGCTGAGGCCCTAAAGATATCGAAAGAGCGTTTTGGACATATCGTGCATGAATATTTGGACATGTGGAAGCTCTGTGCAAAGTGGGTGCCGCATCAGCTCACAGTCGATCAAAACAAAAACGTGTTGATGATTCGGAGCAGTGTTTGGAGTTGTTTAACCGCAATAAAGACGAGTTTTTGCGTCGATATGTGACAATGGATGAAACATGGCTCCATCACTACACTCCGGAGTCCAATCGGCAGTCCGCGGAATGGAGAGCAGACGACGAACCCACACCAAAGCGTGAAAAGACACAACAGTCGGCTGGCAAGGTGATGGCGTCTGTATTTTGGGATATACATGGATTAATATTCATTGACTATCTCCAGAAGAGACAGACAATCAACAGCAACTATACATTGCGCTATTGAAGCGCTTGAAGGCCGAAATCGCAGATAAACGGCCGCGTTTGAAAAAGAAAAAAGTGCTTTTTCACCAAGACAATGCACCGTGTCACAAGTCGCTAAAAACGATGGCAAAAATCAATGAATTGGGCTTCGAATTGCTTCCCTGCCCACCGTACTCTCCAGACCTGGCCCCCAGCGACTACTTCCTGTTCGCAGACCTGAAGAGAATGCTCGCTGGTAAGAAATTTAAGACCGATGATGATGTGGAGTGAAATGTGAAATGTGGTGGAGTGTTGTGCCGTAGAATTGGTACGGCTGAACATTGTTATAGTGTGCATATATAGGGCTCCTAAAAACACTCAACATATGCTTCATACGTTTTTCAACATTTTAGAAAAAATTCTTAAATATTTAACTTTTTATCGTTGTAAACAAACTATTATTTGCGGGGATTTAAACATCAACGTTTTGAGTAATAACGTATCTGTGAAAACCCTTATTAATATGCTGAGTATTTATAAATTTAGGATGCGAATACGTGAACCGACTAGATTGCAGAGCGGGACCTGCATTGATAATATCTTAGATAATTTTCCTAACTGTGATGCCACTGTTTGCGATTTTGCTCTATCGGACCACACTGCTCAACTTGCTACATATAAAATTAAGCAAGCTTGTATACGCCCATTTTGGTACAAATTTAGGCGAGACTACTCTAAAGAGAATGTCGAAAAATTTAAGGTTTGTCTTAGTAATCTTAGTTTTTCTTCAGTCTATAATATGAAATTTACCAATGAAGCTTTCGATGAATTTATTGATATATTTAAATTGTTTTATGATTTGTGCTTTCCCGTTATTAAGGTAAAGATGTTTGTTCTCAAAAGACCACAATGGGTCAGCAGAGGTCTGAAGCGTTGCTCCAGACGGAAGAGACAAATGCTTTGGAATTTTAGGAAGCATCCAAGTGAAAAAAACCGAGACATATATAAAAATTATTCAAAACGTTTAAAAAAAGTAATTAACAAAACACAAAAAGCACAAAACACATATAAAATAAAAACATCGGACAATAAAGGAAAAACAATGTGGGGAATAATTAAAGATCAAAATAAATGTGTACCAAAAAATATAATAACACAAATTAAATATAATGACATTATTTACAATGAACCCCATGACATATCAAATCTATTTAATATATTTTTTACAAATTTAAATGACATTGAATGTAGTAGTAATATAACATATTGTAGAATTGATAATTCAAGTGGTGATGGGAAATCAATGTTTATGAGACCAACTTCTTTTCAGGATGTTGATAAAATAATTAATAACCTCAAAAATAAAAATAGCACGGGATATGATTCTATCACAAAAAAAGTCGTCAAGTCAGTCTCTCAGATTATTGCACCAGTTTTGTCATATCTAATTAATATGAGCATAGAAAATGGAATTTTCCCCGATAAGCTCAAATTTACAATAATAAAACCACTTTTTAAAAAAAAAGGCAGGGAAGACATTAGTAACTACCGTCCAATTGCACTGGTACCGGTGTTTTCAAAGGTATTTGAACGAGTTATATATAATAACATTTACGCTTTCTTTGAGACAAATAAATTGTTTGCTGCGGAACAGAACGGTTTCCGCAAAGGATTAGGAACGAGCAGGGCAATATATGATTTTCTACTGCAAATAATTTTAGGTAGGGATACCAAAATGTGCATGTCTGGTGTATTTATGGACATGTCCAAGGCTTTTGATAGGGTTAGGCATGGTCTTCTTTTAAGTAAATTGGAATCTTACGGAGTCAGAGGAGTGCCTTTAGCATTGATAAAATCATATATCAGTAATAGGACTCAAGTGACTCAGGTGGACAGAATTAACGCCAGGACCATGACAAATATAACATATACTTCGAAGCCACTGCATGTGAGAAGGGGTGTTCCACAAGGTAGTATCCTGGGACCCCTTCTGTTCATTATTTATATTAACGATATGCCAAATGCAACAGAAAATAAATGTGTCATATTTGCCGATGACTGTACATTAATTTTTAAAGAAAAAGATAATCAAAGCATAAACTCGGAAATAAAAAAAACTTTGACAAAAATAATAGATTGGCTTACAACTAATGACTTAAAAATTAATTTGGAAAAGACATTTAAAATTAACTTTGACATGAATAAACTGAATAACACTGACATTATAATTGAAAATAGTATACTAAAACATGTAGATAGTACAAAGTTCTTGGGTCTGTATATAGATGGGTCGTTGTCATGGAACGTACACACTGAACATCTATGTAAGAAACTAAATTCCCATGCCTATGCGTTATTTAGACTGAAACATAAGGTGGAAATGGAAGCCCTTTTGGCATCATACCATGGGTACGTGGCCTCAGTAGTGAGATATGGAATATTGTTCTGGGGTAACTCTACTGGATCTGAGGCAGTATTTAAATTTCAGAAGAAGTGTATTCGAACAATTTGTGGCATTTATCCCCCTGACAGTTGTAGGCCCAAATTTATAGCATTGCGATTAATGACTTTGCCATGCATTTATATAATGGAGGTGGGTCTCTTCGTACGAAGAAACTCTCACTTATTTAAGACTCTACAGAGTCAACGCCGTAGGAATATATTAGAATATACAAGGTTCAATTATGCCAAGAGCAAAAAAAGTACTGTCGCTATGATACCTGTCATATATAATAAGCTACCAGGTGCCATTAGAAATGCGGACACATTATACGCTTTTAAATTAAGGCTGTCGAAGTTCCTTCTGGATAAGGCTTACTATACGGTGTCTGAATATTTGCATGATCAGTTAGAGGACTCATTATATTTCCATTAAGAATATATATCATAAATATGACATTTTATTTAATTAGATATTATTTTATTACTATTTTAATATTGACATTCTAAATAAAATAATTAATAATGCATGTTATATGACAATTATTATTAAATATATCCTAACCTAGACATGTAATTTTTGACTTTACTATAATTCCATAATCAATTTAATAATATGTATTGCATGTTTATTGTCAATTAGGTGAAAAGCATTCAACAAAATTATGTTAATTTGCATGCCTGATACGGTCGAACACACTGTACCTTATACCATTTTGTAACAACAGTGAATAACGTGTGTTTGCAAATAAAATTTGATTTGATTTGATTTGATTTGATGTGATTCCCGAAAATGAGGCCCATTTTGAGGCCAAAGAGTAATCGTACTATAAAACTGGTATCGAAAAGTTGCAAGATCGCTATAATCGCTGTATCGCCCTTGAAGGCAACTATGTTGAATAATATAATTGAGTTTTACCAAAAAAAAGTTTTTTTCTTAGTAATGTAGAAGACTTTTCAGCCCACCGATTAAAACCCACTGATATTCATTACAACGGTTGATGTATGTACATACTCGTATTTATGTTTTACTATCGGAAGTGACTTATCCAATGAATAATGTTGACCATGAATTTTGATTGACATTGACAGACATGTCATGTAAAACCAAAAATAGATGACATGCAAACTTGTACAATGAAAGATCGACTCAAATTCTTGGAAACCATATCTGAAAACTTTGGTTAGTAAAGATTGTATATAATGATAAGATATAAAATATGTAAAATAATGTAATTTTTAACTTAATGAAATAATTAGTTAACAAAGACCAGGATTTTTTTTTACTTATTTAATTAATTTTTTTTTTTTAATTAAATACCTATACAGCATGAATACATATTATATAGATATTTTTACCATATTTTTTCGTTACTATCAGATCTAAAATTTGTTGATTAAATTGTGCATTGTTTATTAGCAATTACTACTTACCTTTTAAACGAGCGTACATATTAGTTTATTCCATAATATACCACCTCCATACAAATCACACATCCTAGTAATCGTAAATTATGCATTCAGGTCGTAAAAGATTTCAGGTTGTATAGTTCCGCGTTGACATTATTTACGTGCTGTCCCTTTGTTTACAACTATTACCTCTTCCTTATACTACTTTAAGAAATATAAACATATACACACCACACATGTTTCCTACCAAAGGGTTCCTTGTAAGAGAGAACCTCATTTTATCCATACCTAATAAATGAACAAATATATTATAGTTTTAAGAGATTCGCGATTTATACTCATGATTAATAAGTAACGGGACTTATCGCGTAAGTTTTTTATATAATAAAGTGGTAAATATGGCTGAAAAAATATGGCTGCTGCAACGTAGCCTAAACGTCGAGTTAATAAAGGTAACTTTATTATATAAAAAACTTACGCGATAAGTCCCGTTAGTTATTAATTAAATAATACATATGACAGTCATAGAGATGCAATATTGACAGTCAGAGAGACGCCATATTGAAAAATGGTAAATTTAAAGTACCTATAACTGCCAAGTGTATGAGACGGTTATGAATGTCAATAAAGCGAAAGTGGTCTGTCAGGATCGGGACAAATGGGGATCCGTGATCTCTGCCTACCCCGCTACAGGGAATCAGGCGTGAAGTGTATGTAAGTATGAGTTCACAACTATAAGCTGTTTTAGTGGTAGTCAGAGGTTGAATATACATTGTTATAGTTTTTGTCCAGTAAAAAGTAATTTGAATCTAATATTTACCTATTATCTAACGAGACAGGGTACATTGTATAAATATATGATTTTTTGTCTTTTTGTTTATGTATTTTTGGTTTATTTACCATTGAAACAAAACTGTATATTTTGTACGTGCTATAAAAGATAATTTAAATATAGTAAAAATGAAATTTAAATTGTTGTAATTATTATTAGTAGTAGTAAATCTGTTTACTCAGTCAATAGGCATTTTTACTGTTCTTATGTTAGAATAGAAAATATTATCGAATCTCAAAAATCAGAAACAAAAAAATACAGAATTGTTCAATGCTAGTCTGGGACGTAAAAAGAATGCTGTCTAGCTGCCGATATTCTCGACAGAGGCGACTAAGGGACTGGGGTTATGTAATGTCAAATATATATCGCCGAGGTTCTGTCTACCCTGAATTAAAGGAAGTGAATGTATAAAGTTGAAAAATCAATGATATAGTTAATAAAAATAACATTCTGAATTTCTTAATTTTGTACAAAATAAGATCTTCAGAACCGAAAACATCTGACCCAGATATATTCTATAACTTTGATATATAGATGGCGCTAGGAGTTATATAATACACGGAATCGGATTAAAGTTTTATTTTCTTTATTATTGTTGTTATGTTCTAAGGACTGAAAATAGAAATTGCGTGTAAGAGTATTTTTAATGGTTATTACTTTGTTAATACACCTAATTGCAATTTTAAATGCAATTTAATTGTTTATTATATTAATCACAGTATAAAATTACTTTTGATAATTGTTATCAGGATAAAATGTGTAAAGTATGTACCTATAATATTCATTCTTATCTCTAACATAACATAACATTCCAAGAACTACAACATTGTTTTTTTTTTTAAAGTGTATGTCTATTGACCTACATTCGATATACCTCACGTTTAACACGACAGATGGCAGCTTACGAAATTCTACTGTGCAGGCATTTGATTAATATTTCATAGTGAATTTATTTATTTATACTAAAAAGTGGATTTGGTACCTATATCTAGTATTTTTTTAAACCTATTAGCCTATGCAACTGGGTTGAAACGTCGGGTGATATAAAGGTATCTTTATTTAATTTATCGTGATAAGACCCGGTCTCATATAGTAAATATAATACCAATATCTACTCTTAAGTTATAGTTTTTTTTATCAATGTCTCTGAATAGATTGTACTACATGGTATGGTACATGATAATTATCATTATTAACCATGCGTTAAGGGATGAATCTCACAACAACATACCTCCTAGGCTGAAGAGAAATTATACTACGGAGAAGAAAATATATTTATATTTAAATACAGTGTAGCTGGTATATTATAACGTCTATGTGAAATCATTGTTAATCTTGTCAAAAGAAAATTCAAAGTCAAAAAATTGTAATAATCAACGTGTAATCAACGTGTATTATATCGTCAGAACGTTCAAGACTATTAAACCTTCGGGGTAGTCAGAGGTTCAGGTGTCCATCTCCGCATGCGAAGGTTGTAATTCTATGGCCACCTCGAACCCACGTGTTGACCAGATAGTCAGTACTCAATGTGACAGGTGTTATAAGCACTAACTATAACCTGTTAGGTTTCCTCACAATGTTTTCCCTCACTCACGTATACGACGCATTTCGTATTATATGGTCTATAATAAAATATTTCTCTGTATTGTAATACTAGTCCGAACTAATAGTCTATAGGCTTTCAGATAGTTTCGCCTGCAAGCAATGTTTCATATAGTCCATAGCCAATCCTTCACTATTAATCCCCGCACTATACGGTACGTTACAACCTCTGTTTGCTCCACACCGGACCCTTTAAATCCAACTTTAATGACCGTTCTTAAGGGGTACTCTGGTTATGCTATTCTCATTTGATGCTATTAAATAAAAGATATGTTGGTGTTAATTATTCGACGTAGCTCAGTTGTATTCGACGTTGCTCAATTGTTTGAGGCTTGACTCTGTATCAGTGGGTACAGGGTTCAAATCCCACTTGAGCATGTACCAATGGAAATGAATTTTAATGAATTTCTATGTACATTTTCGTAATAAAAACACATTTACGAAATGCTTCGAATTATACGGTGAGGGAAAACATCGTGAGGAAACCTACCTGTTCCCCAAACAGGTAATAGTAAGTGCTTGTAAATGGCCACATGGCTGACTACCTGTCACATTGAGTACTGACTATCTGGTTAATACGTGGGTTCGAGGTGTCCATAGAATTACTACCGTCGCAATTGTGGAGATGGACATCTGAACCTCTGACTACCCCGGAAGGGTTAATGGTCGTGAATACGTTTGTTTTGTTAGTTTATTAATCATTGACTAATTACTTTCAAATTTCATCAAAATATTGCTATCTTTAGATAATGATTAATAAACCATGAGGAAAGCTACCTGTTTTTCAAGTACAGGCGCCAAGAAGTCCATACAACATGACATGACAGTGAACCGTGTTTTTTTCCTATACGCACAAATATGCAATGAGATATACGATCAACACCTTGACTATCTGACAATATCTTTTGTATCTATCTTTTTTAACTTTAGGACAAAGCAAAACCCACTGTCTGATACAATCATCCGCCTGAATAACATTTGTTTTACCTTAATATATGTATCAGCTCTATAAACACCCAACAAATATATAATATTACGAGTACCAACTGCCACCTCCTTAACAGAACAGCACCTCGCAAACTACTGTATAATTTTGCCATTCATCTCTCTTTCATCTGTAGGGCCATGCACTAAGATTAACATACACACGCTATCGCGGAGCAGGTCGAGAGAATGATTGCGTATTAACTCAGGTGCTTAAACTGAGGAGGTCATTAAGAAGCTTATTAAATGTGGGATTAAGGCACGGGTTAGTCTTGTGTGTATGTAAGTTTAATTCTTAAAGGAAAGGCTAAGACTTTAGTTAAAGAAAACTCGTGCTCGTACTCGTAAATTGCATATGAAATTGTTTTGAAAAGTGTGATATATAAGCTACAGATAAATTAGTAGTCGTAGCAAAATAAATAATAATAATACTGACCTTTTACCATTATTCAAACCTTACAAAGTTAATCAAGAGGAAGAAGTGTTAGTGGGTACAATTATAGTTAGAACTAAAGCAAGCAAGTTAAAACTACCGTAAGAGAAAATATATATAAAACGATAAATAATGTTGTGTGTAAATAATGTGACTTCTTTGAAATGAATTTGAAAATTAGGTATAGGAAAAAAATCACTTATAGAAAGGTTGCATACACAATTTCAGCCATTTTCAATTCCAAGCTGTTGCATACATCGATATTATAATTAAAGAAATCACTTTGAATAACCTAATCTTGACCACCTATTTGGTTTATTTACTCATTCACTATAACATCACTATAGACTAATGTAAATCACTAACTTTACTCAGGACCGTCATAAAAGGAGTGCTTTTCCTTGTTTAGGTAGCTCTAAAGGTTGTTGGGTAAAATCTCTGAATTTGTTTTATGGCCTTGCCGTTTAGTTTAATGGCAAACTCAACTAACCGTGGTAGTTTGAGATTTAAATGGAATACAGGAAAGTTTAAACACTTAAGTAAATTCTAAAGGGTCAAACATTCCCTTAAGGAAAGTATTTCAGTGAGATCTGTAGTGAAAACGTGATTGCTAAGTACTTCAACGTCAAATAAAAGAATGTAGTAACTTTTGCGACATACTGAGAAATATTAATTTATTAATCTTAACAATTTACACATCTTTACGGGCTTGAACCCAATAAGGTTGATTATCTATAAGACAAAAGATATAAACTTTAATCGCGTAGACTAAACTATACGTAACGTAATAATAGTTTTTATTCTTTACAAAAACACAGCTGGTCGATTGAATATAATCCCTGACAGGTCGAAACAAAAAATAATTATTTTCTTTTAGCATAATAATGATTATTGCTGAGTCGTTTAAGCAATTTGCATTTCGCTTTGCGGCGTCATTCGGAAACTCAATGGTACGTAAGAGGAATAAATATTGTTTAAGGTCCTTGTTTCTTTTTATGATATCATTTGCATATTGTTAGGTTAGGGTTGCCGAAAAATATTTAAGAGATATTGAATTTAATATCCATTTTTGTTTAGGAATATTATTAAATTTGTATGCATAAGGTTATAGACATAATATTTGATAATAATGTTGTAGACATATTTGATATAAACTAAAACTTCGGAAAAATTCAAAACTTAATCGTTAAAGACGATTAAATAAGCTGACTTTAAGATTTAATTGGAACAGTGGTAAGTCAGTGGTCCATGGGCACTAATATTCATTACCTATTCTAAATCACAGCATGACCTTTCGTGGATATTTGACCTTTTTTTTCTGTGGATATATTGTATAGAGGACACTGATATTCATAGTTGTACTATGATGTATAATTTGAAGCCCTGTTGACACATTTATGACGTGACTAAAGACTGTAAAATTAAGATTATTTCGGTTTTTACTAACCTACATGTAAACCCTCATCGAAATTAAAAACTTGACTTCTTTTCTTTGAATCCCAAGTAATTTAATATCATGGATAATAGACAGGTAACAGTTAAAACGTCATGGATGATAGATAGGTAGTAAAGAGTCCTATATTCTGCAAAAAGTATAACTATAGTGGATGAAGACAAGGGTTTTGCGTGATTATCCTTGCACCCTTTTGTCACGAAGATCTTAGAATGAGGATGTTACAAATTATCATACTTAGTTCTAGTAAATAAATTTTATTATGTTGGCTACACGTGTTTCAGTATCTTACAGTATCAGCGATTTAATAGTTAAATGTGACGATAGTATCGATATTCATTATCCTCTTTTACATTAACGTTACTGAAAACATCTAGTAGAAACCTTTCCAATCAAGAATTTACTGAATACGTGACATTTCTGATAACAACTGAGTTTCTATTGGTTATATTCCGACTAAGACCATCTACTTTTTCCTTTGTACTCCTAACCGTATTTTTTTATACTTTTCTTTATATATAGCTATTTCTTTGTTTGTAAATCTTAGCAGTTTGGAACATACCTACATTATTTAATTTACATAATTTCATCTACCTGTTCCCCGAACAGTTAATCCTTATTGCTTGTAAATGGCAACATGGCTTACCACCTGACATATTGAGTACTGACTATCTGGTCAACACGTGGGTTTGAGGTGGCCATAGATTTACTACCTTCGCAATTGTAGAGATGGACACCTGAACCTCTGACTTGGACAAGGGTTAATGGTCGTGAACGCGTTTGTCTTTGTCTTTTTACATAAATTATTCGTATTTTACATTGGACATTAATTAACTAAGTTACAGGTGAGTAACTATATAGCTAAGTTACAGATGAGCAAAACTACATGTTTTTACACCAATCAAACTGTACGTAAAATAAATAAAAGTTTAATTGAACGTATAATGTAACACTCCATAGACGCACGTACGCACAAATCAGCAGGCTTACCCACACTGCGATACTGACCTAGATCAGACGCATTTTTCCATAATTACTTACGAAGGGGTTGTGAGTACTTCGCCTCTATGACACCCTGCAGGGGACTGTTGACTGTGAGGGTGCTTTGTGACGGATCTTGAATTATATGTATGGTGAGAGGTATAGGTTATACGTAGGTTTAAGAGAGAAGTTTCTAATAAGATCGTAGTTAATATGCCTTTAAAAGAATTAAAAAGGTTTCGACTGATTACAAGGTATTTTCAGGAGGTCTTATAAACATATTACACATTCTTATAATAAAACATATTCCTAGAATTCCTACTATAGAAAAGGGAATAGACAGTTTAGACAGTACTTGCGTTAAGAAAATTCAACATCATGCATAATGTTATCTGCTACCATGCATAACGTGCTTCTTAATATCACAGATGCATACGCAACGTCACTGCATCAGGTACGAAACCACAAAAAACAAACGCGTTCACGACTATTAACCCTTGCGGGTCTAAGCGGGGCTAGTCAGAGGTTTAGGTGTCCATCTTCAAAATTGCGATGGTAGTAATTCTATGGCCACCTAGAACCCATGTGTTGAGATCTTCTTCTCAATCGTTACGCTCTTATCAGATATATTATTGAGATAGTCAGAACTCAATGTGACAGGTGGTAAGCGATGTCGCCTTTTACAAGCACTGACTATTACCTGTTTGGGGAATAGGTAGGTTTTCCCACGATGTTTTCCTCCACCGTAATAGTCGATGCATTTCGTAAATGTATTTTTATTACGAAAATGTACATACAAATTCATTAACCTTCAATATCACTATACCATTTGTTCATGCTCAAGCGGGATTTGATTTGAATCCTGTACCCACTGATACAGAGTCAAGCCCCAAACAACTGAGCTACATCGAATCAGTTACGAGTACATACTTTATGACAGTAATGAGTTACCAGCGCAAATATCAAACCTCTTATCTCTTCGTCACCTCTTACTCCGTTACGGTATACAGTTTCAGATCGTATGGGACAGTCCCCAACTTGTACATGAAACAGTCAAAATATCAGATTCCCTTTATTAAAGCAATATCGGTTTGAAATTTTCACACTTTATTACATCCGACTTTATTTATAAGGTTGCTCGATTCTTGAATTGTAAATAAAATAACTTATTTCAATAGCAATTATATTTTTTTACTACTGTGCATACAGACTATGGACTAAAATGGCCATATACTGGATTGCAGGTAAAAATTTTTTTTTAATACGTTAAATTTCAGATGACAAACTCAAATCACTGAATAAAAGCATTAATAACAAATGAAACATTTAAAAAAAATCCTTACTTCAGTGAATTCTTCTCCCCATCATGTTTTACTCATATTTATTTAGTTCAAATCCTAAGAGACCTAAGTATTAATTGTGATCGGCCTACCATTACCTACATAGGCTTATATAAGAAAACTATTCCCTTGATTATACAGAAGTGTATAAATATATTATTTAAGGATTAACGCTTTAAGGCAAATGAAATGACTTTCAATGAATGTACTGTACTAGTACTTATATTGACTTTTAAAACAGCAGAACCGACCTCTGTTGACAAATTGGCAAACGATACATGACGTGTCATTATAAAGAGTGCGACCCATATGATAATTACATGAATTATTGAACGTGCCGACATCGCATTGATTGCGCTGTCTGTCATCCCGATTCACCGTGAAATCTTAATGCCTGTCTCATTTGTATATTGGGAATTATACGTCAATATTTAAATATATGAAATTACCATTATAGAATATTTTATATGACATATATTTCATGTATGAAATGTATAATAATGAAATGAAATGACAGCAGATAGACTATCAAGCAAAAACAATTGAACAATGCCCTAGTGCCTTTATCACCTCTGACACTTAGAGACGAGAACGATACCCAACAATAGCATACATATTTCTGAAGAAAAAATGCACGCAAAGATTTTGTGTTATGTAACTAACGAAAAAATTATTTTAGATTATAAAAACAGCATATTCGTGCTCTTACAAGACTTAATAGTCTTAATATCTTTTACGTATCTTTAATCGTAATAAATTATGGAGCATGTGACTTATGGAACTAAACACATCAAATTAACTTTATACCAAATAAGCATTGTTGCTATATGCACTTATTACATCCTTTGTACTATCTCTTGTAACATTCCATATAAAATCCAGACTAAAACAGTACAAAAGCCTTATTTAATGCACGTTAGAGTGGACTAAGTTATTAAAGGCTGTAAAAGGTTTTATTAATTCATAACTGTTCCTACACTGAACATGTTACTATGAAAGATAAGCCAGATTAAGACTTTTGAATGGAAAGTGTAAAATGGGCTTGTAAATTTATGTCCAGACTGTCTGTTACGTACTTAGTATTTAAATTATAGGATGTAAAATATTATAGTATATATCATTAATTCAATAAGCGATAGACTAGCAACCAGTCACTAATATTATATACATACATACACGATACACCCGTTTCCCTGATTAGGGTAGGCAGAGATGACGGATCCCCATCTGTCACGATTTTGATGGACCACTTTTGATTTATTGACACTCATAGACCTCCCCATACACACTCATAGGTGTTTAGGTGCTTAGTTTAAAAATTATAAGAAGAGAAAATTTTAAATATATAAAGTTTTCATTTGTGGACTAACAACTAGTCACTTATATACCGTACGCATACACCCGGAATGCTCAAATAATTGTAACCATCAGCAGGTCATGTTCACTACTACTCTGACTACTCAATAAGGGATCTGCAGTCGTACGTCTGACACCCCATAGAGGAAAGGTAGTCGTGACGCACAGATCTCTACACCCTTTTATGAAAAACATGTGGGACCAAATTCCAATACTTCGTTATTTGCATGACTCAGCATATGAAAAGCTGACCCTTCGATTGCAATGGATTTTTAATTACATTTCATTTAACCCTCAAAACAGAGGTTTTTGATTTATATCAATTATGAACTTATATATACAATCCATCTAAGGTCAGATTCTAAGTGGAAAGGCTATCTGGATGATGAGCCATTTCGCAACCTTACAGCCAGATTTAAAAGGAAAAGAAAAAAATTAATACACGCCTGATTCCCTGTAGAGAGGTAGGCAGAGATCACGAATCCCCATAAGTCCCGATCCTGACATACCACTTTTACTTCATTGACATTCAAATAAAATAAATAAATGTATTAAAACCAATTATTGTAACATTATCTAAATTGGTGAGTCATAAAATTCACAAAACTTTGATTTATACATAGTTTCTTTCGACTTTTTAAAAGTTTGAATCGCTTTCCAGTAAAGTTACGAAATGTCACTGTTTATAAAATAGAAAATGGGTTTCAAGTGACCAAAGTGGACACTTAAAGCACTCTTTTGGTTGACACTCAACCCCAGACAGGGTTCCATCGTATGTATAAATCACCTAAGGTATATCTATATACCTTATCATTATTATTGGTAAAATTCGTAAAATGCAGACGTGACTTTCTCTTCACATCAACCCTTTCATTACAATCCCTTCAATCAAAGTTCGCAGGTGTGTTAAGCCTTTATTTGATTGATTTAACAAAATCACGACTTAAATGGGAGAGGGACTCATAAACCAAGGGACCGTGTTAAATCTATCAGACAAAACAGATGTGACTAGTGACATTGAATGGACGGAAAGAATTATGGGATTGTGTAGTTTTCTATCAACGTTTTACTGCTCTTCTTAAAAGGGAAATATACGAATGCAGTTCGATACATTCTTCTTTAGGTGTGCGTTCGTAGCGTGAAGAACAGATGATGTATGAGAACATTAAAGGGTACGGGTGAAGTAAGGATTTTTTATTTATGTTTAATAAATAACTATCCTTATAGACGGCTAATGCGACGGATACGAAATCGTCAACATCATTTATCAGGATCATTCAAGATGGCGATTCATAGTATCTGCCTATGCTGTTAAGGCGTGAATATATAATAATAATATTTGGACATTATAACACCAATTGAACTAGCCCCTTGATAAGTTCATTTAAGACTTGTGTTAAGGCTACTAGTCAACGTATATTTAAGAAGTGTATACATATTATACATAGATAAATAATATAGCATATATAATCAACGACCAGACTGGAAAGCCGTAGAAAAGCGTAATTCTTCACTCTGCCTCCACCGAGAATCGAAGCCGTGACCTCACGATTAGCGTTCCGGCGGCTAGCCGATCGCGCCACGGAGTTCGTCATACATGTATGTATGTTTGAAAGAGAACCTTACATAATGATTGGAATGGGTAATGACCCTTATTAAAGTCTTTGATGAGTTGGTTATGAATAGGAAAGTCATTTACGTCTAGTTAGTATTTCTTAGAAGCCCTTTCAATGCCTAGGTCATTAATCATAGGTCTCGTCACTTTAGTGCAGCTGAAAGTAATTAATGTCTCCCCTGCAACGTAGGTTTACTCTATAGGTTGCGAGAGGCGAACCTAGGTATGTGGTATGTACTAGACTCAGGCAAATGATTGATGATCAACCTACGCTTCACGCTTGAGAATGTTATTTGGGTAGATAGAAAGGTTTGGTCTTATTATATTGAAGTAAAGTATAAAACAAAGTCACTTTCTCTGTCCCTATGTCCCTTTGTATGCTTAAATCTTTGAAACTACGCAACGGATTTTGATGCGGTTTTTTCAATAGGTAGAGTGATTCAAGAGGAAGGTTTGTATGTATTATAACATCTATTAAATAGTCAGAAGTGCGAAGCCGGAGCGGGTCGCTAGTTGAAGTATATATCACTTAGATAGACGCCATGTTGAAAAAGGGTGACGTTAGAAGTATATAAAACCACCCAGTATGAGACCTTCTCATGAGTACACCTGTATGAGTGTTAATTAAGCGAAAGTGATTTGTAAGGTTCGGGACAGATGAGGATCCGTGGTCTCTGCCTACCCGACCAGGGAAATTGTCGTGATGTATAATAATATGTATGTGTGTTATACTTGAAGAAACTTTGTCATTGGTAGGTATTTTTAATTTTAGTTTATTTCACGTTGGTGTAAGAGTCGAAAATTTATGTCTCCAAAGATCACTTTTTCAATCAAATAATAATATTTCGGACACTATTACACCAATTGAACTACACTGCACCATAACCTATATAAATAATAAACAAAACCTATCAACCTACGTCCCTTTTTTACCAACAAACATTAACAACATATACCATTACACAAACAAACGTACCTAACACACCCCAACACAAAAGTTAACTGATTTGTCAACGTCGCCACACCAGTGTGTAACTGAATAAAACATTCGCATGGACAATGGTACGGAATCCTCGACATTTTTCTAGCAAATGAACCGTAATGACAGTCTACCCTTTATTAGATTATATGGCTCTGTTTTTGTAGGAAACGATGTAATAGGGACTGTGTAAAAAATGTCTTGTAATAATATGTAATATGTCACATACATTTAACAAGTGACATTTCTGTGTTTGGATATATTTTATCTATTCAGTCACTCAAAGCTTATCAATTATTGCAACCTGTCACCAATAATTATAATTGGTTACTCATTAAAACTCATCAAAGTCAAATGTTTCTATTCAACATAAGTACAAGTACAATACATTCAGAAAGTCAAAACATTTGCCTGACACTGGTTGTCTCTTAGCATTGAAATTATATCAACTTCAGACTTATAGTCCCGTTTATTACGTAATTATTATTCTTATCATTTAGATTACGTTTTAGCTAGATACTCTTGATTCATTATTTGAAAACGGAACTGAGCGGTGAAGGCATTGAATATCACGGTTGCTAACTTTAAGGTCTTTATTTTTTATATTAAATGTCAGGATATTATTAATAATATTTTGTAAATACGGTCTGATGGAAATAAAAATTATGTCACATACTCTTCACCCAATAGACTCCATTTATTCCTAGTCACCTCTCAATATATACAATTGAGCTGAAGAGTTAAGAACAAATTGTTGTTCGAACAATTAATACACGTAAATTGGTTCAATTCAGTGTTCATCACAAATATAACTTTATCGCGCGGAAATGCAATGAAAATTTGACGAGAAAACTTCGGCGACAATTAAAAGTTTATATGTACGGTTCAGTTATGCTGTAAAACAAGAAATATGTTATGTTCTATGTTTATATTCAGACCTTTATATAGCTATAGTTTCATATTTCTATGTATGTATGTCCTGTGCTAGTCTCGAACGTGAAAAGAATGCTAACTATCTGCCGTTCTTCCCGGCATGTCGTAGGAGGCGACTTAGGGATTAGGGGTAAATGGGATCAATTGGGCGATGGGTTAGCACCTGTCCTCAATATTCCATATAACATCACAACACCAATATTAACTTAGGACATACTTAATCTACGAGCTTCTGTCCACCCCGAAAGGGATTGAAGGACATGAATGTATATGTATGTACTCAAACAAAAGTACAATTTTATATGGGCCTAATTACCCAAACAAATTCATCTAATTAACCTCAATGTATTTATACTGAATTCTTATTCCACATAATCAACTTCTACTAAGTCTTATTAATAACATGTCCACACTAATCAATGTACCTATTAAATACTGTTTTTATTATTCCGTAGTTAATAAGGTCTATCACAAGACTTAGGGTGGATCACTTCCAACATTGATTGAATGATAAGTATACATAATCCTGTGTAAGTGAAAACCGAGAAATTAGTTGCCTTTCTATCTACTAGGTATTTTTTGTGAGTATTGAACAACAAGTATTGTATTGTATTGTATTGTGTAGTTTCCTATAACATATTGTTGAGGTAAATTAAAAATATTTGATGTACAGTCAACGCTAAAAGTGCAGTCCTGGTAACTTTTTATAAGGTTTACGTTTATTAGAACAAAAGACAATATTTTTCATTTTGCAGCACGCGAACGTATAGTGGCCATAACAATGCAAAGTGGCGCCAGTTTTAAAATGTATGTTACTTATTTTCTTAGATACGAGTACAATCCAGTGTAATGCGATATAGATATATATTATAGTACCGATGACATAAATACATTATATAGGTTTATGTACATAATATGTACATACACCCCCACTTCATTGACATATTATGTCAATGAAGTGGGGGTGATTTGCAAAGATCGGGAAAAATACGGATCAAACTACCCCTAAAGTAAAAAAGCGTATGATTTTTAATTAATAGCTCTGACTTCAATTGAATTCCATCAAATTCCATCAAATAATTACATATTGATTCCCTAGCAATCCCTTATTAAAATACTTTGAAATATTCTCTCTAGAATGATTCCTCTATTTTTTTTCGAAACCTCAAATTAATCTGTCTTCGAGTCTCAAATTAGATAATAACAAGGCTTGGAGTGTCTAGTCAATCACCCATCTTTAATCATACTCTTATTTTTCTCAATATTTTCGCTTCATTTGAATATACAAATAATATCAGGGTAAAATAATAACAGAGTATTTTAATGACAGACTTTTTTACAAGTCAAATATTCCTTACACCAATTATCAAAATTGATTTGTTTTGAACATGCTTACTCGTTTGTTCTTAATATGACGATGGTTTGAAATTTGAACATTATCAACTTCTTAATATAAATCAATATTCATACGATTATATAGTTCCGTCTCTAAGCGTTTTCTTTCTCTTCAGTTACTTTTAGCACATTTATCGGGGTTGCGATAATATTGTTAAAGCGAGGTAGCTATTCCATTGCCGAATATATTGAAATTTACCTTAGTCACTTAGTCGGCTCCACCAACTTAGTAGATAAAAGATAGATAGTATGTTATTTACGTCTTAGTAAATTACTATATATTTCGTCATACCTTTATGTATGTTTCTGTACGTAAAAAAATTGAGTTTCCAATGTTACGTACATATTAAGTACTTTTAGGGCATATCATGAATGTACCTTTGTATTACTAACTTTGTATTAACTGTCAGTGTAGTGCTTTTCTGCCCTCAAGCGGTTGTATGTAACAAAGCCTTTGAACAGTAGTACCGATTCACATTTTTGTCAAAGCAATAAGAGAAAGTAACCCTTTCATGTCATAACCAAAATTTTAACGTAACAAGCCTGTCAGTGGTTCAACTAGTATTATTTGTTTTTGCCTGCGGTATAAAGAGATTAAAATAAATGTAGAAATGAAGAATGTAAGAATAAAGAGTAAATATGTATTAATGTAAAACATGTAACTATTTGATTGCATAGTCGCTTATTACATACATTTATGGTTAGTACATTTTGATCTACCATAGTATATGTACTGTACATGGCTGTACTACATACATGGCTACATGGCTACTGTAGAATGAGATATTTTACTAGACTTATACATTGCTTATGCTTTTTTGTACATTGTAAGATAAAACTATAAAGTACTGAATTTAATGACATACAATAATAGTTACAAATAAATTTATTGTCTTTTAAACGTCACAAAATAAAGTCGAACTTAATGCAAACATATACCGAAAAAAATACCTAACAGTGCGACTTAAATATTGCAAAAGTACGTGTATATTACAGCCCATTTCCTTTCTGAAGGGTGGAAGGGCTATTGCAAATAATGGCAGGTGTTTAAAAGAAATTAGATCCTTGGGGAGTTTTTTGGACGGCATTTAAAGGGTTAAACAATTTTGGCTCGGTTGGTTAACCTTTATTATCCAAACATTCTTTTAATACGACGTCTAAATGAAATAAATACTTTCTGTTTTTTTTTATTTATTCTTATTTACATATTCTGTGTGTTTTTTCGTTTATTCTTGTGTATATCTACGTAAGGTTACAAAATAAAAATAACAATTGATTTTTGATCTACTCCTTGAATTGTGTATTATCAATTTTACTAGTATTAATAATTTCGTATTTTTGCATTACATATAATATTTTATTGTTTAGCGGAATTTGTATGCATACGGTTGCTAGCTCATCAGATACTAAATTCCATTACCAGTAGAAATATATTGGATTTTTGATACTACATACTTATTATACTTGTCCACACTACATGCAGGAACAAATAAGATATTTACGAATACACTAAGATATTTATGGAGAAGTCTTAATGTATATTCGAGCAGGCATCATTAATAGAAGATTCATGTGACATTTAATTGCCTAAGACACCATATATTCGGCGATCCTCCGACAAAGGCCGTCAACAGGCCTTTTCGCAACAAAAACTAAACATAGACTTATGGCGGATAATTTTTTTGCATTCTTTTACTTCTGTATTTAATTTTGGTATGAAATGGAATATATTGATTTGTAACTTAAACTTTATTATGTTGTTAACAAAGTCTATGTGTTTTATCATTAGAATATAGTAGTTTTCGTCTTAAGCGTACATTTTTGAGGCATTGGAATAGGTATTTATCTGTTACTGAATTGCAAAATATTGCTTATATAGAAAAAAAATCGCTGAATTATATTTTTTGAATGTTATTACCACTATTTACTAGTGCAATTTTAAAAAGTCTAAAAATCAATCAGTATATATTTCATTTAATCCGTATTAGGACGAATTAAACAACCTTTGTTTGCACGAAACCACCAAATAGTCTTATATTGATTTTTATCTATTCACAATATTATTATCACATTACTTAACTCAAAAATACAATCCATTTAATCGCTAATCTCTCACGTTTGCCCTATGGCCAAGATTCCTGTCCTGTTCGTAATTAATATCGCCCTTATTGCTTCACGCCTCGGCGTTTACAGCTCGTGTGACATGCCCTTGTCTTCATTGTAACGCGTGTTTTGTTTTATTGCCCGTGTGTAGGGGCCATAATTTTATTATTAACTTTCTACTTGCTCACTGAAGCGTGGGTAGACGTTTGTTTGTGTAGTAGTGGTCTTAGATTTTAGTGTAATTGTATACATCTAGATCACAGTTATAAAGATATAGATACGTCTCTTTTCCAGAATAACGTCATATTTTGTTACATACATATACATCACGCCTGATTCCTTGTAGAGGGGTGGGCAGAGAACACGGATTCCCATTTTTCGCTTCATTGATACTCATACAGCTTCTCATAACCACTCGGCGGTAATAGGTACTCCTAACGTCACCTTATAATCATAACTTAAATAAATACGACACTATTCTTGTAAGAATAACGTGGTATATGAATCACTGTATCAATAATTTCTAAAAGGGCACATATCATACTGTATTTAATAGGGACATAATATGCCCTTTTATAAATTATCCATTCCACTGTGGTGACTATGTGAATAGAACGGTATAGGGTTCTAGTCATCAAAACTGCGTGATTTAAATTAAACTCGTATGTTAACATATTCCAATGTCCTTTGTTAAAGATTATGGGATCTCCGAGAATATTCAAGTGTATTATTAAGTGCATTATTATGTGGGCATATTACCTTAGTTATGTTGTCATTATGTATTATGAAATTATCACTGTAAATTTACTTGACCAGTTTCCTTCACCAACTTCATATAACAATAAGGGATTACACCCTTTTCTGACCATACAAGAAAGGCAGCTAACCACTCTACACCCGTCCCATACTCGCACGACACCAGAGTGGCTAGGCCATTGCTTTTGATTACCTTAGTCGCGCCATTGCCCCCAACGTCTTCACAGGAAACGGAAGTCGGCAAGCAATAATAATAATTATTAACTACCCCCTTCCTTGAACCAGATTAATAAGATCTCTTGTTAAGTGTGGATAATGTAAGATTAATACTTGTATATGTATACAGTCACGGTCACGTTTTTAATCGCTTTTGGAGTGGACGAAACCTCGGAAACACGATATATAATAATAATACAAATTGAACTAATTGACCAAACCAATTTTTATTGAACCAATTGAACTAGCTCCTTGGTAAGTTTATTTAAGACTTGTGTTAAGGGAACGAGTCAAAGTATATTTAAAAAATATATACGTATTAAATATAGATATAATATTATATATATATATAATAGTATTAAATACATATATAGCATATATAATCAACGACCAGACTGGAAAGCAGTAGAATAGCGTAGTTCTTAACTCTGCCTCCACCGGGAATCGAACCCGGGACCTCACGATTAGCATTCCGGCGTCTAACCGATCGCGCCACGGAGGTCGTCAAATAATGAATAGATAACGTTCATATTTTATATAGATTTGTATATTAGTGTTCTTTTTATATTTTAGGTTGGACTGAATCTCAACTTCTCGGTCACTTATAGAATAACTAAAAAAAAATTATAACATACGCTTTACAATTTGTATATACACACTCCCTTATTTATTGTGGCGGAGTAGAATTACTATCGTGAGGGAAATAGCATCAATATGGAATAATTATGGTAACAAGTTCGTATACAAATTTGGAGTAATTGTAATCCGTGATCTCTGCCTAACACTATGTAAAAGATTTCCATGCGGTAAATGTATGTAATTTTCTATCCATTGCTCTGTAAATTAACATTATGCTTCATATTTCTGTAACTGGCATGCGACAGTTTATTAAAATTAGGGTTACCCGTAAAAATATTTATGTTCATACAAAATTATACATAAAATACATTAATCAAAATTATAGAGATAATCAAAGCATATCGTTTGATTATAAACTATGATAAGTACATTTTCAATAGTCCATTTGACTTTTCGTTGATGATTTTTAATACTAGTTTTCAAATAGTAAAATATATTATAATATTCAAAGTGAAAATCACTATTAGTAAAAAGAAATTAATAACATATTCGTATAATTCATAATATTTGTTTAACAGGGGAACAAAATATCATCTTGAAACTCAGAGACCAACGTTAACTGGTTTTCTTAAGATCGTGATTCAATTTTATCACCTTGAAGAACTCAGCGGGTTGTCTCGTAACAATATTCACTTGATAGAAATATGGTTGTTGGTTTATGACCTGGCGTGACGGACAATTGAATTTTAGTGAAATTGGTTTCGGAAATATAGGGTTTATGTTTAATATATACGTATATTACTACGTGGTTGTTATTACATATATAAAGAAAGAAAGAAAAATGGTTTATTCACTGCGTATTTACATTAGCACGCAATACAAACATTACAACAAACAAAATGGTAACCTTGATGCAGTGAAAAGGTGCTGCCTCAGTATACGATGCAGCTAGGCTGCATCACAGGTCCTCCGGCAGCACCCGATTCAAAATCTGTCACAAGCTATAAATAATAAACATACACAAAATAATATACTTATAATAAAACATCATAGCAATAACGGATATAATATAACTTGTATATAAAGTTGATAATCTATAATTCATAAACATCGCCATACACATATATATCGCCTCATGTTGGTTATTCTACTTATATAAAATGACAGATAGTATCTTTTGTCTAAATCGTAAGAGGCAAGTATAATAAAATTGGAATAATAAAAGTACTATAGTTCTTATAGGCGAAACGAAGTGGCTATTCTATTTTTCAACCTACGTAAGACAAAATTTAAATTAATAACATTGGTTATAGACCAGTATTAGATAAAAAAGGCGTAATTTCCCAATTCACATAGATTGATACTTTCACAATTTTCTGCAATTGTAAGGAAAAAACCTAATTAGATCCAACCATTTCGTCGAGAGCGGAATTAGGCGAATGCTCCTAAGACAAGTGTGTCGATAAAATGTCGGACTTCGGTGAGGGTGCAGAGATGGACGGAAAGAGGGTTCGATTCTCTTATTTGACTAATATTTAACATAAAGAAAAAATGTAGCAACTGTAGTGTGGATACGATTGATACTAGGGTATTTAGAATTGTAGTGGAAATCGAATACTAGTGTATAGATAGAGATTATAGTTTTAAGAGATTCGCGATTTATGCTCATGATTAATAACTAACAGTAACATTACTAACAATAACTAACTATCGCGTAAGTTGTTAATCATAAATAGAGAATATTTTCAAAATTAATTAAAAAATCACACTCGGTGGTTTGTTTACTATATGTATGTATTTAATGACAAAATTTTTGTACATTGGTTAATTGGTGGTAATGGGGTTAGGAAGTGAATGATATAATTACTCGTACAATTACGACCTTTCAATTGATTACGAAGCACCGGGTTGGAATTAAATTTTAATATTGGCACATAGGTGAAGCGAAACTAAATTGTTTTGAGCTCAAGGGTGTCTAGTTGTTCAGAATTACATTGACCAACATTCTGAGCAAAATAATACTAAATAATATTTTATTAAATGTTTCCAAAACGTCTTTTTACAGATCTGAATCATTAGACTTTGTCTATGAATCTAGAATATTAACCCTTATCTAGAGTTTGTACATGTTCAAAGTAAAATAATGTTACTTAGTGCAATGGAATATGTGTAAAGTCAAATATTACAACTTATTAGCAGAATCAAACCTAAACACCGCCCTCTATTGTAGGAATTTGGCTTCCAACAACACAGACGTGATAAAGGGGCTGACTGAATAGCAGATTGTCTCATAAGCACCAATTAAGTGCCTTTCTTAGATGCTTGTCGAGTGACGCACGTTTTTATTTTGCTTTTCCTGTAATTAGCTACTTCTGTCTTGGAGAAATTTTGATTGAACTTGTTAGGTAAGAGTAGGGTATGGTATAAAGAAGATTGCTCTTGGATACGTAATAGGTAAGTAAGTATGTATAATATCATCCCATTTAATTGAAAAGTTCGGGGATCCCAGGGCTGGAGCATATTTCTCTCAGAGAATCAGCATAGCTATTCAGAGGAGGAATGCTATCAGTTTCTTGGGAGCCCTACCACCCTCTGACAGCGATGATTATAAAGATATTTTCTATGTAATTTAATTTTTAATTCTACTTTAGGTTTATAGTTTTAAGGTATATGACTAGTCTTTTTCTCTAGAGATAACGATAGTTCTTTATCTGATGCCTAATTGACTAGCGAAGGTTGGCAGTCAAATAGGCGCATCAGGCCCGATCTTTCACAAGATTAACCAGCTCAACGGCACTGGTGATGCCTGTCCATTCTATAATGTCGCGGAGTCATGATTTCTTTCTTCCTTCCTTTCCATAGTTCTAACAACCCATATTTAATGACTATTTCGTTTATCTTTGCGTATAGCTATTAAGGAACATTAATTTTACTATTATGTGCCGAAATATTGAGGTACAAAATGTATATAGGAACAAAAGTTATGAGTTTTGTAGTGACTTAAATAGAAATTAACTGTCATTAAATGGTCAAATTTTGTTGAATGTTTCATATATTCTATATATTCAACTGATTAATAACTAACGGGACTTATCGCGTAAGTTTTTATGTAATAAACGAAACGTCGTCGGGTTAATAAAGGTAACTTTATTATATAAAAAGACTTACTAATCATGTTTCATATAAGTTTATTAAATAAGTGAAAAAGCTATTAACAAATGGTTTTAAGGAAGATATAAAGATTACAAGTTCGAGTCATGCTTTAGTTATATCCTTTATCTGTTTATAAATACTATCAAACATTCCATACTTCTACTATATATCCATAGAATATATGCATATCGTATCCGAATTGAAATACATGATTATATATATGCTATATGTAATTTTAAGCCTTACTAACAACTCACATAAAACATTAATCATCCCCTTTTTATTGTGGCAGGGTAGTAAGAGGCTTGAGTGTCCATTTCCAAATTTTCGAAATGAGGAACTAACAACTCCTTGTATTATAAAACTAGATTTAATTGTATTTGTTTTGAAACCTCCCTGACTCATCCTGACGTTAAAATAACTACCGCGGTTATAGCACAATTAAAAGACACATTAATCCTGTTACTACTTAATGGGAAAGCAAGGTATTTCGGTAAATTACACTCTCAATAATGTTTGTTTACATCCTGTTAAACACACACATACATACACATACATAGTATATGAATATAACGCCTGTTTCCTTATATTACAGTAGACAGATATCACGGACCTCGATTTGTATTTAACCCATTTTATTTTTTTATTAATCTAAGTAAATTATTGATTAAATATGAATGATTAATAGTTAATAATTTAATGTGAATCAGACATGAAAATCCAGAAAGAGAAGATGATAATAATTATCCATCACCAAATAATTAAACTAACTATATATTCTTTTATGTCCATTGGAGTGTAGTAAAATAATTAACTGTATGTGATAAGAGCGATTAATTAATATGGTATATCGTTACTTCCTTTTGAAATACTATATCTAAATCTATAAGCCTAACATTTCTTAATCTACACCCTATTTGCTAGTAGGGTGAATGTCGCCAAACTAAATTTAGCTTAGCAATTAAAAAATTAGGTTTATCAATTCACAATAATAACAAAAAAAATCACTGATAAGGCTCCACTGCTTATCATATGTATCTTTTATAAACATCGCGTTACAAGTAGCATCTACTGACATCTTTTGTTCACATGCTCAAACTAGTTGATAGGTCAATGAACTCATAGTGTCATAGTGTTCATTGAACGGAGATTTAGTCGCGTAAATAAATAATTTTTTTGATGTACCATATTGACTATTCTAATACATTAAGCTTAATGACGTCTTTTAAGAAGAATAGAGTTAGGTCATGTAAGTGTTCTTAATAAGTTCGACAATCCTGAATGTTGAGGGTTAGTTAGAATAGTTATAGAGATGTATAACATTCACGGTTAGTTACAATAGTCACATATTGCCAGATAGTCAGCACCAGACAATCAGTCTCGCTTTGGTCTCAGTTTATAACTACTGCCTATCTCAAAGAATAGATAACTTCTAGGAACTATCTTTCGCAGAAGTGAACTTCCAATTACCGATGACATATTGCATTAAAGGCTGTATCTCACACCCTATAACCCGTGACAGTTCCAGCTATTGACCGCCCCCACTAAAGCTGCATTTACATAACGTCACCCCAGATTAGAGTACTAAGGTAACAGAGATGTAGAAGCATTGAAACGGGATTAAAGGAATGTTGTTTGGTATTTAGTAGGCTGTCTAACATATATAGTAACTAGTGACACGCTCCGGCTTCGCACGGGTAAAAAATATATAGCCTTTTCCACTATTTAATGGATGTTATTATACATATAAATCATCGTCTTGAATCACTATCTATTAAAAAAACCGCATCAAAATCCGTTGCGTAGTTTCAAAGATTTAAGCATACAAAGGGACATAGGGACAAAGAAAGCGACTTTGTTTTATACTATGTAGTGAAGGGTTTAGGTAATATTATATAAAGGTAGAATAGAAGTGTCTTTTTGTTGTTCCTTCAAAGGTAAGGTCAATTCATAATTATTATTTTTATATACGTGAGGATTAGAATATAGCATGTATGAGAAGGTTAATGGGTATGAGTGAAGTAAGGAAGAGTCAGGATCGTTCCAAGTGGCGATTGATAGTCTTTGCCATCCCAATAGGGATGTAGAGGCGTGAATATATGTATGTGTGTATATATCTTATTTATATTCAGTTACCTAGGGATGACTAATTGATTTAGTTTCTCCATTACCAATATCAAAGTAAGTACTTAATACTGACCAAGAATCTTCTAGTTTAAAATCTATACAGACTTAGCAAAATTTAGCAAGTAAACTCACGGAATATAATAAACATTATTAAATATTAACAGCCATAACATATTGATAAAATTGGCAAACACCATCATTTATAATTCTATTGATACTGTTCGATAATATTAAACCTAATATAACTTAACAGAATTATACCAATCCTTAGACATTATTAAGTCAATATTTGCTATAGAAAATGAATCTTTTGAATTCTACCTTGAAGTTCAACAAGACAAGCGACTAACAATAGAATACAATCTACTTTTTTATACACTTTGTAATCGAGATTGGGGAAAAATTGTAAAGAATTACAACTTAAGAAAAAAACGCTGTGCTATTCGGAAATTTTATTATTTGTCTCGTAACGCTTATTTGTTTAAAAATATTAATGATGTTTAACTAACTAAAAAATGCGTTTTTGCAAAGCAAATAGCCCATTTCAAAGTACATGCATACATATGAAGTGACGATTTTCATTCCTTTCGTTGTAGACAGGAGCTAAAAGATTAATATGGAAATAGTATTGAACAGATTCTTAGCCTGTCGCTCAATAAATTCTATGGATCCTTGGTCACGTCCTTCGACATAGTTAAAAGTAAATAAAATATTATAATTTTGATTATATCGACGGTGAAAAGGATATCATGCTTATGTGCCGTTTCGCAACTTCACAGGAGAAAGATAGAAGTTTTCAAAAATCGGAAAAAATTATGGATAGTATCCGTTTTATAACACATAAACATGGCCTTAGCACCGTTGAAATGCGCATGTAAAATATATTATATTATTATTATAAGTCTTTCTTTCCAAAAGCTTCCGAATATCACGTATAACATCTCACCTTACAATTAAGTGCGCGCACAATACCCAATAATACTGGGGTGGCTGTAGGGGTCGTATCTAAGTCACGGCTGACAATCCTGTATAAATAAAAAACCTTTTGTTACCCAAGTAATTATGTTTTTTGTAAAGGTCTTGTTAAAGTCTCGTAATTGGTATTTAAGATTTTACCTATAATGTATTTATTTCAATGAGATGTATAAAAATTATATGATAATAATGTTGTTTAAAAATTGAGATACAAACACATATTTTTTTCTTAAATATCGGAAATGCAATTACAGTAACCGCATTTTTTGTCCTTAGAATAATTGATTTAACTTTTTTTTATCTATTAGTTGTAATACAACAAAGGACAAACGCGTTCATGATCATTAATCCTTGCAAAGTATTCAGAAGTTCAGGTATCCATCTCCGCAATTGCGAAGGTCGTAATTCTATGGCCTCCTCGAACCCACGTGTTGACCAGATTGTCAGTACTTAATGTGACAGGTGTAATAATGACGTATTTAACTGTGTTTGTTATTATCAATAGTTTAGTTGCTATGGTAACCTTTATCACTACATAGTATAAAACAAAGTTGCTTTCTCTGTCCCTATGTCCCTTTGTATGCTTAAATCTGTGAAACTACGCAACGGATTTTGATGCGGTTTTTTTTAATAGATAGAGTGATTCAAGAGAAAGGAATATATGTATAATAACATCCATTAAATAGCGGAGTAGGCTATATATCTTATACCCGTGCGAAGCCGGAGCGGGTTGCTAGTAACTAATAAAGTAACTGCCTTTAGATTTAAAATTATTCAAAACAACGCAGAACATAATTTCCTACGTAACCATCCAATTAAATTCCACCGTCTAAAGAAACAGGACCCTCCTAATTAACCTATTGTGTTTCGAAGGAATGCCATAAAAAAGAATAATAGAGCTTAGAAACAAAAAAAACAATAGATATCAATTGCTAATTTGCCTCTCATATTTTATTCTGTTTTAATTTGTTCCTTTTGGTATCCAAGTTACCAGATGATGATGAAGATGTTTTCATTACTCCAAGATTTTGTCCAAAGTATGGGAAGCAGAAGAAAAGCGTAGTTCTTAACTCTACCTCCACCGGGGAATCGAACCCGGCACCTCTCGATTGGTTTTCAGGTGATCAACCAATCGCACCACCATCGTCAATGCTTAAGGACGTAAACATATATACATGTTAGCATATTTGTAGTGTTTATTTATAGTTAAGGTATATTAGAAGATTTCTTTATTGATTATTACGTAAACATAAATTAAAAGTTGATTTAGGCTTTAATTGGCTGTATGTTGGAAGCACCTACTTTTGTTAATATTATGTACCTAATACTACAATAATAGCTTTTCATAAAAAGTGACTTTCTATTCGAAACAAATAGGAGTACCTATAACCGCCGAGTGTGTATGAGAAGATGTACGAGTGTCAATGAAGCGAAAGTGGTCTGTCAGGATCGGGAGAAATGGGTATCCGTGATCTCTGCCTACCCCTCTACAGAGAATCAGGCGTGATGTGTATGAATGTATGTACAAATAGGTTTCTTCTCTTCTTTATTACTTTGATTAAATCATACACTTAGTATACTAAAACAAATTCTAATCACCGAATTTTCACCCCTTACAACGTTTGTATTTCGGTGATCGAACACACCTTGATTCCATCGTTATGCATCGTTATACTTTGGTTCAAAAAGTACACCGAAGTGCTTGTATGTTAAAAGTTATTCGTCGTAAACCATTATCACATTTGCATTAAACATGCCGCGTTTATGGAAAAATATCTCCGCCCCATAACGGCCCATAAAGCAAAATATCATGTACGCAAACTATAAACCCGGTTTAAAGTTACTGCTGGTATAAAATTGTTTATGACGAGTGCGGCTGTAGTAAGTGGAAAAGTGCCAATCAAATGTTTACGCTAATGGCTACCCTGCATAAGGTGCAAATTTGAATGTTTTTGTAAAGATTGGACGCGTATTTATTGTACGGCGAGGGAAGACATCGTGAGGAAACCTACCTGTGCTCGAACAGGTAATAGTTAGTGCTTGTAAATGGCGACATGGTTTACTACCTGTCACATTGAGTACTGACTACTGGTCAACACGTGGGTTCGAGGTGGCCATAGAATTGCTATCTCCGCGATTGAGGAGACTTAAACCTGAACCTTTGACTACTCACTCCGCAAGGGTCGTGAACGCGTTTTGTATTTATTGATCACCATGATCAGTTTCATAATACTATTTAAAGTTAATGTAAACAACAGTTTTACAAATTCTAAACTAAAGAACTAGAGGTTATTTGAATGTATTGAGCATACCAAGGGGTTGGCAGAGATCACGGATACCAATATCTCACGATTCTAGCAAATCATTTTCGCTTCATTAACATGTGTAACCTACTCATACACACTCGGCCGTTATAGATTGTCAGTCTTTTTTTCATAGTGTTAAGATACAAGGCTTCTATATAAAATAACTGTCAAGATGTATGTGCAGTCAACGCTAAAAGTGCAGTCCCAGTAACTTTTTATAAGGTTTAAGTTTATAAGAACAAAAGACAAGATTTTTCATTTCGAAGCGCGCGAACATATAGTGGCAATGACAATGCATAGTGGCGCCAGTTTCAAAATGTAAAATATTGTCTTTTGTTCTTATAAACTTTAACCTTATAAAAAGTTACTGGGACTGTACTTTTAGCTCTGACTGTACTTTTACCTAATCTTAGGGGTACTTAGAAAACTTACGTATATTTTTTTCATAAAAACCTAACATTCACTTGATAAACACATAAACACCATAAATACTATATACTCGTACATGTATAGTATGGAATTGAACCTAGTACCCTTAACAAAACATTTTGTTCCAATATTGTTTCATTACAAAGATTGCTCTTAGAGTAAAAGGGTTACATTGTGTTAGGTATGCTAGTCCATCAATGTCCAGGGAAGGTAATAAGCGAAAGTGCTGACGCTTTAAGGGTAGACAGACCCTTGGGATAAGATATTGAAATATCGAGTGGACATTTAGATAAAACTGTTTGCATGGAAACGTGTATATGATGGATAGAGCTATAATGTTTCTTTTTATTTCTTTAATAAGCCATTCATCTTTAAGGTTATGTCGGCTGAAGTACAGACACTGATGCCACGGCATTTGCAGTTCTTGTTATTCCGTCGCCATGGTTACACCAACGCCGCCAGCCGCTACAATCGAAGAAAAACGAAGTGGAGGCTGTTCTGCTGCCATTCTGCTCTTCCTTGTTCTTCGGTTCGTTCCAGTTGAGGATCCGAATATAATCCCAAAGCAAACATCTTTAGCTAGTTTCGTATCACAATTGACTATATTTTCAACTTTCACTGAGCTGCTGACTTTGTTGACAAACCATAGACGACTGAGCTATAATGATGATACTTAACAAACATACATAATACTTACAGCCTTCATCAATCTTTTCTCTTTACATTATATTAGAGATTTTCCAGACTCCTAAATACTAGCTTATATCATTATATATATAAGCACACTTTTTATCTATATACAAGAAAACGCTTTCATCAATATTAACCCTTACGTCAGAGGTTCCAGTGTCTATCTCCACAATTGTAAATTTAGTAATACTATGGCCATCTGGAACCCACGTGTTGACCAAATAGTTAGTACTTAATGAGACAATTAGTAAGGTGAATCGCCAGTTACAAGTACTGACTATTATCTGTTCGAGTTACAGGTAGGTTTCCCCGCGATGTCTTCCTTAACGTAGGTATTCGTTGCATTCCACAAATGCATTTCTATCGGCAACTTAAACTCTTAAAAATTATAACGTAACTAACTTTTGTAAGATTATTCATTTGAAATTTTGTAGATGGACACTGAAGCATCTGACTACCAACAATAAAAAGGGATTGTGTAAAAACAAGTCGTGAAGCGCATGTAAGTATTGTAACTGTTGTAATACTTGTATTTAAAAGAAAACTGTTTTCTTTTTGTATACAAAATGAACAGTCAACGCTAAAAAGTACAATTCCAGTAGCTTTTTATAAGGTTTAAGTTTATAAGAACAAATGACATTATTTTTTATTTTGAAGCACGCGAACGCACGTGTCAAAATGTAAAATATTGTCTTTTGTTCTTATAAACTGAAACCTTGAGCGCTGACTGTACATCAAAAGCCAGACTATCAAAAGATCAAAGGCTTTGAAACGAATAACAAACAATAGCTGTTATAAATCGCAATGAGTTTGCGGAAATGAAATCCATTAGAGTCCATACAACACCTAGAATGCTAGTCTAGGGTTTGATAGAACGATTATGGCACTATGGCGTTCTAGCTTAGGTCATTCACATTGGAACCTTAGTGTTGCGAATGAAATAAGACTTATTTTAGACATTTTTATGAATACTTTGTAAAGTTCTTGGTCACTTTTTAGCATATTACTTACTTGAAATTAAGAGAGATGCTTGTTATATCGTATTTAGGTTCAAACCCACAAATACAATGATATATATGGTCGTATTCTTAAAAAGATTTGACAGAGATTGGTGCTCTAGTTTTATCCATCCAGCAAATGTTTTTTTCCCCGTTGTCAACCACACCATAGAGTTAATACCTCCTCAATTGTGGAGTTGGACACACAAACCTCTGACTACCTCATAAAGGACGAGAGTCGTGAAAGTATATGTATTTTAACATCCACATACCTTTGCAAACAGCCTCGTCTGTTATACACCTAAAAATTCGAAGGACCTTTCCAAAAGCCTAATTCATCATAAAACACCATCTACTATCATTAGTCGCAGGTCACTGGCCCAGTTGTGACAGCAGCCTGCATTTCCGCTGCACAAATCTGGGCCCGTATCGCCGCGGGCTAAGATTAACGAGCTGCCCTGAATGACAGTAGAAATACCGCCATTAGTAGTTACAACGCTGTTCAGGGAAAACTTTTCACGGATTAAATGCATGTGATTAATTATAGTTCTTGTTAGTATAGTCTAGAGTCTAGGGTTTTGGTAATACGGACATAATATATATACATACATCCATACATAAACATCCACGGCCTTTAATCCCTTTAGAGGTGGACAGAACCTTGGAGAATTAATATCTACTGGGTAACTTTTTAGCATGAATATTGGGTCTCTTTAATTAAATTATTCTTTAATTAATTTAATTGAATTATTGGGGTCTCTTTTAGTATTAGTAATGAGGTTGTGAGGACACTAATATGAAGTAATGTTTATAGGCAGCTAGCCTATCACCAAAAATTTGCACTTTGTATTTGTCAGTTACTCTTTCATCTGCGACATTTTAGGAGGGTAGGTAGAGATCAAATAAACTCTTTACTTTGATTCACACATATTAATATATTGGTTAAAAGCGTATATCTTTACTCACTTCACTCATATAATAGGAAATATAATAAAGATATACTAAAATAACTGACCGACTGAAATTTTATAACTCAATTTCTATAAAAGAAAAGTTTCATTAACACATTAAGGCTTCACATCAATTCAATTTTCAACCGAAACCCCTGAAAACAATGGCAGCGTCCAACCAAGTTTCAAAAAAGCCGGTTCAATATTTCCGCCTGTATCACGTTATTGTTCCTAACCCATTAGCTGTCACAATGAAGCGAAAAAGTTGAAATGGCACGCATGGCTTTCCCTTAATTAAACAGTGGAAGGGTTAAGCCCAATTCAATGGCGTACTATATAGCTAGGTATGTAATTTATTCATACATGCATGCCTATACTACATGCATACATAATTTATTTTACTTCCTTCCTTTTATTTCTTTTTATTAAGGTTGATCAGACCAACGATGCCCAAATATACGTATATAATATCATATTAACAGTAATGCTTGGTACTGTGAAGGCATTAATATAAGTCGCATGACGATTTTATATTTCGGGGTTTTGCAAAAAACCTAGGCATTTTGCGAAAACACGGATAATTAGACAATGGTGATCAACTATTACAAAAGCGAACACACTCCGCTTGGCTCGTGCGTTGTTTATTACTAACCTTACCTACTTAGATTTCTGTTGATAGGTCACATAAGGATAAGGATTAGGAATGATCACCATTGTCTAATTATCCGTGTTTGCGCAAAAGTCTAGGATTTTAACAAAAACATGGATTAGCAAATCATCAAGTCACATATACAAATGACTAATACATCACAAAAAGAGAAACGCTGTCACGAGCGATAAAGATTTGAAGGCTTGTCTTATGAATTACAGACCTAAATGCAAAGGTATATAATACAAATAACTAAGAAATGAACCAGAATACAGCAATTTTAGTAAGCAAGTATAGAAAGAAATAAATATGGTATATGACAGAAACAAAAGACAAACTCGTTTACGACCATAAACCCTTGCGGGGTAGTCAGAGGTTTAGGTTTCCATCTCCGCAACTGCGAAGGTAGTAATTCTATAGCCACCTCGAACCCACGTGTTGACCAGATAGTCAGTACTCAATGTAACAGGTGGTTAGCCATGTCGCCATTTACAAGCACTAACTATTACCTGTTCGACGAACAGGTAGGTTTCCCACGATGTTTTCCCTCACCGTCTAATTCAATGCATTTCGCAAATGTGTTTTTATTACGAAATTTACATAGAAATTCATTAAAATTCATTTCCATTGGTACATGCTCAAGCGGGATTTGAACCCTGTTCCCACTGATACAGAGCTAAGCCCCAAACAACTGAACTACGTCGAATTCATGGTATGGTATATAAATAGACTAGCGACCCGCTCCGGCTTCGCACGGGTATAAAATATATAGCCTACTCCACTATTTAATGGATGTTATTATACATATAAACCTTCCTCTTGAATAACTCTATCTTTTAAAAAACCGCATCAAAATCCGTTGCGTAGTTTCAAAGATTTAAGCATACAAAGGGACATAGGTACAAAAAAAGCGACTTTGTTTTATACTATGTAGTGATATGCAATATACACATAAACCTTAACCAAGTCATACCAAAACAGACATTCCATCACTTTCCCAAGACTTGGTGTGAAGGAACTTACTAATCCCCAAAGCATTGTTGTATACAGTCGCGACGGAACCCATTCTACTAAGACCAAATCGAAACGGAGATTTGGCGGCACTATTGTCACTAGCATTTAGCTAAATAGGTGCACTAACGTTACTAGGTAGTCTGGGAGATAATGAAATGGTACAAGGCACATCTTAGAAGCAAGGTGTATGGATATCAATGAAGTGACAACTTTTGTAACCATTTTGTGGAAAAATAGGATTGATGTGTATGTATACAGGTAATTCTGTTCAGAGGTTATAAGGTTTCTTATGTTATGGTTAGAAAAAATTATCATTATTGCTTTTACAATATATATTTCTAAAACCAATAGTCTTAACGTGATAAAACCCCTTAACTTAACGGTCTCGGCTACCGTCGATGTCCTTCATGTGGGTTTGATGAGTTCGCCAAAGCCGTTATAAAGTTATTTGATTAGTTTAAGATTTTTAAATTAAAAATTTATGTTATAGCATACGCATTAGGTATTTGCCTGTAAAGTATGTTATTCTGTTGTAAATAAATAAATATATAAATAAAAGGTTCTCCTAAGCTTTTAGTTTGATCTCAAGATTATGAATGTGAGTGTATATTAGGTATATTGTAAACAGTTAGAAGCTCATTATATAATCAGATAGGAACTCAATTTGAATGCATTTCTTTAGCGTCTAATCACTAAATCAATATAGCATATAAACAATGTTACATTTCCTCACACTTCACGGACGTTAACCCTTTGTTACCTATATACAATAAATACATTTCCACGATATTTTCCCTCAGAGAAAACCCAACCCAACTTTAGTTTTTGCATGAAATGAAGCGTAACTTAATTTAATTTCTCCCAGCGACTGAAGCTTAGAAACAATGCGATACAAGTGAAATTAATGATTTGCCTCCGACGCCTTTGTTGAAGAACAATGGGGAAGTTTCATCAATTTGGGATCTTAACATCACTATACCCTTTGCAAGAACCATTAAAAGTCGCTTAAAAATATCACTTGGGTTGCGCTTTTGTGTTAAAGATAGTAATTAGATACACTACTATTACAAACAATAGAATATGTCTATATATGGACTTAACATACATACATACATAAGAGAATGTGCGTGAGTGTCTATGAAACGAAGTCGTGGTCAGGATCGGGACAGATGGGGATCCGTGATCTCTGCCTACCCCTCTACAGGTAATCGGGCATGACGTATATGTACGTATGTGACTGTATTACACTACTTGAACTAGCACTTTGGTAAATTCATTTAAGACTTTAATTAAGGATACTAGTCAACGTATATTTTCTGTTGTTCCAGGCTTGTCATGAGTCATCATTATAGATCTTTAATATGTACGTAGATCAGAGTCATAACTCACCATTATATATGTTTTATGTGTAGGAAGATGTGTAGGAACAAACATGAACCAAAAGCAGATAGTAAAAAATTTAGTATACCTTTATTATCAGACTCGTAAATTTGCGTAGATGACAAGCAGTGTGATATTATATTTTTATGCTTTAAGTCAATAAGAGACATAAAAATACGTTCAAAATAATCATAACGACAAAAAGTATTAGCGAAGGAATTACATACATACAAATGTTACACGATTGTATTTCCATTCCACATTTAATGACGGTCATTTTACGCAAGTGTGGAGAATATTTTTTGAGATTATTGTGGAAAAACACAATTTTTAGATAGACTATGGATTTTGGTTTATAAATGCATAAATAAAGCTTTAGTGCTAGCAGGGACGTAAAAAGAAAGCTAATGTAGAAGGAAACCACTAAGGGACTTGGGGTGATTGAAATCTATCAGGCGATGGATTAGCAACCTGTTGCCAATATTCCATAATTGTGACATATCATATCCATAGTTGTGAACCCTAATATTCATACTAATAAGTGACAAAGGAGATGTTTTCACGTCCCAAGGTTCTGTCTACCTAAAAAGGCATTAGAGATCCTAAATGTTTTAAATGTATGAGCATGTAAGTAAATCTACTACGAATTGCATCAAATAGGGTGAGGGAAAACATCGTAAAGAAATCTACCTGTTCCCTGATAGTCAGTGCTTGTAATTGGCAACATGGCTTACCACCCGTCACATTGAGTACTGACTGGTCAACATGTGGGTTCGGGGTGGCCAAAAAATTACTTCCTTCGCAATTGCGGAGATGGAAACCTGAACGTCTGACTACCCAAGGGTTAATGGTCGTGAACGGGTAAGCCTTTTGACTTTAAATCTACTAATATCAAACCCTATTCGACATACATAAATAAATAAACATATATATGTTTGAGTATATGTTTATCTATATCATATCAAGAGATGTCACTGCCACCATATGTCAATAACAAACAGTGGGCAATATGCAGTGCGGCTTATTTGCATGATATTGCGAACCCACTGTTTGACCACGGAATAAATTATGTTACGGAGAGTTTAATCATATTTTAATAACCTTTTTTTGTTGACATACTTTAATAATATGAAATTTCATTAGGTATGATTTCATTTCCATTTAAAGATATTACTAAAAACTATAACTTGAATAGGTAACAAACTAACTTCTTTTCAGCTTGTCCTAAGATTCAACTAAAGGATCCCAAATTCAACTTACGATTCGGTACGTAAATACAATATTTACGTATTTAGGTACGTTTGGAGAATATATTTATGTAACATTTTCTATATTATTACCAGGAGCAAGAACACAAAATCACTGCAAAAAACCTGTTAAGAAATAGAAAATTGCAAAAGGTCTTCAGAGCACTTAAATTTCAAGTGACCATCCTAAATCACTTATAGAAGACTGAAGTATAACCTAAGTGTAACCCTCTTTCTACACGACTTAACTAGTGGTGACAGAAATTCACACTTTGATCATTCTTGAGTGGACGTGTGATGTTGCTAACGATTTGTGTTTGGTCACGATGTAGTAAGTTAAAGGGGCAAAAAGAGGTGTTATAAGTTTGTTCTGTTAATGTGTAAATACGTTAATATGTGTATTGTATTTGGGAGCAGGTTATATCCTTTTCAAGACCCATATAATTCCCTATAGTGATAATAAGATGTTTTCAATAAGTTTATCTATTTATTTTCAATCTTAATTATCTATCTGATCCTTATAAGATACGTCAACGCCATAGAGTAAGAAATAGCGAAACCTTAATATAATTATCCCTTAATCACCTCACCTTAATAACTACCAAAAACTCACTGGTTTTATTCCATTAATAAAACAAGTATTCTGTCTGTATGATGTCTAGCCATTTAATCATTATACATATTTTCATTGCATACTAATAGAGACTTTAACCTCTCTTATTTAATACGTAATTATAATTTAAATGACCAAACCTTATTCACATAACCGTCACCTACAAACTTGAAATGCCCACCACACTTCTAAATACAGTAATGGTCACTCAAAATGGTCGACTGACTTCTTTCAAACCTTTGATTGGATTGACCCTCCTGTTCGCTCCAACTGAATCGAAATGAGATGGAAATTCACACTTTGATGCTTTTTCTAGAAGGTTCAAGAGTCAACACCAATTTGTTTGTATACTAAATAAAATCGGAATTTAAAAAGCCCTACCACGCAAAGAAGAATGGTCACGAAGCTAATATAATGTTATGTATATAAATGAATAATAATCATACTTAACTACAATAAAGTATTTGTATTGTCAGTCTTGTTGCGTATTGTTATTTCAATCAAACCAAGATATTAATATTTATTTATTTATTTATTTATTTTATTTTATTAGTGAAACCAACAGCTTCTTAATATTAATACATAACAAAGTAACTCCTTGAAAGCCAATAATAGGTCTCAACTTATAGTAACAATAGGTATATACGTACATAAAAAGTAACACGGTGTTCATATCAAAGATTATTTACCAATGATTACGCAATGAGAAATTTCAAAATAACAAATAATACTAACATAAACATAACTTAAAAATCAAGTGTAACACAAACATAATATAAAACATATATTAAACATCATCGAAAAAACGCCGACTCAATATGGCTCTAGTTGCTGGAATGCTACCACTGAAAAGATCTAAATTGCACAATTCAATGCTTAGAAGATTGAATTGATTACTTACTCTAACAAAAAATGAATTTTGCCTGTAGTTGGTGTGGACTAAAGGGACTTTTAAAGGTGGAACATTACGAAGCTGTCGACCAGAAGGTACTTTTAATGACAGATAAGACAGTAGTAGAGGACAAACAATAAGGCCTTGGGCTATTTTCAAAAGATACACAATATCAGCTATTTCTCTTCTCATAATAAGGGGTAATAAATGATGTTTCCTACATAGAGCATCATAGTCAGTACAGGAATCAAAGGTCCGGAAACGAATATACCTCATGAACTTCATTTGAATCCCTTCTATACGGTCCGTGTAAATTTTGTATTTTGGATTCCAAACCTGTGTGCAATATTCTAAATTACTTCTTACAAGAGAACAGTACAGAATCTTCAAGGTCTTGATACATTTAAAATCCTTGGCACAACGTTTGAGAAAACCTAAAGCCTTATGTGCTTTATTGACAATTTTATCTACGTGAGAGTCAAATAGAAGTTTAGGGTCATACCAAACGCCTAGATCTCTGACATAAGATTCTCTTAATAAAATATTATCTTTTATCGTATAGTCAAATGTGATATTCAGATGTTTGCGACTAAATGTCATTACACAACATTTGGAAACATGGAGATCAAGATGGTGCTGCTGACAATAGTGTTCAAGTTTATGGAGGTCTTCTTGCAAGTTTACAGCATCTTGGTGGCAGGTGATGGAGGAAAAGATCTTCATATCATCAGCATAGCATAATAAATTAGAGGATTTCAAGCAAGATTCGATATCAATAATAAAAATCAAGAATAACAGAGGGCCCAACAAGGATCCTTGTGGCACTCCACTTGGCACAGGCACCCTGACATGTAGTTATTAATGACAACAGCCTGGCTACGGTTTTCAATGTAAGAAGAAAACCAGCGAAGTAGGTCTCCACTAATACCCACCAATTCAAGCTTCTTGATAAGCAAACTATGGCTGACACGGTCAAAAGCTTTGCTATAGTCAGTGTAAATGACATCCACTTGTTTCCCAGTATCTAAGGATGAAGTTAAGAATTCATTCAAAAGCACCAAGTTGCTAGTAGTAGACCTTCCCCTAAGAAAGCCATGTTGCGAATCACTGAATGAGTGTTTGATTGCAGCATATATCTGTTTATATATAACTTTTTCAAAAACTTTAGATACTATGCATAGTTTACTTATGGGCCTATAGTTGACTATATCAGTTTTAGAACCTTTTTTGTATACTGGCGTTATGAATGCACTTTTCCATATAGTAGGTACAACCCCAGAAACAAGTGATAACCGAAAAAGAATAGATAAAGGTAAGGCAAAAGTTTGATGACATTCAACAAGAAACTTGGCTGGTATACCATCTGGCCCTGCAGACTTGTAAACATCTAGATGTTTAAGTAAAAGACAAACTGTATGAATATCAATAGAAATGTCTGATATACCGGTTATTTGATTATAGGGAACAGCAAACCAGTCATGAGCAGGTAATGCAAGAGGATCCATAAAGTTAGACTTAAAATAAGCGGAAAAAGCTTCACAAATATCATGCCCGTTGTTCAAAGGCAAACTTGCATATGTCATACAGCCTGGAACCCCAAAGTTTCTATTTTTAGACTTAACATATGACCAGAAGTACCTAGGATTGTCCACAATAGATTTTTCAACAGAAGCTAAGTAACTTTCATAGCATTTTTTCTCGGAATCTTTCACTCTATTTCTAAGTAATTTATAAGTTTGCCCATCATGTTTATTGCCATATTTTTTAAGTCTTTTGTAAAATTTATATTTTTCCCTAATCGTTTTGATCAAGGCCGAAGAAAACCACTTTGGATATTTACTTTTAGCTACTGATTTACTGGGAACAAATTCATTTTTAAGCCTTTCAAATGTAGAATAGAAAAAAGCTACGGCTTCACTAAAAGGTCTCTTAGTTAGTTCTAGTTGCCAGTCTACCAAAGACAATTCCCTATTAATAGCCACACAGTCAGCTTTGTCATACAAAAATCGCACAAAAGGTTGTGTCTCCAAACGATCAAAAACTTTGAACCTGCAAGTGATATCTAATACAGGGTGATGCCCGTCTACCGGGGTTGCAAGTGCTTCATTGCATGGGGTGACACTAACATGAAAGTTTGACAAGACTAGATCTAAAATGACACCAGTACTATTTAGCAGATAATTATATTGCTTAAGACCCAAAGAAGCCATTTCATTCATCAGTAAGCACTCGCTCATTGACCGATGATTAGCGCCATCAAATGAGATATTATCTGGATTAGGTACCCATACTATATTACGCATATTAAAATCACCGACAATGAGATACATATCGGAGGGCGCCTCTGCCACCAGATCATCAGCTTTAGAGAAATGATTGCTTAGCTGATCGTAGAATGAAAGTCCATGGCATTGATCAATTAAATAAAGAACACAGACGTGTAACCTCACTTGAGGGTTATCACTTAAACAAATAGAAATCCAGAGATCTTCTGCACTAGATTGAACTCCAAAATTAGGCAACAGTTTAATATCTCTGCGTACTGCAATAAGAACCCCCCCACCGAATTTCTGTTTTGTCAATGAATAGTCCCTATCACGACGCCATACCACATAACCACTATTAAACAACTCAGTGTCCAAAATACTGTCTACCAACCAAGTCTCAGTTAATATTATGAGATCATATTTGTTATCACTCAAACAGAGATTCCTGTAAAAAATATTGGTCTTACCACGCAGACTTCTAACGTTCTGATAGTATAAAAGTAACATATTATCCTTGTCAAGGCCTTTTACTATGGGTTGCATTAAAAAGTAGTAACAAAGTAAGATTAGTTAAGTTTTCTTCGCGCCACACAAGTATAGCGATGACCCCGTCCACGCGAACGCTATAATAGTTACTGTGTAAGGCGTAGTTAAGGGATATACTATTTGCAGAACAGGGACTAATGAAAGATTTTAAAAGGAACACAAATAGGTAGTAGGTATGATCAATATTTATTTTTGAGGTAAAGGGGCATAACTGAATAACGGCAGTTCCTGGAAATAGGTATATATAACAACTGCAACAAAATAATAATATAAGCACATAGTCTGTTTGTAAAAGACAAGATGCAGATAAATAGTATACATGTTCACAAGAATATGTAGTACACGCAACTAAAAGGGACAAAACAAAAACACTATCCACGAGTAAAAGAACGACTAACAATATATTACGTAAAAGTAGCTCAATATAAAGGTATGACAAACTGTTATCGTATCTTTTAAGTAAAATAATTAGGCATGATAGTATAACAAAGAGTTGTTTGTGGCTGTCAGTTAGCGCACCATGGTAAGCATCACTGAAATAACAGTGACGCAGTACAAGAAGCGCAGGCCCATTCGACATACTCGCATTAGTAGAACTACGCGAAAACAGACAAAAACACAATGCAAAACAAACACAAATAACACGAATAGTTAACAGCAACCAAAATAATAGGTACATTCCATCAACGCAAACCACACATACATCGGCGAATCGACGAAACAAAAAGAAGTGAAAAATACACAAGAAAAAAATACGGTTAAATGCAGAAGTTAACAACATGTTTGGGAGAATGAGAAAAACATAAATAAAACTAAAAAAAATGTTGTTACTAAAGTCTGATATAAACCATTTTAGCGCAACTTGTTTAAATCAACACTATTGTTGATAATAATTACGGGCGATGCGTCTTTCTGAATTGGGTAACCTACTACTTCGGAAACATCATTTAGAATCGTGAATAAATTTTCCGATCGGGAATGCGGCACACCTTTTATTTCGACGCTGTTCAATCTAGCTCTTTGATCGAATGACTCCATTTGGTGCTTCAAAGAATCTATGCTAGATTTGAAACTGTCAAAGACTAACAGTTCCTTTTCAACTACAGCACTGCGTTTTTCATTATTGGAGGCGACTTCGGACACATGTTCACATGTTTTCTTCAAATCGTTTATATCCTGCTTGATGTTCTTAATTTCGCTCAAAAGTTGTGGAAGGGTATCCAATGACTTTTGCATAGCCATAAGCTGTGACATAATACTCTCGAGCGAGACAGGCAGAGGAGACGAAGGCCCACAATCTTTGCACGCAGCGCAACGCTAGTTGGCCTGTCGCGCACCGAGCTTGCGATAACCCCCTTCAGTTATATTCGCACAACAGAATCCATACTTTTTTCGGCATTGGCCACACGTCACGACATCAATGACTGCTTCACCACAAGTAGCACACTGCATATCGAAAATGTTGCCAACCCCTGACAAAGAAACACTCAGTGCACAAAGTGAACAATCCAAAAGTGAGGGTAGTATGATATTCTTGCCCTTGATTATGACAACTTTAAAGACGAATAACTTGACAGCTGTAGCTCATAATACGACAACAAGCACTGAACACTGAAGCACAATTGATATGGCACACTTGCGTACCCTTAACAGGTACTTAGAACACTTTTAAACTGCCAAAACAATTAAAAATACAAGAGCGATGTGAATGCGTTCAACATACTATACTATGACTGATATATACTGATATATAATACGGAAGAACTTAAAACAACAATAATAAAAAGATTTTGCGGATCTTAGTGTGAATGAAAGATCTACTAAGACTGCGGAAATACAAGTCAGTAATACAATCAACTTATTTCTAGACGCTTATATTAAAAAAAAAGAATAAAAAGTATAATAACAATTTTGAATTTATTAAAATTTCAGTCTAACATGCGTTATTACTTGTAATGTCGCCCTTCTTCAATACTTTACCTATTTGTGTGTCATACATCTAACTATTCACCCATAACATTACATAAATATTTCTTTATGGCTACCATTCGTCAAACTACATGTAATAGTCTATTCTCTTTATCTAACACGCATGATTTATCCGAACCCTTTTGAATAAAACTATAAATAAAAATACACTTTAATGCGAAGGTAAAAACATTATGATTACTGTTGAGTCAGCAAAATATGGGTAGATTTATAGGTAGCTTTGTTTGTTTGGATTCTATGATAATTTGGGAATGGAATCGAGTGAATACAGTTAGCGTTATTCAAGGATGGTGTAAGTTACGATTAAATTAAAGTTCCTATTTATTTTTGTAATAGGCGATCCACTGGCACTAATAATCGTAAATAGTCATATACATTCTCAATGAACACCGCCTGAACGCTAATCGTAGGGTCCCGGTTTCGATTCCCGGTGGAGGCAGAGTTAAGAACTAGGCTTTTCTTCTGCTCTCCAGCCTGGTCGTTGATTATATATGTATTTATCTATCTATAATAAGTATATATTTCTTAATTATACGTTGACTAGTGCCCTTAACACAAGTCTTAACTGTGCTTAGCAAGAGGCTAGTTCAATTGGTGTAATAATGTCCTACAATATTATGAAGTAAATATCTCATTTATTATAATATACATTATAATCTTTAATGCTTATGTATAATCAAACAAACATGTTAATTACTTTAAATCACCTTGATTAATTAGTCTCGGGTGCTAGAACCGGTTCGGCAATGAATTAATTACTTGATGGGCATTTTTTAATCAGTTGTGAATCGCGGAAATTTCGTTTGTCAACTAATTTTGATAGTTATGGTTGTTTGATACGATTGTGCGAATGGTTATAGTTGTGTTTTGTTTTTATAGTAGTTTTTTGTTAATATTTTTGATTGACTGGTGAATTGGTGGCGATGTTGTTATATAGACTTGGAATAAAAAGGTATTAATCAATTATTTATATTAATATTTTTGTTTTATTTAAGCGTAGCGTACGACCACCTAAGTGAACAATCAGTTAGCTCCTATAGGACAGTAGACTTAATAATATTATACTGGATGTATCTCTTTATAATGTTGAGATAGTCCTTGTTTTCGTGGTATCAGGCGCTTCTTAAACCATACGGCAGTTATCATAAATATAAAACATTTGTAATTTCTATCTAAAAATTAGATTCACCTTTATACTTTTCACTAGATAGTCAACCTTTTATAGAGATGTGACTCATATTTGTAGACATAATTTTGACTAGCCTCTCCCAAATAAAAGACAACTTTCCTCACAGTTTCTCTCACCAAACCATATATTTCCAGGCTTTTAAAAAGGTTTCGTCTACAGCGAGTCCATAGATGCTCGAGACCAGCTTGTGGAGGCAAATGTGGATTGACCCAGGAAGAGAAGGAACCAAACATCTACGTATCCATAATCCTATCCATACTGGGTTTTCTTCTCTACGCCACATTGCCCTATCTAGTACTGGAGGCGCCATCTGAAGTTTTTCGGGAGAAACAGTATTATGTCCTTTATGCAATAGTCAAGACTATGGAAGGTTATGTCAATGGAATAGATAGTTGGTGTAAGGATGTTGTGCTGGATTGCTACTGTGTAGCGAAGAATGTTAGGAGTTTTTTCATGTGTATATGGCGTTTCGTGTTTTATAGATAAGTTGTTTTCTGTTCGAAGAAAAAGGGCACAACTAACTTTTTTTTTAATTGTGTTATATACATATTTAGAAAAAACCTACGCGTTCACGACCATTAACCCTTGTGGGGTAGTCAGAGGTTCAGGTGTCCATCTCCGCAATTGCGAAGGTAGTAATTCTATTGCCATCTCGAACCCACGTGTTAACCAGATAGTTAGTACTCAATGTGACAGGCGGTCAGCCATGTCGCCATTTACAAGTACTAACTTAATCCCAAATATCTCAGTTAGACCAAAATGTTAGTTGTGCCCTTCTCTCGTACGACGGCAGTTCTGTAGTGTATGTGTAGGGGAATAAATTTGTAAATAAATAAATGAGTATAAGTTTTATTTTACTGTTGTTTTGATTATCTATGACCGTAAGAAGATAAACTGCGTTTCTTCTTGGCCTTAAAACAATAATTGAATTGGTGAGAAGAAAAAAAACACAAATCCATATTTATTAATAAATTATATATAATAATATATTATATTAATTTTATCAACTTAGATTTTAATGGCCCGAAATGTGTTTATTACAATAACTAATAGATTTCGTTCATTTTGGTTTATATACGGTGAAAATTTGCTTCATAGCATTTTATTCTTTTTCTTCTCACACATTCAACTTTTCTTATGCAATTATGACTGCTATAGCTATATTTATTTAGACAGGCAAGTGTCTGCATGTTTTTTGAATGTTTTTCCCACATTGATGAATACTTATATAATAATTTATATTAATGAATACAAATGACTGAGCATTCATTTGAATAGATAATAAGTAACAAATAAATCATTTTATGTTATGACAATAAGCAAACTAAAATTTATTCAAGTTGTAATGTGGTATGTAAGAGAAATTATATAAAGAAAATATACAAAGAAATTGAAATATTTTACTTAAATCGTAAATAGTGTGTTTTACTGTTATAAATTCCTATACTTAGGAAGTTCAATACTTAAAAGATTTAATAGATTCGTACGAATAGGTAGTTGAATCTCTGCTCATCCTCTTTGGAAGAAACCTCGTCTAATATCCTTTTTGGGGTAGACACGTGTAAAAAGATGCTAATTATTCTATTAAAGTCCCAATATACACATGTTTGAATATGTAATAGGAAAATTTATTAGCTAATTCTATTTCCGTAATTCATTAACAATTTAAAATTACAAAGTTTATAAATAGAAATTATAAATAAAGTTATTAGGTTCTTAAACTTTGATTTGTTGTTGCTAACTGAATTATTTAAATATTGAAAGACGAACTTTGGGTTGAATATATACCTAAAATGGAAATACAAACAAAAATAAACCTTATTTTATAAAAAATAATAACGAGTGTATATGAGAAGGTGATTTGTCAAGACCGGGACAGATGGGGATCCGTGATTTCTGCCTAATCCCTCTACATGAAAACGGGTGTGATGTGTATGTATGTATGTAATAAAAATTCCCAATCTTATTTATTTCTTTAGCATATTCCTTGGTAGAGATAGAAAAAGTAACATTTTACATAGCCCTGTAAACAACACCTGTTTGAAAAAATCAAAACTTCTCATAGATCCTTCGTATTATCAAAAATAGACACGTTAATCTCTGTTACCCCACAAGAGACAACAATCGTGATATGTACATATAAACACACCTAATTTCACCTAGGGGGTCGTAGACGTAATAAAAATAAAAAATCCGAGGGGACAGACAGACCACTTACGGAAACGTGATATATCGAGAGAATGGGATATTTGGAAGACCTTTAAAATCAACAACAGCCCTAAAAAACCCAATTTAATATATCATGGGCAGTCTATTGAGAGCTTTAGCAGGGTTGCCACGCTTTGGTGCTGTAATAAACTAATAATTCCCTTTAAGATTAATCAAGAAAAAGTGTGACAGCTGTTGAATCTGCAAATGTTTTACCTACTTAAAGAACACGTGTTTTTCTTATAGTACTATATGCGAAATTACGGCCATACAACTCTTTCGGCGTAGTCAGAGATTGAGAATCTAACAACAACTAAGTTTTTGCCATGTCTATGAGTCTATTGAATGATGGGCTAGCAATATTTCATTCAATCAACATTTTATTCTTTCTAAAAGTATTAGGTAGTAAGGTATTCAATAACTCAATAGTGCTTCCATAGAATTAAGTAATAATGGTTAATTTATATAATTAATATTATTTTACAAAATAGGTGTGATGACCCTAACACCAAATACTTTTTGGATGGACAATTGAAAACTTATTGTGTTTTCCTAGTATTTCAGCGAATGAGGGAAAGCGATATTATTGTATTTTTAAAGCTCTGTTGCGTGGCTACACCCTTCGGGAAAACATACGTGATGTTGTCAAATCAAATGTTTGGCCACTTGAAGTATTAAGCTTTATTTAATTTACTTTTACCTTAAATAAATCTTAGGACTTTACAACGTGTAGATATGGACAGAAACAGGACAGATTACAAGATTTATAACATTACATTACACAAAAAACAAACGCGTTCACGACCATATTAACCTTTGCGGTATAGTTACAGGTTTAGGTGTCCATCTCCACAATTGCGAAGGTAGTTATCCTATGGCCACCTCGAACCCACGTGTTGACCAGATAGTCAGTACTCAATATGACAGGTAGTAAGCCGTGTCGCCATTTACAAGCACTTAATATTATCTGTTCGGGGAACAGGGAGGTTTCCTCACGATGTTTTCCCTCACCGAAGTAATCAATGCAATTCGTAGTAGATTTACTTACATGTTCGTACATTTATAGCCATCTGGAAAGATCCTGACGAATCTCTCTGGTTTACTCACACTCATTGACCTTCTTACAGATGCTTGTTGTTCTAATTAAAATATTTAAAGGTTATTTAGTAACATTATTTTCCTAGGACATTGTGGGCAATGGGCTAACCACCTAGCATATTACTTAGTACCAGATTAAAATTATATGAGTTTCAATGAAGCGAAAGTGGTATGTCAGAATCGGGACAAATGGAGATCCGTGATCTCTGCCTACTCTTCTACAGGGAATCAGGCGTGATGTGTACGTATGTATGCAAAATTTAGTGTGCATATAACCTTCACAAAACGACCATACATACATTTATACATATACATTCACATCCTTTAATCCCTTTTTGGGTGGACAGAACCTAAGAGAAATGCATGCTAAGAGAACCTAAGACAACATCTGCATGGTCACTTATTAGCATGACCATAAACAAGGATTGGCCCAATCAAGTGCTTTAAATTTTGAAAACTTGACTGTAGAGTCACTAATACCTCTGTTTACTTTTAAAGAGTAACAGTCGTGATGTTTATGTATATTTTCATAAACAAATGACGTACTTATACATCAATTCCGTTTGCATACAGAGAAGTAGATAGAGATTACGTATCCCCATTTTTCTCGATCCTTACAACTCACTTGAAATTAGTTTATTGCCCTTTAGCAACCATACAACTCCTCATACACACTCGACGATTATACATAGGTAAGTAACGAATCGTATCTCAAAATATACAAACATCAGCTGTCAAAAAATCTTTGGAGGTAATACATTGTTATGTTAAATCGATGTCACGATTCCCCCTTTTGAGGAAAATTACTTTTTGCTGGCAACATTCAATCATGAATGACTTTATGAATTAAAGATAAGACTGTGTTGTTTTGAAATCTGTACATAATGTAGTCAGCTGTTTTTTGTACATATAAACATATACATTCACGTCCTTTCAGAATGAGCAAGACCCCTGAGAATATATTTTATATCATCATTTTATCATTATTATTCGAATTTTGATGCCGTAAGGAACATTGGTGAAAGGTTGCTAGCCCATCGCTCAATAAATGCACATTATTTCTTTCATGTTTATACTTTGTTGAATTAGATGGGATTATATAATACTTTTGATAGCTTGATCCCAAGTATTACTGTAGTAATAAATCACCACTCACTTATAATTACAAAGTTATCTCCTATATGATATAATATTTAGTTGTTGGTAAAATTGATCACATGCATATGAAGTGTAATAAATAGACCATTGGCTATTTTTATTCAAAAAGTGAATATCAGATTTTTTATATTAAGCGTAAAAGGTATTTCTCAAAAACTGTAAATAAATTAATTACTATCACTGTTAGTTTCAAAGTAACTGCTCGCGCCATCTGTTGTTTGTTTTAAAAATTAATAAAATTATCTTAGTGTACTGTACTGTTAATTTCTAATGCATTAAATAATTTATAATATAATATAGTCCCCTACTAGTCTGAAATTTAAATAGAAAACTAAACCACTTTTCTCCCCTTTACGCTGAGAAACTAAAATATACGGATCTAGTATGAAATAAACCCACTAAGTTCCATCACAAACATTTTAAATCATAACAAGTTAAAATCTCCACACTTCACCCCACAGGCATACGTTTAATTCACCAAAAGTATTCCGTCCGAATACATTAGTGAAAACAATGAACCTAACCCATTCAGCGTCTGCCCAATAAATGACCGCGTCCATTTTGATTTGCCTGTCACGTGTCACGACAATGGTGTATGCAAACGCATTCACGAATGCGGATAAATTAAAAGTGTGAGGGTTAATGAAATGTGATGAAAAAGTGGTCTGGTCAGTAATTTGGGCGAGAGAGAAAGAGAGATTACGTGGTGAAATGAAATGCTTGGTATTCAACATAAGGATCATAAGAACACATATTATTAAAAATAAAAATAATTTAAACATGACAAATCGTCGTTAAAATAAGACAATTATATCTAATTAAAGTATTGGCATTTGGATGTGGATCTGTTATATCTACCTACCCCTTTACAGGGCGTGATGTGTATCTATGTATGTTAGACGAGGGAAAAATCTTTTTAATGGCTCTTCAATTCACCAATTGCTTTTTCTAGTGGAATTAGAGACATGTAATGTTGTTGGTTTTTTCTAAAATAAGATGAGCGTCGCACAATCTTCTTCGAAATCTTTTTTCTATCCATCTTTTCAGGTGTAATGTAGTTCTGTATAAAATTTGGATTATGTAAAAATTTATGTGAATTAAACTTTCATTTAGGTAAGTGTCAAAATTGCGATTTATATTTATTCAGTTATTAATCTCCAAAGGCAAATTAGCTCTTACGAAGTAGTCTGAGACTTAACACTAATCATAAGTCATATAGGTCCATCACAACTAACCGACCCAAGCCTAGGCAAGGATGGTGTAGTAAAGTACTGAACCTCCAAACATTATATAATGTGTTTAAAATTGAGTGTAATTTGTCTAATTAACCCAGAAATGAAAGATCACTGGGTGTATAATGTTAAAATAAATCGTTGTTAATTGATGTTCACTCGTAGTGGCATCTATGAATTGTTTGTGGTGTTTAAAGAAAAGATATAAATAGATTTTATAGATTAATAGGTCATTATATCTTAAAAGACACCAAACGTAGTTAAAAATTACAAAGGAGTGAAAATAAATACACGGTTCAAGTGAAATAGTGCCTGGCGGAAATACCGTGTATGACGTCACATCATGGCGTCCAACAGGTTAAATATAGTCACTAACCTACTTCTACAAATCATTGATCTCTATTCCATACAAGAGATAGCAATTATACCGTCAAACTATTTAGGATTGATTATTAGCGGATTTCATGCTAACATAGGGTATAGCCAATATAATGTGTACGTATAATATAATTTTACAATTATTGCCAGGCTTACTAAAGGAATTCTATAAAAACAGACACATGACACAGTTGATTTAAAATACGATATCTAATTATATTTTCGATGCTAAATGTATATAAAACAAATGTTATACATACACAATCTTTTAGAATTGTCGGAGTCTTAAATGACCATTATAACTAAAAAAGTCTTATTCTTCGATAAAACCCAAGTTCCAGCACGTAGTCAGTAATTAAGGTGATATGCGGTGAATCATATCTTAAAGGTACTGAATATTACATATACAGATGAAAGGTTTTCTCACAATATTTACCTTTATACAAAAAAGTCAAACGCATTCACGCCAAAATAAAAAAAAATACAAATAAAAAAGTCAAACGCGTTCAGCTGTTCATCTCCGTAATTGCAAAGGTAGTAATTCTATGGACGTCTCGAGGCCACGTGTTGACCAGATATTCAGTACTCAATGTGACAGGTGGTAAGCCATGTCGCCATTTACAAGCACTAACTATTACCTGTTTGGGGAACAGGTAGGTTTCCTCACGATGTTTTCTCTCACCGTTGTATTCAAAGTATTTCGTAAATATATTTTTATTACGAAAATGTACATAGGAATTCATTAAACTTCATTTCCATTGGTACATGCTCAAGCGGGATTTGAACTCTGTACCCACTGATACAGAATCAAGCCCTTAACAACTGAGCTACGTCGAATTCACCTTTATACGTCTATCTAATAGTAATACCGACAAGAAGAAAAATGTGTTTCCTCACTCAGTAATTCTCATACAAATATACGTTTCAAATAACGACTGAGTAATATTTAAAAGCTAGTTATTATGACTTTTCCTAGAGCTCTGAACAAAAGGGATTTTAATTAACATGCTCCGCTGCATCAACAATGAAAGACGCAGTTTGCAGGTAGAAAACATTTTCCATTAGACCGTGAGATTTGTATGTTGCTTTCAAATGAAAAATAGAGTGAGGTATTAAATATTTGCTCTTTGCTAAACAAGGAAAAAGTATACTAACAAACGAACATTTAAATAATTGTTAAAGAGGTAGAAATGCTATGAAATATGTATAATAGTTTAATGTATATATCTTCCCGGCCCAAGAAGGCATATGACAGTCAGATAGACGCCATCATGAGAAAGGGTGTCGTTAGAAGTAACTATAATATCCGAGTGTGTATGACGAGGTGTATAAATTTCAATGAATCGAAAGTAGTTTGTCAGGATCGGGACATTTGGGATTCCTGATCTTGATTCTGATCACAGAAAATTCCCTTGGTCACATACTGCTATTACGATAGCACTAATATAAAACTTTGGTGACTGATTGCTTGTCCAGTCTTATAAATTCCACTTACCCCCAATCCCTTAGTCACCTGCAACCTTGGAAGAACGGCAGCTAGTAACCATACTTAACATCCCAAACCCACGGTGCATCGATAGCAGTTACGTCAATAAATCGCCATCCTGTCGAAGTGGTAACATTTAATGGACTTTGAAAGAAACAAGTGGTCAGTGTTCACGACAGGATAATGTATGTGTAAGAGTGTCTTTATTTATTTATGGTCCCTTGCTTGTTGCTGGTTTGGTATTTTGGTACAAGGGAAATAGATGGATTAAGGAACGGTGTGTAAGGTTGTTGTAGGTAGAGGTATAATATTGGACAAGACGATAAACTAGCAATCAATCGAAAAAATTGTATTGAAAGAAAGTACATACTTTATTGCCAACGTATAATATTAAAATTTGTCCTCGAATTTTTTCACGAAAACTATCTAATGGTAATTTCTTCACAACTAGGCTCAATAGTCACACCATTAGATGACGGCCTTCGTGGCACGATCGGTTAGCTGCCTTGACGCTAATCGTGGGGTCCCGGGTTCGATTCCCGGTAGAGGCAGAGTAAAGAACTACGCTTTTCTACTGTTTCCTGGTCAGGTCATTGATTATAATTATATGCTATATATGTATTCATGTATGTATAATATGTATGTGTTTCTTAAATATACGTTGATTAGTACTCTTAACACAAGTATTAAATGTTCTTACCAAGGGGCTAGTTCAATTGGTGTAATAATGTCCAAATATTATTATCATTATTAATTACCTCATAGTAACAACACAGTGCTTATGTTAACTACATTTGCTAGCCAATAAAACTACATTATGAATAGTCAGTCTAGCCCATATTAAAAATTATTGGATACACATTGGATACATATTGTTTACAAAATTTTTATCCTTTATTTTCTCTATAATGCACAAACATTGTGTTTGCCTATGTGAGTTCATCAAAATGCTTGTGAAAAAAAAAATGTGTTTACCTATGTAAGTTCATCAAAATGCTTCAAAAAGTGTCCTTTATAACGAAATTAGAACATCCCTGATGAGTCAAAGAGTTTTCAGACACGTCGTGAAAACTGAAAGCCTAAAAATGCAACACAGAACACCGGAACAAATTTTCTGTGTTTCTAAAATTACTATGAACGTAACCACAAATTGCAAAGTTCCCCGGAACGTGAAAAACACATGAGTTTAACCTGAATCTAAATTAACAACAATCTTTTCCACATACTATGAGTGATTTACTACTACAGTGACCACTACTTGTAAAGTTTAATGAAATATGAATTCAATGTGATCGTGAAACCCTTACTCTATTTACAAATACTTTGACATCTGACTACCCCTTAAAGGGCAGTAAAATAAAAAGAAAACTACACTTACTACTTATATTAAGTGTAGTTTTAATAATCAGAGGAAGTATACTTATTCTTATTCCCACACAAATTACGTGTTAACTATAGTACTTCCATATACATATATGTACATACACGTAACATTTAATTCCTTTCGGGTGGAATACAACATCTCCTACCTCACTTTTTAGCATGAATAGTTGTTATAATGGAACATTGGTGACAAGTTGCTAGTCTATCGCTCAATAGATTCCATTGAACCCTAGTTCCTTAGTCCTGCGATATTTCAGGAAGAACGGCAACTAGTTAGCACTCTTTTTACGTCCCAGACTAACACGGGAGAATTGTTCTTTGTTGTGTTGTGCATCTAGTACTTGCCTCATAATGATTAAGCGTATTTATATTCCATTCCCACGAAAAGGCCATAACTGCACATTGTTATTTTTTTATCATCCTCTTAACATGATTAAGGAAACTGAATTTGAATGATTGATTCTCGCAATGCACCCCATTGAATTATTGTTGGCGTTTATTTGTCAATGTCAAAACATGCTTGTGCCCAAAATGGCGGCGGAAATGCGACCCTTTGCCTTTTTTATAACAATTGAACCGTAACGACTATCCAACTTGTCCCATTTGTGGAATTGAATGCTTGTATATAACTATCTAAATTTGCAGATCATTATCCTTTACAGTAGACTGAAGAATGTTAAAACTACATTCTTCACACTTCAAACACCCAGAGACACATAAAGTATAGTATGCCAAAACAATTAATTTTTTCATTTTCGGATTCATGTTTCATAGAGACAATTACAGCTTAAGAGCTACACAACCGATATTTAAAAAGCAAAAGTGAAAAGTACTAGTTAATTTTTTCAAAGCAACCGGGTTCGTTTCCTGAACTAGATACAGTTTTGTTTTTCTAATAAAGTATGAATGCAGTTTTTATTTTTATCAAAATCGGTGACATGGTTCCTAAGAACAAATCTTCGTATGTCTTATAGTTTCAGACTTTCCCATACTGACAGATTTGAATGCGCTACCCTATATATCAATATGGTGATCATCATCCCTTATGGAGCAGTAAAATGCAAAAAAAAGCAAATTTTGACATATAGTCAGCACCGATTATCAATAATCTAACGTGATATATAACAATTAAACAATTTGGCAATATTACAGTAATAGTTTATTAATCACAGACTGCTAGTCCATCAGCTAATAGATTGCATTGGCCCCAAATTCTCTAGTCGCTTAAGATGTCAGAAAGAAAGAAAACTAGTTAGCAATCTATTTCTATACATACCATTGTGGTATTACGAAGATTAATGTAGCTACTTGAAAACTATATTCTATATCGAGGGTCTTGATCCTTTATAAGAAAAATGAATTTGTTAAAAAGGGTTTTGGAATATCAAAGGGCACTACGGATATGTGGACAAATACACTGCAGTAATATTGACCTTTCTTGTAAGGGCAGTGTTACACTATAGCCATTAATATACTAAACACAGTACATAATTTGAATATGACTTTTTTGCAACAAAAAAAACATACCGTAATTACAGTGCTAAATAAAAATATAAATTGTATCTAACATCGGTCTTGGAGATACATGCTTTAATTCATTTTCTAAATACTAGTTTTCAGGTGCTAGACTTAGACAGAAACCAAACTACGGAACAGGCTTAATTCCTTTCATGTCTTAAGTATTGAGTAACTAACAAAGACTGGGATCAATTGGGCGATGAGCTAGCAACCTTTGAACACAATACGTATATGAACAGCGGACTGTCAATATCTTAATTATTTTTAGGTTCGTTTAATTAGTTTTTTATTCTTATTTAAATTAGTAACTACATAGATTATAGCTTATACTACAACACAGCCCTTAGCAAATATATCGGTAGCAATTCCCAACAGTATTAGAAAGGCAAAGGGCATCTTTAAGCCGCTTATTTGTCTACCATGAAAGGCGTATAACTCCAATTCAAAGGGCTAAGGTATTTCAAAAAAATATTTATTCGCTTCATCGGTTCAAGGGTTTTGTTGACATTCATGTGTATGAAGACTGATTTGATTTAGGGAAGAGATAAACTTGTGGTTTGCCCAATTTGGACTTTGATTTCCCTGTGTAAACATGATTGCGTTTGAAGGAATGAATATAGTTTACATAAAATAAATAAAGTTAAAATACATAAATGTATGTTGACACTGACGTTTTTCAATCCCATTTGGAGTGGATAGAACCTCGGAGATACGATGTCTCCTAGGTCACTTTTAAACATGGATATTGGGGTTGCAATGCCATATGGAACACGAATATTGTGGTTGCAATGCTATAAATATATGGTCATAGAATATTAGCCCATCGCCCAATAGAGGTTCTATTGGGCGATTCACTCCTAGTAAAATAATTTGCCTTCTTAGATATGCCGGATAGAACATTCTTTTTACGTTCTGGACTAACACGATCACCATTAATTCTGCAATGTGGCTAGCAAAGGACCGGCATCAATGAAAGAGCATAGTCCAGCATTGCCAGATGAAACACCATCCTCAATTATGAGGGATTGACTGCAGAGAGAGTGATGGCTTAAAAAGTACTGTTTTTTTATAATGAGAGATTGCTATTGGTCCCTTTTATGAAATATGTAGTCAGATAAACAAAATACGTATTTTTTGACACATTCTTTCTTAAAAACACAGCCTATATTTCCATTTTTATGTCACCTCCGCAAAACAGGCATTATCTTTTATTCATAAGTTAATACATGAATTTATTGTTGGCAATGCAATTTGTTTCACAGGGGGAGGCTGACATCAATTTAACCAGACAATGAATCTTCTTGAGCGATTTTCTGATGCCTCAATGACGATGTTTGATCATCCATACACACGATTTGTTTACTTATGCGGGTAATAAACATGTAGGAAAGTACGTGATCATTTGTACATGCAGCTATATTATGTTTGTATTAAAGTAATGTAACTACTTCTACTAAGGGTTTGTGATGTACTCCATAGCATCTCCATCTTAAACAAATAAAAGTGTCAACGTTCTCATCTGAACTTAATGTTAGATCCATCTGTCGTCTTGAATATAAATTAAACCAACTTAAGTTTTTAATCATTTATGCAGCACTAAACTCATGATGAATGAAACCAAACTTTACACGACCACAAATTAAAGAAAATACAAGTAATTACGCTGAGTTTATTGATAGATTTAATCCTATATTTGTTCACTTTCATTATGAAATGTTCATTACGTAATCTTAAATTCGTCTGACACCAACTTTGCAAAAGACGAGAATACCTGCAATTGACTTATTATGAGATATCAATGATTAATCAATGAATTCTACGTAATAATATTGTAGCGAAGGAAAACATCGTGAGGAAACCTACTTGCTCCCCGAAAAGAAATAGTCAATGCTTATAAATGGCAACTTGGCTTCTCACCTGTCACATTGAGCACTGACTGTCTGGTCAACACGTGGGTTCGAGATGACCATAGAATTACTATCTTCGCAATTGCGGAGATGGAAACCTGAACCCTTGACTACCCCACAAGGGTTAATGATCGTGAACGCGTTTGTCTATTTTTAGGTTGTCTTATCAATGACCAACGTGAGGAATGAGTCATAATTATAGTTCTTATAGCTAGGTTTCCTTAATCTGTTTTCCATCAACCGTAATTCTGTATGCTTTTGTATCATAAAGCTTTGAGTCTAGACATGATGGGCCATTATTAATCACCGCCTTTCATTCGGGGCCATGACTTTTCATTTTAGCTCTTTCAGCCACTGCACTGTTGGCAAGATATTAATTAGTTTTCATTGGAAAATACATAGTAAACACGCTGTGTGTTGTAGTTATACGCATGTACAACATGGTTCCTGATTCAGGGAAACAATTTAAATATTTAAAATTTTTATAATGTAAATTAATTTTCCAGGTGCATATTCGATGCTATGAATAGTAGCCTTGTCAATTTTCATCCTCGTCTCATATCTAACTCAATTATTAGATGTATACGTTGTAAAAATATAAAGAAAGATAACATATATCGCTATTAAAAAAAATCCTTTTCTCGATACATTTTAAAAATTTCAAAGATATGGTTAATAAATTCTGGGAATGGTAATTTGTTATAAGTCATAGTATATTCATTGCCCCTACCTTTCAAACTTACTGAATTAGTCATCACGATAATATTTTTGAGGGATTCGCGATTTTTATTCATTTTACGAGAAAACGGCTCAACAACAACAACAGGACCCATAACCATAGCCATTGCAACATGGTCAAAACATCAGATAACAAACGTAAAACTTCGTTGAAAAATATACACGTTAAGTCCCGTTTTCTTGTAAAATAAGTAATAGTGATTACGGCATAATTGATACATATTTCCTTCCCGACATTTTGCAGACTTATCTCCTCTCGTACTAATTCCCTTAATCCACACACCCATTTTAAAATAATTACCATATTACTGTCAGCGTGTGTAGAATGACCTATTTAAGGAAACCAGCTCCCTCTGTCGAAGCTTGGAGGCGATAAGAGGTGCATCATTACCTTAACTTTTTATTGTTACGTTCTACACTAGGAAGGTTCTTGAGGAAATCTCTGGCTTTCTGCAGACATTTGGTTCTAACTGGGAAATCTTTCTAATATTAAATCTTATTGTAATTAGATATAGAAGTAATAACTTTAAGACGAGACTTTAAGATCCTGTTAGATAAGTTAGAGGCGTGAATATACTTATGTATATATGTTATTTATTATATGTGATATTGATGTGGATAATCTCATATAGAAGGGGATGGTTAAACAAATCAACCTTATTTCATTTCATTGCAATACAAAAGTGTCTAGGATCCTATACATATAGTGTAGGTTGACTAAATATTTCTTCATTTTATCTGAAGTCAACTTAGTAGTTGAAGTATTCTTAAACTAATTCAATATTCACGTCACAATATAACTAAAAACTTCTTGGATCACCATACTTACTAAACTTCCTTTGAAATTTTCTCTAACGCAAACAAAGGAACTTTTCGAATATTCTTTTCTCTCGTCTTTTAGCAACTTAGCAGTTGTTTCGTCTAGTACCTAACATAAGCACTTTGAGCACAGTCGTCTGTTTCGAAGTCATACTTGAAATTATTTGAGACGCAGCTACCACTCAACTTGGAAAGGCCCCGCCCCTTCATAAACAGAGCAACGTCTCAATATTTTAAAATTCGCCATCTCGCGACGTTTTAGCGAACTTTGACTCGAGAGGTGGATGGGTTACTCTTGAGTTACTGTTTTAAGAATAAATAAAATAATATGTCTTGAACATTTATTAGTTTATTCGACGTAGCTCAATTGTTTGGGGCTTGACTCTGTATCAGTGGGTACAGCATTCAAATCTCCTTTAGCATGCACCGATGGAAATTTTCGTTATAAAATATGATTTTTTAAGAAATGCATTGAATACTACGGTGAGGAAAAACAACGTGTGGAAGCCTACCTGTTCCCCGATTAGATAATATTTAGTGCTTGTAAATGGCGACATGGCTGACTATCTGGTCAAGATTAACGAGTACTTTATCTAGAACGCAACTTTAGACGAATATGATTGGGGAGGTATAATCAATTTTTATTAATCAATTTTCAATCAATCAAATGTTAAATTATAAATAATAATAATGTAGACTCTACTAACATTCAAGAGTATTCCTCTCTCCAACCGATTATCCTTAAACCAATAAGCTCGGTTCAATCAAGAGCAACGCAGATACCTACACTGCTCCAGTTAGTGCTAGAGGTAAGAAATTGGTTCCATTTGCCTCCGAGCACATCTTGCGTCGCTATGTCTAAATGCACTCTCAATCAACCGAGTTTGAATGTGAACTACGGAACAATTAAGAGATGGAGCTACGGTGTGCTTGTAACATACATGCATAAGCTTAGTTCTTTCGGTTTATTTGTTTTTTCACCCTTCACCTAGATGATTGTGGGTAGTAAATTAATTTGGAAAATTCTACCGAAGATCATGTCAATATTGCGAGTATGGTCTTGTTAGACTATTAATAATAACAATTCCAAAAAATACAATGTAAATGTTCAATAGCGTATATGATTACGATTATAGTACCGAAACGTAAAAAAAATACTAATAATAATATCTTTATTGACACATCCACATCAATTACATACAATATTCAACATAAAATAGAATTAATAGACAATAATTGAATCATACAATACACAACACATAAAATTACATTTCATTTCATTTAACATTATATCTATTTAAATTGTATTACATAAAATTTAATTTACATTTCAAATATGATTACACAGCTAATATTTCTATTATACAAATCGGAAATATTCTTATATATACCTACGTTCTTTGATACTAATATGCACATGTAGATAAACAGATGGCAGCATCTGTGCATGTCGATAAATTTAAGCGCACGAGGATGTGAGCTGACTTGACTGGGTTATAGCTGCAAATCTGCTATATGCGCAGAGCATGTATTTTCACAAAGATATTCAGAACATTAATATAGGCTGATTAAAGGACTTTTAATACATACGTAAGTAAATATTAAAATTAAATCATATCATATATATTGTATAAAAATACAAGGGTAAACAGACATCACGCATCCCTATCGCGACTGATCCTGAAAAACTACTTAACTTTGCGAAATCAAATAATCTTTTTTATATCGATAGATATTTTATATATAAGTACCTTCACTTTCACAAAATCTCATTAACAAAATAAGTACATATTATATAGTGATAATGGTTGCCTATTATTAGATGGAAACCGAGGCAAATTTTGAGAGGAGCGGTGTGCATGTAAAACATGACTCTCAGACAGACAAAATATTGAAAAGAGTAACTTTAGAAATATATACCACCAAATTTGTATATGATGTAAGGATGCCAATGAAGCGAAAATGGTTTGTCGAAAGGACAAATTGCGAACTCTTAAGTATCTCTATCCCTCTGTAGGGAAACGGGTGTGATGTATACATATGTATATAAATCTCAGTACCGAATCCGAACAGCATGCATAAAGTAATCAAACCAGAGCAGTATCAAGTCAAACAACGGCGCAGTAACGATGCAGAGTCCGTCGTAAAACCGAGCTTTATGTTAATAAGTTTCGTTTCGTAATAGTTGCATTTGCTTGACGAGGACTCGTAATTTTACGTACGAATACTGGATGCAAGGTTTAGTATAGGAATATTAAACATATACACATTCACGTCCTTTAAGCCCTTTTGGAGTGGACAGAATCTTGGACAGACGATAGTATCTCCTAGGTCACTTTCTAGCATGAATATTAGGTTGTGTGTTATATGAAACATTGGTGACAGTTGCTAGTCTATTGTCCAATAGCTTTCATTGACCCCTAGTACCTTAGTCATCCTCAACGACGTGTAAGGAAGAATGGCAGCTATTAAACATTATTATTACGTCCCAGAACCATGGGCTTTACATATACATATCTTGACTATTATATCATGAAATATAATTATTATTATCTCCTGTAGAGTAACTTACAGGTACACAGGTAAAAGTTACAATGTCCATCTCCGGAATTACATATACACACCTATAGATGATCAATGAATTAAATCTCTTTAAGCGTAAACGATATCTGATTGGTTACTTTAGCATTAACAATCAGGTTGTCTTGACATATGAAATAATGTCGCGAGATTATCACCCAAAATATTCCATTGTGCAGACGTAATATGTTTTTTGTCTTTTTAATTCTTGACAATAATGTTAAATCGCTGAGGTGTATTTTAAAACGTTATATGTGTGTAACAACATTAACGTTGAAAATTTATGATTATTATCATTACCATATAATATAATTATTGTGGCGACCAAGAGATTACTTAATGAATTAAGCCAAACCGTTCAGATTTTCCTTTGTACGTTGATACAAACAATGGATCATTAATAAATATGAATAATGTCTTTCCTAAGCTACGTTGACATATCATTTATACGAATCAAGGACTCAAATAAATTACCAAATCCGAAAATAGGGAGACGATATAAATAGACATATGTTTATGTTGTACGAAAGTTGATTAAGTGATTATTTTACTATCATTTTAATAAGCAATTTCATTAATAGTTAAATTTATTTTCAGTCATTTTCAGGTTTAAAATTTGTTATTAAATTACGAATACTTATACTATTTGCCAGCATTTTGAAGAAAGAACTTAATATAGATTTAACTAGTGACCCGCTCCGGCTTTGCACGGGTATAAAATATATAGCATACTCCACTATTTAATGGATGTTATTATACATATAAAACTTCATTTTGAATCACTCTATCTCTATCTATTAAAAAAACTGCATCAGAATCCGTTGCGTATTTTCAAAGAATTAAGCATACAAAGCGACATAGGGACAGAGAAAGGGACTTTATACTATGTAGTGATGCGATTCTAGATTGGTAGTCCATCAGCAATATTAATTTATCCAAATAGGTACATATTCATCCACGGCCCTTGATGGTATACGGGGTCGATTAATGAATATTCGTGACAGCTGGCTAGTCCACCTTTTAAAAGATTGAATAGATGCCTGGTTAAAAGGTAGCTAAATAACATTCCATTTACATTTCAGATACCACCTGACTAGCATACGATAAATAGATAGATACATAGTCTCTAAAATGTTGAACAAGGGTGACGTTAGAAGTATCTATAACCGCCGAGTGTGTAAGAGGAGGTGTATGAGTGTCAAAGAAGTTATAGTGGTTGGTCAGGATCGGGACAGAAGGGGATCGGTAATCTCTGCCTACCCATCTACAGGGAATCAGGCGTGATGTCTATATATGTATGTTTTATACTCCGTTTTTTCTTCTTATCTTTTCTAGGATTACGTATGTGATGTGACGTTTTCTCGTGATTGAGGTTGACTTTTTATCCGTACATTTTCCAAGTCATGCACTGATCATTAGTTTCTCTAACATTTCGACGTTTGCTGTCTGTAACTGCAATGTGATAAAACCCCTACGAGTAATTACAACGATAAAAATCACATCCGAAAAAGGAATCAGCACTTTTTACCCTGTATCTTTGTAAGCTTATAAAAAAGCATATGTCATTCGCCTTTTAAGTATTTCTGTTAATTTCGATAATTCTGTCATCCCGTATAAGATTCGTATTTTAAATATATCGAACATAAGACTATGGTTATAACTGAATAACAACGGTCTGATAACCATATTTAAAAGACAATCAAAATGTAATTGAGGGACAAATGATGAACCGTGATCTCTGCCAACCCCTCTACTTGGAAACAAGCGGGAGGAGTATGTACTCGTACATCAAATTGTAATATTTAAAAATAAAAAGCAAGGATAAAACGGTAATTTGTTTGATTGTAATTTGATATAGCTTTATGAATTCGACGTAGCTCAGTTGTTTGGGGCTTGGCTCTGTATCATGGGTACTGGGTTCAAATCACGCTTGAGCATGTACCAATGGAAATAAAGTTTAATGAATTTCTATGTACATTTTCGTTATGAAAACACATTTACGAAATGCGTTGAATTATACGGTGAGGGAAAACATCGTGAGGAAACCTACCTGTTCGTCGAACAGATAATAGTTAGTGCTTGTATATGGCAACATGGCTTACCACCTGTCACATTGATTACTAACTATTTAGTTAACACGTGGGTTCGATGTGTCCATAGAATTACAACCTTCGCAATTGCGGAGATGTAAATCTAAACCTCTGACTACCCCGCAAGGGTTAATGGTCGTGAATGCGTTTGATTTAAATACAGATCTTTATTGTGCATTGATTGAATGAATATTAAGTATTAAAATAAAAATTCTGTATCCATTGCCATCTTTCCTTCTAATGACAACGTAAGCTTCATAAAGACCGCAGTGAATATCACTTAGCAGATTGTCAACTTAAAAACTGCTTATCCCTTTTTCATAGACCACAGATTATAAGAGAAAACAAAACAATGTTGCTAAGTACTCTGTGAAAAGCATTGTTTAACTTGTACAAAGAGTTTGTTACAGACTTATATTGACTACAGACTAGCGTTTACTGTGCCTTTATATTAAAAGTTTCTAACTCATAAATCCATAGAGAAGTATAATAACTTTATGAATATTTTGTCTGATACAAGTTTGGGATGATAATAACTGATATTTTTGGTTTTGGTGTAAGAAATATTACGTATTACTAAAATGTTATAATAATAAGAAGAAGAATTAGGACATTATTACACACCAATTGAACTAGCCCCTTAGTAATTTCCTTTAAGACTTGTGTTAACTAGCTAACGTATATTTAAGAAATATATACATAAATACATATATAATCGATACAAAGTGCTCAACCAATCGCGTCACGGAGGTCGTCAAATATAGTCAATATATAGGTCGTTATCATAGTGTCATAACAATAATGAATACAGTATCAATAAATACAGATCATGTCCATTTCCCTACTGAGGGTTAGACATAGAACCTCATCCATCGATCCTCACCAACCACTTTCGTTTCATTGACACCCATATACCTCCTTATACACACATGGCGGTTATAAGTACTTCTAACGTCTCTCTTTAGCATTCTCTATCTAACCGTCATATGCTAAATGTGACCTACATGATACATATTTTGTCTTCTAGGTTCTATCCATCCCAAAAAGGATGTATAAAAGAGATCAGCAAAAAGCATTCTATTTATATCCTAGACTAAAATGAAACTACGTTTATTTTTATAAGACAGTATAAAATATATACCACGAGACATCCTTTATAATAACACTAGTGACCCGCTCCGGCTTTGCACGGGTATAAAATATATAGACTTCTCCACTATGTAATGGATGTTATTATACATATAAACCTTCCTCTTGAATCACTCTATCTATTAAAAAAACCGCATCAAAATCCGTTGCGTAGTTTCAAAGATTTAAGCATACAAAGGGACATAGGGACAGAGAAAGCGACTTTGTTTTATACTATGTAGTGAAGTCAGTATAAAATATACTGTCTAAGCTAGAGCATATTTCTTGATTACGTTTTCTGAGAGTAATGCAAATGAAGTTTTTTATGAAACTATAAAATGACACATTTTGATGCAGCCCATTACTGAGTTTTAATTATTCCAACTTGATGATAAAAGTTCGTTTATTAGCACTGGATTAAAGTCATGAAAGAAGGTTTGGTGAGTAAAAAGTTTTTATAAAGTGACAAGTTTTTACGATTTTTTTCGCTATGTTTTTTTTTATATTTTCTCTATACATATTACATACACTATGTAAATAATTAACTATGTAAATAATTAACTATTTAAATGTTACCCAATTTCAAAAACCTGATATATACATATAACCTGATACTCACATATAATAGGGTATATATATTTAGTAATATGTTCGAAAAAAACGCAATAAGTTATTCGAACATTATACACTTATGGCTGACTGTATATTAGTATAGTTTTACATCAATAAAATCCTTTTGCCAATTACATATAGCTTCCAGCGTGATACAGACCCTTTTGAATGCTTTTTTTTTCTTTTTTCCACATGAAACACAGAAAAACCTCTACGCAGCCAGACCTTTTTATGTCATGATCAATGTATTTTTAAAATAGGGTTAACGACACAGGAAAGAAAAAAACACTTCCTGTCATAGTCATATATAGTTACTTAGGTACATGAATTGGACGTAACAGGTTTAATTCAACTCACACTTACCTTAATCTAACCACCGAGTGTGTATGAGGAGTGTAGGAGTGGTTTGTCAGGATCGGGACAGATGGGTATCCGTTATCTCTGCCCACCACTCTACATACTATGTAGTGAATACTATCGTGAAGTATTATCGTGTAGTATAGTACTATGTAGGCAATATGGCGTAATCTGTATGTACGTATGTATAATGAGTAGCATTTTTAAAGCTCCTTTACCAGTATGGGATTTTTTTATAACAAATATTGGACAGCCCCTATTTTAAATTGACTGCCCATATTAACTTACTTCACAAGGGCTGTCCGTTTTAAAAGGTCTCCCATACGTTTCATTATTCCCCTGTATCGCATTACACAGGTTTTTCTTTTTATTTTCTTTCCATTTTTCATTTCTTCTGGACATGTGAAGCGACCCTAATACGGGGTTAGTGGGGGGTTAGTGGGGATTGGATTACCAATTTGTTTCCAAGTATTGTTTACAATTTATGTAGGTACCTAAATTTGTTAACATCGATCAGTCGCTACACTGTATACTTACAATAATATACGTGTATTCCATTAGAAAAGCGAATGTGTGAATATATGTATTTATGTACCTTTATAAATATTATGTACGTGATAAAAACAGTATTTTTTGCCATATACTATACATCAAAATTTCAGAGAAAAACCCTAAAGCGTATGTTAGACTAACATTCAACTATGGACATGATAAATTAAACAGCTGACTCAGCTTTAACTACTCATCATTTTAGTATCATAGTATGTTGATTGAATAGTTACTTTATAAATCATCAAATTCCGAAAAAAATACTTAAAACGTAAGTTAAATTATCAAGAACTTTATCCTAAACAAGTCTTGGTTAAATGCTACGAATCCAACGTCAATTGCTAACTACGTTTCGACTACGTATGCAAATTGTATTTGGATTTACAATCCCGACGTTTATTCAAGAAGACCGAACGGAAAGCTTGTATTTATTTGTTAACGATGTTACTGAACGATAGAGAATAGTGCTGTGAAATGTGTGGTTTAGATATCGATACATTATTATTGTGATAGTCGATATACTGGAAATTACATACATACACATATGCATTCACATCTTTAAATCGCTTTGGCGGTGGACAGACCCTCAGAGATAAAATATTTTTAGCATAAATATTGGGGTTGCGACATCATAATGGAACATTGGTCACAGGTTGTTAGCCCGTCGCCCAATAGATTCTATTTACCTCCAGTCCCTTAGTCACCTCCTACGACGTGCCGGGAAGAACGGCAGTTAATGAGCATTCTTTTTAGGTCCCAGTCTAGCATAAGATAAACTAAAGATTTCCGGTATGAAATCCTGCATACGAAAAGTTTTAATGTCACAGTATAATACTGGACAGATAATTTGAGGTAACAGAACTTTGCATTATTTAGGCTGATTAGAAATAATATTTTATTCAATTGTCTGGAAAATGTCATGAACATAAAATGAAAATTTACAAAACTTTTTTGTAATTTGAAAATAAGGAAAATTATCTTTTTTAATTTTAAGCGAAGCACATCTCTCGTATTCTATTATATTATTCAAGTTTACACAAATTGCATATCATATTCCGAGATTGCACTCGCAACTAAAAATGCAAATATTAGCTTAACTATGCATAGGAAAGTAACTTTTGTTCGTATTTACTCATATAAGATAATATTAGGTAAAGTTTTCACGTTTACATATTAAGAAAAATAACATTTTCGCGTTTGAATATAAGAGTCTATAATTACATGTTAAAACGTCTTTAAATTCATACACACAAAGCTACTTTATACTTATAGTTTTAAGAGATTCGCGATTTATACTCATGATTAATAACTAGCGGGACTTATCGCGTATGTTTTTATATAATAAAGTTGCAGCAGCCATGGTCACGGGCAGACTCTTTACACTACTACTACCTTTACTACTTTATACTACCTATACTATTTTTATTTCATAAACTACCTAATAATAAAACTAAATACATTTACGGAATGCGTCTAAAACTACGGTGTGAAAAAACATCGTAAGGAAACCTATCTGTTCCTCAAACTAGTAATACTTAGTGCTTGTAAATAACGACATGGCTTGGCACCTGTCACATTGAGTACTAACTATCTGGTCAACACGTGGGTTAAAGGTAGCCATAGATTTACTAACTCCGCAATTACGCAAATACCTGCACCTTTGACTACCCTGCATGGGTTAATTGTTGTGAACGTGTTTGTCTTTGTGTAATAAAACTACACACTCAAATAGTATTTCTTATGTATATTTCTCCTTAATATATATAATAGAAATCTTCCCTCAATGAATCCAGAATCCGTGATCACGTGTTTGGTCACCATTAAAAGGGAATATAAATATCAAAGGCGGTCCGACGCATGAACATTCAATTTGTGGACAAATAACATTTCGCCAGCTTACGTATAATGATCACAAGAAAAAATCCCAAGGGGTGCAGTTCACACGAGAGGATAGTTTGCAACCAATATAATAGGTATATAACTAACAATATTTTTTTTAGAAGAGATCTTTACATGCATTTATATCGCAGTTAAATATTGTGTAGATTTAAACACCTTATAATACTATAATGTAGTACTATATTTTTTGTATTTTTTTGTCAATATTTTGGTTCAGATTTTATTAACATGTAATAAAGTGACTGAATAAAGCGTTCTCGGTAAAAAAAATATTGAAGTATTTAGTTAATATACAAATAATGAATTTCAAAGCTGGATTAATTAATGATGACATGACTAACTCTGCTTAACAAAAACTAAATAAATATACTATGTTTCGTCTTACAATATTATATCCTATTCGGTTTAAATAATGTTAAATATTTTAATGTACGAGTATGTAATTAAAACCACTTCACATGTATTACCGAATAAAACAATAATTTCTTTTTAAATTAAAATATTCGTAAATCCCAGTCTACTCGTATGAACTATCCTATAAGCGTGAGTGTAGAATATCAAAACCAATAATAGGATACGAGAACTATCGAAGCGGAAAGCGTAAGGGACAGAATTGCCACCGGACTAACAATAACCATTTGCTTATTTGTCCCGTGAGGTATCTCAGTATATTGAATACATATAAGTGTTAAGCTTAATAATTGAGGCTTTATGAGTTAAATATTAAACGTTTTGATCACGATATATCAATAAAAATACGTAGATAAACGATTTTAGAAATAAACTTTTGTAGATAGTTTTACATTTCAGATCATCACTTTAATAGAACTTAAAACGAACTTAGATCTCACGGAGGTGGTCGAAATTTGAAAGTCACAATTATGTGAGCATTTTTGTTTGCTTCCACTTTTCAGCTAATCAATAGTTGGATACTGGATTGGGTAGTCACAGATCGAAAAACATGCCGCTGTATACAGATATATAGTATCATCAAAAAGAAAAAGCTTACCAGGAAAACTACCAACGTCTTCAGATTGATAAATACCCCAATTCTAGCAAGATAACATTATGATAATTCGGTGAGTCCAGTACAAATGACAAGGTACCCATTGCTAGGATAGGACCCCAGGGATCGGGGTTAGGTCGGGGAACAATCCATCAAAGTCACTGTAATGTATCGATGTTTTATATCGTATCGTATGTTAAGTTAATACATCGGACGTCCTTAAGGTTTTTCGGGAAGGCCTGAGTTTGAAAACAATATTTCTGAGGTCGGTTTTAGCATAAGTAACATATTGCTTTAGTTGTGTTAGTTAAGGCCTAATTAAAGATACGGAATATTGGTGGCAGATTGCTAGCTCATCGCCCAAATATCGAATACATTGGAGCTTAGTTTATATAGTCACCTGTAACGTCGTGTCAGGAACCTAGATAGCTAGTTAGTTATTTTAATAAGTCCCTGCACGGATCTGAAAAGTTACGCAAAGAAACCATAGTTACCGAAGGAGATAAGACAAAAATGTTCTGAATAATATTTCTTCACATATAATTTTAAAATTCTTTGAGGCATTCACCACTAAGGTAATGTCTGCTCAAGTACAAACACTGATGCCATGGCGTTTGCACTTGTTATTCAATTGCCATGGTTACACCAACGCCGCCAGCCGCTACAACCGAGGAAAAAGGAAGTCGATGCTCCAATTCTGCTCTTCTTTGTATTTCGGTTCGTTCCAGTTGAGGATACCATAGACGACTTGAAGGATATGTTGATGATAGAAATTCTGTTGCTACCATAGTAACTTACGACATGCCATCTAGACAAACCTTTTCACGATCATTTTGCCATACATTTGATACTTTTTGTATTGAAAGCAATACCTCTTAGAAGGTATTGCTACAAAAATAAATGTTTATTTCTGTTGTATATCGATTACAAATATTGCTAAAGTTGCGTAGCAATACATGTAATTAGTAAAGAAATCGTTATGCATTTATATAACGGAGGTAGTGGCATCTAGTTTCCATTTATGTGAAGTATTTATATATAATTTATACCTTATTATATTAAGTAATATAATAAGGTACTTATACAACCTCTTCATATCTGATTGAAATTTATGATTGATATATTGAAATACTAATTTAAATATAAAAAGAATACTATATTTCACCCAAAATAAATAATTAAGCGTCTACCTAAAACTAGAATTGATGTTACTATGCATAAATCAGTATTTGAGTACAAAGTAACCTTGCCATGTTTTCTAGCTATTATATTGTATTTCATAAGGATATTACATAAGAAAAATTTGGTAAGAATCTCAAAATAAGACATATCATTATGCCTAAAATATAATAATATATATGATCTTAGATTTTTAGAATTTGCTATTAAAGTAGGTTTTGTACTCTCAACGAACCAATTCGGTATCGTTTATTAAAAATAAAATTACTGTTTTTATTTCTATTATATTTGTAATATATCAATAAGGAACATTATTTACTATTGTTTCATATTACTTTTAATACCAATAGCGCGTTTTATTATTGTCTCAAAGCCATCTATGTCAAAACCGTATCTTTTGCGTTGCCATGGTAACTATTTTTATTGATAAAATAAAGACTGACTCACATTAATACACGTCACGCCTGATTTCCTGTACAGGAGTAGACAGACAGATCCCAACTTATGCCAACCTTGATAATCACTTTCGCTTCATTGACACTCATACACCTTGTGCACACTCGGTGGTTATAGATACTTCTAACTTAACCCTTTTTCTATATACTACTGACAACTTATATTGATTTACATATATACATACACAATAACCATGTCTCGTGTTTTAAAAAGCCGCGCTAGGATAATTTATGGTTCAAATATATGTATAAGTATTTCGAAGCTGAACAGAAAGAGTGACAGCCATTGTTAAAAGCATCAATAAGATCTAGAAAAACGTACAAAAATACAAATAAAAGTATCGTATGTTAAGTTAATACCTCGGACCTTACATTTTATCGTGAAGGCCGGAGTTTAGAAACAATATTATTGAGGTCTGTTGTCTATGGTTTGTGAACAAGTGAAAGATGAAAATTCATATATTTATTTTCGGCAGAATGCTTAGTCAATTTTTATGACAAATTGGCGAAATATATTTCGCTTTGGGATTCTATTTGGATCTTCAATTGGAACGAACCGAACAACAAGGTAAATAAGTTCGACTTCGTTTGTAGTGGCTGGCGGAGTTGGCGTAGCCATGGCCACAGAATATCAAGAGGTGCTAACGCTATGGCATCAATATTTGTACTTTCACCGACATAAACATTATTATTGAATGGCGTGATTGCATTAAAGATTTATGAATACCTTTATCATATATCAACAACATAATATTGAAAATATAAAAACACTTGCACCCCGTAAGTAAGGCATGCGTGATCATCCCCGCAATTGCGATTCTATGGCCACTTCGAATCTACGTGCTGACCAGATAGTCAGTACTCAATGTGACAGGTCATAAGTCGTTTCCCCATTTATATTTGCCATTTTTTGTATTGAAAACAATACCTCTTAGAAGGTTTTGCTACAAAAATAAATGTTTATTTCTGTTCTCGTATATCAATGACAAATGTTTTACAGTACTGTAGCAATACATGTAATTAGTAAAGAAATCGTTACGCATTTAAATAAAGGAGGTAGTGGCATCTAGTTTCCATTTATGTTAAGTATTTATGTATAATAATAAGATATTAATACAACCTCTTCATATCGGATTGAATTTTATGACTGATATATTGAAACACTAATTTAAATATAAGAAGAATACTATATTTCACATCAAAATAAATAATTAAGCTTCCACCTAAAACTAGAATTGATGTTACTGAATAAATCAGTATTTGAGTACAAAGTAACATTGCTGTGTATTTTTTCGATTCTAGCTTGTGTATATGGTATTGCATAAGGATATTACATAAGAAATATAATTTGGTAAAAATCTCAAAATAAGACATATCGTGATGCCTAAAATATAATAATATATATGATCTCAGATATTTAAAATTTGCTATTAAAGTAGGTTTCGTACTCTCAACGAACCAATTCGGTGTCGTTTATTAAAAATTATTCAACTTTTTTTGTTTCTATTATATTTGTAATATATCAATAAGGAACATTATTTACTGTTGTTTTATATTACTTTTAATACCAATTGCGCGTTTTATTATTGTCTCAAAGCCATCTATGTCAAAACCGTATCTTTTGCGTTGCCATGGTAACTATTTTTATTGATAAAATAAACATGGCCAACTCACATTAATACACTTCACGCCCGATTTCCTGTAGAGGGGTAGGCAGACGGATTCCCACCTGTTCCAATCCTGACTAACCACTTTCGCTTCATTGACACTCATACACCTTGTGCACACTCGGTGGTTATAGATACTTCTAATTTAAATCTTTTTCTATATACTGTTGATAACTTATATTGATTTACATACATACATACACAATAACTATGTCTCGTGTTTTAAGAAGCCGCGCTAGGTTAACTGGGGTTCAAGTATATGTATAAGTATTTCGAGGCTGAACAGACAGTGTGTCAGCCATTTTTAAAGATCTAGAAAAACGTACAAAAATACAATTAAACAAATAAAATAAAATTTCAGTTTTTATTCCGATTAAATATATTGTAATTTGATACGTGAATAATTATTTCTTATTTGTTGTGAGGCCATTTTGACACATCACTACATAGTATAAAACAAAGTCGCTTTCTATGCCCTATGTCCCTTTGTATGCTTAAATCTTAGAAACTACGTAACGGATTTTGATGCGGTTTCTTTTAATTGATAGAGTGATTCAAGAGAAAGGTTTATATGTATAATAACATCCATTAATAGTGAAACAGGCTATATATTTTATACCAGTGCAAAGCCGGAGCGGGTCGCTAGTTTATCTATAACAAGCGCATTCACTAAGTAAACACACACAACTATATCTAGAAACTAATTCGATAACTGTCAATCATTAGGCATTATGCAAACTGACTAATAATTTCTCAGCAGATTCTGCGTGACTGATTAACGCCATTAAACTAGTAATTAGTGGTTCGCCATTATCATCCGCGTGTTTGTTGAGTAGGTCAGGCTTATAGGCTTCTATTGATGGGTAAACCTATGTAGGTATCGCGTGTAATTTAGTGCATATACCTGACTTCGATATTCAAATAAGGGTAGAAAGAAAGAAAGAATATAGTGTAGTATGGCATCATACGGACCACAGTTCCCTAGATAGTTCAATACTTTAATTCAATCAATCAGCCTGTAACAGTCCACTGCTGGACGTAGGCCTCACCAAGGTTACGCCACAAACAAAACACGATCACTCGTGGCCCTCAGCCAACCACTACCAGTGACCCTTTTCAGTTCATCGGTCCACCTAGCAGGGGGGTGTCCTACACTACGTTTACTTATGCTTTAATTATGTATAGTATCTAAAACAATAGTATATGAAGTATCTAAAATGTATAGAAAGAATTTCTCATTCGGCGATTAGTCACAACACTAACATATGAAAGTAAAGTGAAAGATTAACAATAGCTATACAATATAAGCAACGTACAAGTTACATACAGTAAAATTAATTCTACAAAATCTTTTAAGACACACTTAATGGTCGGTAATATCTGTTAAAATGTATACGGAGGAATATAAATAAGAAGAAATAAGATATTATCGATATCACACTTCACACACATAAGGGAAAACAGATTCCAAATAAAAAACAACAAAGAGAGAGACATGTTGAAACGTGATATTTTTAAAGAATGCCTCCAATGCACTGCTTTAAATTCTGCAGCACCCTTCAAACCCAATTTGATGTGCTCTGGACAGTCCATTATATAAAATCTCGTATAGGGTTGTGAAAAAAGGCCTAAATTAATAGATTAAGTTTAAAATACAGTTTATATGTACCATTAATGTCATTGCAATAGAGTTTGTAATTGTATTTTATGCTATCACACGAGTAACATGGCTATCTCTAAAGTATGTATATTTTAACACGGAATTTAATACGGAAAAATCTATATCGATCTACAATACGAAATGCGTCGAATCCTAAGGTGAGGAAAACGACGTGAAGAACCTACCTGTTTCCCAAACAGGTAATAGTTGTAAATGGCGACATGGCTTACCACCTGTCACATTGAGTACTGACTATCTGGTCAACATGTGATGTGTGATGATGGATACCTGAACCTCTGACTACCTTTACGTCTTTTGTCCCAACCATCTCAGTGTAAAATAAAATAAATTATTTGTAAAGCATGAATCAGAAGTTGACAATATTTTAAATTTGTGCTCAATTGACAACCCTGCTAACGCAAAGCATATTGGTCATGACATGAAAGGGAACCAATAATATTTTTTCCTCTATTGCCTGGAAAGAGAACTGATATGATTGTGTTTTGAGGGCTTTGTAGAGTCAGTTGCCAAGGGGATGGGCGCAAACATCGCTTTTATTTGGTGTCTTCGAATAAACTTGATTCAGTTGATAAGGAGGTTTATTTATTGGAATTTATTGGATAGAGCTTCTTTGATAATTTAACTTAAGCCCAAGCATTGTCCAGGTCTGAGATAGGAAGAAATTTATATAAATATATATATATATATATATATATCACGCCTGTTTCCCTGTAGAGGGGTAGGCAGATATCACGGATCCCTATTTGTCCCGATCCTGACAGACCACTTTCGCTTCATTGACACTCATACATCTTCTCATACACACTCGGCGGTTCTAGGTACTCCTAACGTCACCCTTTTTCAATATTAGCGAGCTAGCTAGTAATATAGGATATAAATGTATATTTGTTGCACGCTCTTTTCAGAGAGGTTAGGCAGAGAAATGGATCTCAATCTGTCCGCGATCTTTTTCTATAATTTTCCGAGTTTTTACTTCTTTAATCTGACGGAATATAGGCCGTGAAGAATTTAGTATGTTTATCAATTGGAATCTTAGACGAAACGATAAGTTCATCCTTGATGTATACTTTTATTATTATACTGATATAAAATAATGTCCTTAGTTCATGTAGTTGACGGAATAAATGGTTAATGCGATGGTTTGGACAAGTTATGCGGATGAATGATAGCAGATTGACAAAAGGAATATATGTCAGTGAAGTGGAAGGGTGGTTACGTAGGGGCCGGCCCAATAAGACATTACAGTTAGGTAGACGCTATAATGAAAAGAGGGACGTTAGGAGTACCTATAACCGCCAAGTGTGTATGAGTAGATGTATGAGTGTCAATGAAGCGAAACTGGTCTGTCAGGATCAGGACAAATGGGGTTCCGTGATCTCTGCCTACCTCTACAGGGAATCAGGCGTGATGTGTATGTATGTATGTTGACGGAATAGAATGAACGAAAAATATTATAAAGAGCTTAGCTCAAAACCATTTAATATATTTCCTAGTGTCTTAGTTACGTCTTACGACATGACAATAAGAAAACAGTGGTTTCTTTAATAAAATAATATTGTCCCTCGTACAACCCATTACTATCTTCATAATAAAAGATCAGGAAATACAATTTCGAAGAGGTTAACGGTCAACCTCACCTCTTTAGTGGTGGCACAAAATTTTACGAACTAAAAGTTTGCTATTAAAGCTAACGACACATCCTAATAGTCAGGCTAGCAATAGTCGGGACTATTTGGTGTGTGATCAAGAACGTATAATGCTATGGTGGCTCCTGTGAGTAAAGTTTTCCGATTGAGTTTTATCTAGCTAAGTAGGTATCAAACATTTACTTACAAAATATCATCTGTATAGTTGAACGGAGGTAAATGATCAAAACACCTTTTCTATATGGAATATATTGTCGGACACTATGGCACCATTTGAACTAGTACCTTGCTAAGTACATTTGTTAAGGGTACTAGTCAACGTAATATTTAAGAAATATATACTTTTTATACATGGATAAATACGTATAGCTTATATAATCAACGATCAGACTGAAAAGCAGAGGAAAAGCGTTGTTCTTCTGCCACCACCGGGAATCGAAACCGTGGCATCACGATTAATGTTCCAGTGGTTAACCAATCGCACCACGGAGATCAGCAAACTTCTTTTACTTTTTAAGATCTTTTATATATATATTAATGTATTTAACTGTTTACTGGAATAAAACATGGAAATGTGAGTTACGGTAGTATGCATTTAAACTCTTATGTAGTTTCACCGTAAGCGATAGAAGGAAAAAGGTTGTATTCATTATTTACTCTTACCATTTAACACTTAAACGAATACTTGATATATTGAAAAGTTGTTACCTCACTATTTGAAGCAGCTAAAGTTAGTAAAACTGTAAATAGTGAAGCCTTTATTAACGAAATGTCATTCGCAGAAAGACCAAGTCTTTTAAGACACAGTAGGATACCTATTAAAGTCTGACCGTTACTTTTCTTTGAAGTTAAGTTCTTTGATTTCGAAAGATCAAAATCAGAAACTATTTTCACCCTATTTCAACTGACCATTACTTGAGAAGTGTAAGATCACGACTGATATTGTTCCAAGGGGTGAACAGAGGCTCACGTTGGTCGTTTTAAGTGAAATGAACACAATACGTGACAATACTATGTTTTAAACATAGGTATAGTACTCAATAAGGACGGTTGTAAGTTAAAATATTATATGAGTATATTAGCGCTTATTATTGCTGAACTAAAAAAAAGATAGTTCTCATATTGTTATTGATAGACCCTATATTGAAAAGGGGTAACGTTAGGCGCACCTATAACCGACGAGTGTGTTTGAGAAGATGTATGAGTGTCAATGAAGCGAAAGTGGTCCGTCAGGATCGGGATAAATGGAGATCTGTGATCTCTGCTTACCCCTCTACAGGGGATCAGGTTTGAAGTGTATATATGTATCCTAATAGGGTACACCTATTATAGTAGAACTTTTCAAGTAATAATTTTATATTGCATAACCACTAATAGCATAAACCTCTTTTCGCAGAATATCGTTTGGCATTAACTCATTTAGCATACTTTGAAACCCATAATTCTGTAAGTCAGAATTATCTGTACGCATAATTTTGGTATCCATAATAATCACAATGTATAATCATCACATCGCAGAAAGTTCAAAACCAGATTCATCTTTTGGCATATATTTCTTATCCATAACCATATGTGGGTACCTTAAAGCAATAGGAGCTAATATAAGATTAGTATAATTTTATTTTTTGATTAATTTAATTGTTTTTTTTTAGTAATTGTAATAAATAAAAGTTGATTTAATGATAATTATTTGGTTTTTATATCCTTGCCCATGAGAGCATGTTCGTTTCTGGCACTCGCCGGCCGCTGCCGCGGCACGCTCGCTTCGCTCGCTCGGCTCCTGCATAAGAGGTCACAGTTCTAACCTAACCTAACCTACGCATTTTTAAAGAAGAAAGTAACCCAATCTATATTATTCTAATTGAAATTCTATGATCTTCATAGTATGCCAAATAATCTGTACTCTAAATGAACGTTATGCTAAATGATATTATACAAAATTTTAACTATGCCAAAGGTAAATATGCCAATAAAAATTCTACTATCTTAAATGTATGCCATTCTAAATTCGGTCATAAGCACATTATGCCTAAAAATATTTATGTCAAATATTTTTTATGCCTAATAAATGATCGACTAAAGAAGTTTCTGCGAAGTCAGTTATCCCAAATAGGTTTCGGAGTATCAAGTTTCTACCAAATAGACCGCACCCATCCTAATATTGTATTCATTCCGCCTTGCTAAGAACAAAAAGGAGTATGCAGAGCTGACTGCCAACCTCCACTAGTTGGAGAGGCACTCTAAGAAGAAGAAGATTGTATTCATCTTATCTTAGAGGTGATGTTTTAATATAGTTTAGATGAACTTTAGTAAAAAGCACCGAATGCATCTTGTTTAATTACCGTACTTAAACATTACTCAAACCTCTTACTTGTTACACTTATGTTAATACCAAGTCAAAAGATGTCACTACTACCGAATTGCAACATGAAACCAAAGACGTATGAATATTACACTTACATTTGCATTTCCACTCCATGCATTTAGATGTGAGTCATCTAAAGATTTTGCTACGAATATCGAGAAGCACAAAACTCTAAACTAAGTTAAGTCGGAAAGCTGAGATCCGTTTGTGTCTATGAGTAGGGAATAAAGTGGATATGGTATTCAGAATGTACACTGAAATGCTCTGCATTCTAATATAAATAGATGAGACATGTTCATATATCTTTGGTTATTTTAAGGTGTAATCAGGGTAAGAATTAAATTATTGTGAAGTACAATCTTATCCTAAAAGAATATTATTTCATTAGATACTTATAAACACCCGAAAAACTCCAATTATTAACTGATGTACAGTGAAAGAATAAATATCAATCAAATAAGACAGCGAGTGTGAATATAAAAGAGATATTATAGGTTAATTTGTTTGAATATAGTATAGAATATCGTTTCGTATCAGTCACAAGAATAGTGGACAGATTATTATCACATAAACAATAGTCTTACATTAATAAATATCCTTTTAAACCTCACATACAAGATACCATCTCCATTAATTTTCATAGATCTAGGTACTCGTAATAAATGCAAAAGTCAAGTCTCTATCATGTGACGAAATGAACTGAAACTTCTGATGCACTAATATTTGCAAGGGTTGGAAGGACTACTCTTGAAAATTTTGATGTGAATATTATTTTACTATTCATTAATGATAATATTAATAAATTGATCACTGAAAATTACACAAATTAATTTAAAAAAAGGTAATAGAACTTATACAAATCAACTTGGAGATATTATTCTCACGGCGGGTGTACGTAGTGTGAAGAACAGAAGAGCATGTAAGAGAAGGTCAGGGTGTGAGAGAAACAAGAGATATTTACCAGCATCGTTCTGATGGCGATCGATAGCTGCTGCCTATACCACTAGGGACGTATAAGAGTGAATATATGTATGTAAAAGAAAATATAAACTTGAAGAAGTAATATTTATTCTTTTAGTAGGCAATACTCAGTAACTGTTATTAGTACGCTGCGATCTAAATATATAGTTAGTACTATAACGCCGTATAGAGAGATCCTACTTCACAATATCACAGATCCATTTTTCGTATGGCGTCCCTGTTTTTCCTTTTAATTTTCATTCCTTAATTGAAACATATGGTATTGAAACTATATTATTACCTACAAAATAATTCCAAAATAATAAGTGTATATTATTTTAGTATACTATTCCGAAGCATATATTACTTTAGAATGACAAATTTTACTGTCTACTCTTTTCTTTAATCCCCATCAAGAGTAACCCTTCCATCACAACACACAAACTTTGCCACTTCGATATTTGTTTACGAGGGATCGCTTTTACAGTGTCAAATGTAGTATTCACGTGCACTCCGCATCCTATCCTATATGGGACGTGATTCATTCTGAATATACGAGTATTTCTGGATATGTGAAAGACCATATATCTAGAAAAATCATTTATTCAAATCCATATAAATCTGGACGAACTAAAAGTAGAATCCAAATGGAAAATTTCAAAAGGATAATGCTACGCTTAACTTAGTAAATCAATTTGAATTGATTTGTGTCTTGAATAGTATTTAATATAGTAATGGATATATTTGTTAATAATATAATAAATAAGGTATTACGAAGATACCGAAAGCAGAAGAACCTAAATCCTAGTAAAGAATCATTTGGAACATTTCAGCATTTGCAAACATTTTTTCTTAATTAATAGTTAATGTGGTTACATATGTGTCCTTCATTTTTATTGATATTCATACATATATTCACCCTTTTACTTCCTTAACGGGATAGGCAAAGAATTATAAAACTAAATAATTATTAAATTTTCATATCATATCGAATAACATGCAGTTACTTATTTCCAAATGGTCTTGGAAACTAAAACAGTTTCTTTACAAAAAATGTAAAGATACATATTAAATATATTTACTGAAAATTAATTATAGTGTATAAAAACACCAGTATCAAAAATTAATCATCTAAATTGTAATTGCACAAAGTTGTTAATAATTGGACATTACTACATTGTTAGTTTTGGTAAAACCTATTCGTTTTCTAATTTACAAGTTCTGCCATCTTTCGACTATTTGCAATAGATTCAAATTTTAATTCTTATTGAATAAAATAACTAACCCTAGCCAGTGAATCCAGTTCCTTTTATCCTAGCATGTTTTAAAATCAACTAAGGAACCAGTAATTTTAACTTGTATATTTGAAAAAAAAAGCCGAGATAAACTCTCCATTTCATATTTTACAGTTTATCAGGTTTATTATTACGAATGATTTTTCGGAAACTTTATAGCACATTATCAAAGAGGACGCGTATGTCTGTAACTTATCTATTACTGAAATGGACACGTGTATATGTGACTATCTAGCTAAGGTTGAAACAATGTAAATGTTATTAAACAAATAGATACATAGTTACCAACAATACGCTCTCATCGATCTAACGTTGTTATGGTTTTCACCACTGAATTTTACACCCTACCAACAAGTAAACTGTTTACGGTGCATATTGATAATCTGGGATCTGACATATTGTAAACAGCTTACAAAATGAATTGTCGTACATCCATGGTTTTGGCAATATACGTAGTGTTAATTTAAAGTAGAAATTGATAATATTTATCTGTTCATGTTGCTGCTACGGTGACGGAGATTATCGTTAGAAAACCTACCTGATCTTTAAAATTAATAATAGTCAAAATATGTATAAAATACACGGTACGACACGGTTCACATCCTGTTACTCAGATCCTAATTATCTGGAGAACATTGGGATGCGAATTGACTATAGCATCACTAACACACTAACATTCAAAGACGGTCATTTGAACCTCTTGACTACTTAACAAGCCTACCGCGTAAGGTTATATATAATAACGTCGGGTTAATAAAGGTAATTTTATTATATATAATTTGATTATATATAAACTTACGCGATAAGTCCCGTTAATTATTAATCATGAGTATAAATCGCGAATCTCTTAAAACTATACTTAACAAGCGTTACGGACCCCGATCTAAGTTACTTAAACAATACATTTTAAAAATTGCAAGCCCACATCTGTTTCTTAAGACACAATACCATTAAGTTGATGACACTTAAATATTGACTTTACGTGGCTAGACATTAGCATAAACATTTTATTGGCTGCAGTGTATGCCAAAGCGTTTTCAACATAAACTATTTTATATTTATTCCAAACTGTATCTCTAAAAGTTTATGTTTGTAGGTAACATTTTCATAACTCATAATACGGGTTTTAATAGACATGTTATTTAAATGTGTTCTGCATTCACGTTCGGTGGTATAGATTTTAATATGCCCTTAAATGTTTAAATGTGTTGAATTTGTTCTGAACGTTAAGACTACGATATTTGTCATCATATCATACGCTTCACGACATATAAATACATACACACTCTTTATTATCGTCGCGGGGTTGTTGTTATAGAGAGGTTAGGGGTTACAAAGTAATCATCTTTAAGGCATGTTATGAGCCACTGAAAACCCGAATTTCAATAGATAGACAGCGTCCAAACTATATAGGTAGGTATATAGCTAGTATTATTATTATTTAGGCCGTATTTAGGCACGTGCAATCCAATTTAACCAATCCTAAAGGCAAAGCAGGTTTCCATACGATGTTTTACCTCAGTGCTGGTGACTGTCCTTTGTACGTAAATAACAAACACAGTTTAAATTTCATTCATTGCTACATGCCTTAGCCGGGATTCGAACTTAGGCCCTCTGATAAGAAGCTGGGAAGACCTCTTCCCATTTAGGCTACAGCTGCATTTTGTATTTTGTAAGAAATGAGTATGCCGATTTAACACATACAAGTGTCTACCTACCCTTTAAAGCATTATCATCAAAAGAATTATGTTATACTATGAATATATTACAATAAATCCCAGACTACTCTTACAAAAGCCTTAGCCGTATTCATACATAGCACAAGATAAATTCCGTCTTTTGTAACTCTAGCTTAAACTATGTGTGAATTTTCGCAACTAATGTGTGTACATTGTTCCCCCTTTTACCGTGAACCAAACTAGCAGACGATGAAATGTGGTGAGATTTTTCATTCCCCCCACACGTATAGGATTTGTTATGCAGGATTGAATTTATTTACTTCGCTTGTACTTATACTTCGGGTATAAGTCGGGCTTTTTGGCTTAGTAGTGTTTGAATATAGAACGATTAAAAAGGTTTACTTTGAATTTCCGTAGAACTTTTCTGTAAGTTTATATTATTATAACTCGTAACATATTTGTAGTAAAATGTGACTCAAAGCATATTGCTTTGATATTTGTGGTCGATTAGTTACTAATATGTATGTATTACTTATGTATGTATTAGACTGATATAGGAAATACCAAAAATATTTTGCGAAAAGCCTCGAATACTAAGAAGACAGAAAACACCTAAGAAAACCTACTTGTTCCCTGAATAGTTGGTGCTAGCAAATGGTGACACGGCTACGACCTGTAACATTAACAACACTTGTAAATGAAGTAGCCTTAGAAGTAGTACCTCCGCAATTGCGGAGAAAAAAATTAAAAAACTTTTGAACTACACTGCAAGATATAATGACCGTGACAACGTTTGCTTTGTTTTTCCAAAAGTAACGAAGCTTATTCGAAACTATTTATCAGGTTTATAAACCTCTATATACAGCAAACTTATTAAAATTTCACACCACCTGCCGTTCGGGCACATTAGCAGAGCTGTTTCCTCTGAATTTATGTAAAGCCAAAGTAACTATTGAGAGTCACGTCAGCCAGTTCAATTCGAGTGGGCACCGCCTAATCGCACTGCGGGGATCGCTCGTTTGGACGCTTAGGCTAGGATGCACTGAATTGGTGGCGGAGGCGATTTGCAGGGCGTTTTTTTTAAGCAGGACAAATGGTGTACATATACAGGCATACATATGTGCAATATATTTGAATTCATAAAACTAAAAAATGTTCACGAAATATAAGAGAAAATGTTCAAAAAATATATAAGTATTTATGCGTTAATTTACAAACAACATTGATTGCTATTAACAGCTTCGTTACATTAGGTACAATATACTGAGCCAGCACCTTATCAATGCATCAAAGTATTTTAAGTGTTGTTTATGTAAATACGCTATATGCTAGACAATGAACAACTAATTTTCTTTCTATTTCTTTGAAATGAACAATGCGGGAAGAAGGAAGCTGTTAAGATTCAATTCATTAATCTTTCCTCCTGGAAACTGGAACAAAAGTTACATTCACAAACATTTTGATAGGACAAAATTGAATCTTAATCTAATATTAATAAAATATCACTCTAAACACGTTCTGCCCTAGTCTCACTACAACCTAACCTTTACTATAGCCAGTAAGAAACGCTGGTGTAAGTTGAAATTTACAATAATGTTTAGTGCCCACGCTGCGAGCGCCACAATGGCTCAGTTGTTTACCTTACGAGTTCGAACCCCGGGCAGGGTAATATGGGCTACTGCTAATCGGTTCCTGATAGTTTAGATATTGGTTCAAGTGAAGATGTTTATTAGAATGGTTGGGAGGTATTTATCTACACGATATATTGATAGACATACATGCATGTGTGATGTGTGATTTTGATAGATTATCCTTGTATTCTTATAAAGAGTTAAGCTACAGCATACTTTTTCCGATTCAGGCAATTACATTTACTTTTTATGATGTATTAGTGTAAAGAGAATAAGATCGCAAGAGAGAGTAAAAAGAAAAAGAAATAAGATCAAATGTGTTTAAAGTACAGAACCTCGGGTTTACACCTACAGTTATATGCTCAATGTCGTGGAAAAGTCTGATTATAACAAACGTTAAAAAAAAGCTGAAAACACCTAGTATAACAATTTCAGAAAGTGAAATCTCATGTACTCGTATATGAACAAATATGTAACACACCTGTGCTCTATTTCGAAACGCGAAGTTACAAAATAAAACACACACGTGTTCCAAAACCATTCAGTTCCTATTGAATGACTAACTCCACCTATGGCCTGAACAAAGAACCTTTCTGTTCTGAACAACTTTACTTAAACCTGGAAATGCCTCCGTTCAAACGAATGAAACACAAACAAAAGCGCACTCAATGGGAACCTGTATGATGAATTTAGTTTCCAGAATATTACAGTACATTGGGCCTTTTATGAAAAGCCTTTTGGGTTTGGAAATATGCAACCTTAACGTCCTTCAATCCTCTAGGAAATACAACCTTGGAGAAAATCGTGAAACAAATAAAACAAATACTTTCACAACACATACCCTTAAGAAGTCCTGATGTCCATCTCTGCAATTGCTGTGGTAAGTAGTAATTACTTGGTCAACTTGATCGAACACATGTGATTTTCATTGTTCAGATAGTCTGTACTCAATGTGACAGGTGGTAACCCATGTAATCATTTAGAAGCATTGACTATTATCTTTTTGGAAAATAGGTAGGTTTCTTCAAGATGTTTTCCCTTACTGGCAGAATTCAGCGCAAACCTCAAATTATCATTCTATCAAAAGACTTCATTCCTATTGTTACATGCTCCGGGTTTGAATATTGTACCCAGAGATACAGAATCAAGACCCCAACCACTAAACTACGCCGAATTTCCTATTCCATGGTCAATTTAAGCATAACTATCGTGATTGTGATTAATATTGTGTTATATTACCTACCCATCTCTCTATAGATTCCACTAAATCAGATCACAGTTCGTTCATCGTATTTAATTTAATTTAAAGCAGTTCTCGACATACAAGGCTCTATCTACCCTAAAAGGTACCCAACCCTGAATTTTTATGCTTATGGCGCCATGTAGTTTTAAAATGTACCATAGGTATCCTACAATTTGCATATCCACAAGCTGGCTTGATTAAAAATAGTTCCATGGGCCATTTGCATACAATATCCATACACAAACACGACTCTATGACTGTTTTCTGACATGCCTCACAGAGTGTGTTGATGTAGGGAAAAATGGGTTTGGCAATGTTTTTACACATTTACAAATACTTTTTTTGTACATGTACACTCGGCGGTTATAGGTAATTATAAAGTTACAGTCACTACGGTTTATGTAAGTTGCAAACGGAAAAACGGAAAAACTTAACACGATATAAAATAGATAAAACACATTAATATCTAATAAATTAATTAATACTAGTGTGCTGGGGGCTTTTGCTTCTGGGTGCTAAATTCAGGACACTAGTGGCGCTGTGTATATTTACTTCATATAATATTTACTTTTTGTTAGATTTAAGTTTTTTTATGTTTTTATTTATACATATTATTTAGTTTTATTTTGTTTGTTTTATGCTTCATTTTGACATTTTTACCCAAATTATTGAATATAGATATTTGTAATGAAAAAAAGAGATATTAATCATTTATTACAGAATATAATCTGAAAATAAATTAATTAATGCCCACATGAAACCTGCATATCATTATACAGACGTACCAATCGTAACAAGTGTTGATTTTTATCACTATGCATAGATGCTTTCGAAAGCCGAAAAGGCCTAAGTTTTTTGAACATACCTGTTTTGTTTCAAGTTTAAAAATTTTTAGAATTACTGCTATATACATACTAATTATTTACTAAATGCCCTGTGAGTTTCATTTCGATACTCCAATATTTGCACACATTTTCTTTCATTGTACTGCGTTTCATAAAAAGTTACTGATCACCAAATTATTTGGAATGCTGAAAATTTCCTTTAAGACACGCTCCCACCAAAACCTTCCTATACACTGCCCTGTCATAATCCTATATCACACAAAGGTATTTAATTTCTAGTTATTTTGAATTTCAATGCTAAAAGACAACCAGTATCAGGCAAATATTTTGACTTTCAATGCATGTACTTTACTTGTACTTATGTTGAATAAAAACATTTCACTTTGACTTTATTAATTGATCGTGATTCGACCCGGTCTCACATAGTAAATAAAATGTATTTAATTTCATCATTAACTTAAGATTACAATTAAACTCCGTTGCAATAGCCAAACATATACATAAACCCTAAAGCTGCTCACACACTAGTTCAACGAAGCCAATCCCATGAGAGCGTGCCTCTCAATCAATCGACAGTGGTTGAACACCCTAATAGTTTTAATTAAAACCAGCGCAACGTGAAAAGAGATCCGTACTGATTGGATCTCATTACGGCTTTGTGCGAGTTGGGGAGTTGTTAGGACGTAACCAGCTGGCTGGGTCGCAGGTAATGAATAGGCAGGTTTTGTTGAGTATTGAAATATATATAGCCATAGTAGATAGTGAATAAGAGATGATGGGTAATTCAAATTTATTATATAGCAATCTTAGTTACTGACATAGAGACGATGTGTAATTAAAATTATCTATTGATTTATCATAAATTTTCCTTGTTAATAATGGTTATGCTTATTGTATTCAAGGTGATAGACATTAAACTAATTACTAATACACATTAAATATTTTAAGCATGTAATGCTGATAGCGCCACCTAAAGGGAGTATTGCACTATTGATAATATTACACAATACACATGACGTCACGACCATCACGCGACATGCAACACAAACGAAAAAGTTTCAGACTAGTAATAATAATTGGGACACAATTTCCCAATTGAACTAGCCCCTTGGTAAGTTCGTTTAAGACTTGTGTTAAGGGAAATAGTCAAAGTATATTTAAGAAACTTATACTTATTATACATAGATAAATACATATATAATAAACATAATCAACAACCAGACTGGAAAGCAGAAGAAAAGCGTAGTTCTTAACTCTGCCTCCACCTAGAATCGAACCCGGGACCTCACGATTAGCATTCAGGTGGTTAACCAATCGCACCAAGGAGGTCATCAAACTAGACTATGTACGACTAATAAAAACTACATTTTAAAAAACTACAGCCAATATTTACCAATCCCAAACCCTATTGTACACAAAACTCCAATCTACATATTAACCAGTACACCCAAGACAATGATTCGGTCGTGATGACGAGGTAACTCCATTACATTTCCATTACTCCGCAATTGTATCGGCTCCCCTTTTAATTGGTATAGTGCTAAATATTGCCTGCAGGGGAACTATGTTGACGCGTTGGCATGGCAACTAGTTTAGTTGCAGGCATGTATTGAGGTATCGAAAGGTATAGATGCAAAACTATGTATAGGTGTATTCATGTCATGATAGAATCAAATGGTGTATATGTAATATACAGAGTATATTAACGTAATGATACAAAAATGAGACAGAATTTACTTGTGATAATAATAATATTGGTGGCTTCTAGTTTTTTGGACCTTTAAAACTGCGAGAAAAATCACTAGATACTAGTTCACCTAACAAATACCGTTTCCTAATCATAAATTTAATAATTACGACATGCTGTGAATAAAGGTAAATGTTAACCATCTATTAACTTAACAGTGGTTCATACGTTCCACTTGACCATGTAGCAATGGAAATGAAGTTTAATTAATTTATATGTACATTTTCGTAACAAAAATATATTTACGAAATGCATCAAATATTGCGATGAGGGAAAACATAGTGAGGAAACCTACCTGTTTCCCGAACAAGTAAAAGTTAGCACTTATAAATGGCTACAAGGCTTACCAACAGTCACGTTGAGCACTGACTATCTGGTCAACACGTGGGTTCGAGGTGGCCATAGAATTACTATCTTCGTAATAGCGAAGATGGAAACTTGAACCTTTGACTACCCCGTAAAGGTCGTTTACGCGTTTGTCCTTGGTTCATACGTCATAAAAAACATATTTCACTTATTCACTTATTTCCAATATTGCAGCATGAATTTTCCCATCCCTTATTTATTAATAACTTTCGTTTTAAGCACAAAGAACTCTTCCCCAACTATACCCCTACTAAAGCCATTAAAAATCATCCCATTATAACAAAAGGCAGACGATGACGAGGCAATATGGATAATGAAGCCTCTAGTTTTAACGTTATTGAGTTAAAGTGCAACCCTCCCCAAAATAAGTCAATTATCTTACGTGTAGTATCACTTTTATAACTACATACCTAGTCTAGAACTTTCATATGATAAAACTAGCAGTGTTTATGGTATGTTGTTAGGTTTGATGATTCTTTATATATTATTGAATAACATACCAGTACATAAAAGGTATTTAAGTGTACGTACGTCGTGTAACCTAACATACGTACACACTCACGTATATATGTAAATTTAAAAACGGTAAGCAGAACTACATACATACATATACATGCACGTCTTTAATCCCTTTCAGTGAACCGAACCTTGGAAATATATCTCCTAGGTCACTTTTTAGCATGAATATTGGGGTAGTGATTTTATAGTAGAACATTGGTGACAGGATGCTAGCACATCGCCACCATTTAGCCGACATCGACAGAACGGCAGCTAGTTAGCATTTTGTTTTCGTCCCAGAGAAGTATTTTTTTTTTGTATTTTATCCCAACTACAGCAATACGTAAGTGTATGATGTCCTTTATTTAGAAAACTCGGCTTACAAGCTTGGTATTGTATATTTCGCCTGAGTCATTTTTCTCTTAATTCCATTTTATAAGTATCTTTTCCCTCGTATATCTAAAATAAATACAGTTTATTCCCATCTTAATTCATCTCATAAGACGCGGGGTACAAGGAACTGGAAAGCACGTTGCTTATAAATAAAGATGCAGGAAAAAGATTTCAAAAGTAAGTCAGATTTACTTGTAAGTACATTCATTTCATTCTTCATAATCCGTGAAAGTGAAAAGCTGGAAATAACTAATATATTAGAAAATTATAATATTTTGTTATTTCGCTATATTTTGAATCTCATAATTACATGGTACTAGTAGTAATTAAGTAATTGAGTAGACAAAAAATACCCAGTAAAACCTTGCATAGCCCTATGCCATTCAATCTCTTTGTGGTCGACAGTACAACGAAAACATATAACTCCTTGATTATCTTAGCATTATTATTGAAGAATAATTAATCATCAACAAGAAGGAACGGTTTAAAAGCATATAGCCATTCTTTATCATATAACAGCATATAGTATTCTATTAAGACGAAGAAGCAGACTAGCAATAATTAGTTTTTTTTAACCAATCTACAGTGACAGAGCAAATGTAAAAATTAGCAAAGTTTCACAACTTTATTTTAATGTATACGAGCCTTCAAACGTAGGAGATTCCAGAACTTTCTCTAAACTAAACTAACAGACAGGCAGTCAAAACTATTTAACTCTAAAACTTGTTACTGCAAACGCGCATTAACTTTGCGCTCGCAGTTAAAATATTTCATTTGCATATTTACGTGAAAACTTCTTTGTTAGGGTCATCAGCAAACTTATTAGAAAAGGAATGTGTTTTTCCTGTTTTTGTATTATCTGCTATCATTGTTGTAAAAAGCGAGTAAGGCCTGCAAGGCTGAAGAGGTGAATGTATTGGTTACTAATTTAAATATGCAACTATGTTATGTATTACTTAATTATTATTGTGTAATTACTTTCTTACTTATGAATTTTCATTACATACTATAGCGGCACAATATGAAATTGAAAGCATAATTGACATATCATTTATATAGTATAATTTTCGCTCAATCAAAGAATTACAGCTGGTAACCAAATTCAAAACCTAAACTACCAGTGACCTTTTTAACCAGGCATTTTTATCCAATAACATTTTAATCACTTAAACTTTAACACAAAATTTGGTAACTTTTTAAAAATTCTACCATTTAACTACCAATGGTAATAAATCAACGGCCAATAAAAGAGACATTGTATCGTTCGTAAACAGACTCATCTCCAGTTTAGCAATCAGTGCTGGTGAAAGACGAGGGTTGCCATGATTTATACCCTCTCGCCGAATGCTAATCGTGTGCTAAGTAGCTCTTAAGAAAGCCACTCGATTCTCTGTGAGATTCGGATTTGTTTAACATTCTCTTTATCTTATCTCTTTCTCCTTATCTTGGAAATTATTGAAAGAGAGAATTTATTGAATGTGGAATACTGTTACATTTAAACTTTACTAGAATATGTTCTGCTTACCATTGTCGCTTAGTATGATGCATGCGACAATAACGCGTTTATAAAGAAATTTTATTGACTCTTACGAAAAATATCAAAGAAATCAAAGTAATATCTGAAAGAAATAAAATACAATCAATATTTATTTTTTAATGATAAAAAATAGTTTTACAATTCTTTACCAATGCACCAACAAACCTGACAAATGATTAATATAAAATTTAATATTGCTCAACATCCCCAAAATCAAGTAACAAAACCCGACCGAACATCACATTCACATCACCAGAACACTAACGTGCCTGCCTTGATTTATAACCCGTGGATTTAAGTACAATTACACCGTCGGTTACAAATGAGAACGTACTTTATCTCTAAGGCTTTTGTTTTGAACTTTACTAATTGTTGCTCGGATGAAAGGCGGATTTATCTGTGGGGTAATTAATCGTAGATGAGTATGCAAAGGCTTCAACGTCAATGTTACAAGCCTTATCTATGGTAAATAATAATTATATGTAAGTTGATATAGAACCTTCCCATTTATATCGATTAAAAGAGTGAAAAATCGGCTGTAGTCTAAGATGGGTAATGGCAACTATGGAAAAGACTTCTGATTTCTTATTACATCCGAATTTCGAATCCCGGCTCGGCATGTACCAACGAAAGAGATTTTAAAAATTAGTTTTAATATAGGTCACAAACATCGTGAGGAAACCTGCCTGTGTCTCGGGGTAATAGTTTAGTGGTTCATACCTAACATGCTTTGACGATCGAAATTTCGGAGATGGGTGAGCAAATATTTGAGTCAATTAAAACGGTAGTGTGTCTACAAGTCTTGAAGCGTATGTAAAAGTGGGTATCAACTGATCTGTGAATTTCAATGAATGACACAAAATAAATAAAAAACGTGAAAGATATTTATTAAAACTGAAAATGATTTCTTTTCTAGATTTAGCGTATATTAAGCTTAAACCTGTGCTTAAACTGTAATTATTGGTAAAATAATTTACTGTAACATGTACTAAAAATGATTGATAGATATGCACTTTATTTGTTTAAGATCAGTGATGCATATATGAATCATTACATATAGGTAATCGATTTACTTATTAGGGTAAAATACCCTAAATGCTAAAAATTATATTGCGATCAAATAGGAATGATGTTCCATTTTATCTTACTACACTTACTTCTTCAGTACAGTTTGGATTGACACTTAATTTAACTGTCACTGTGTATCATTCAATACACTAACGCCACCTAGTTTTTTAATTCAATTATGACTTTATTACAGTTAGTATTTTTGATCATAGACTAGTCTCAGTTGAATTAAATTCTGTACTTTTTCTCTTTTATTGACACCTTATGTGCTTTGGCAGGTTAACTTTTAACGTTTATATTTGTGTGCTATAATTGATTCAGTGCTACTGGTTTTTAACGAATTGTTTAGGAAATCTGTGATTGGCTTTACTCTACATACTAATTCTTAATTTTTGACCGAATTGTAATGTTGTTCATTTCTGTTTAATTAATTAATAAATAAGTGTTACAACTATTTAAATGCTTTCCAAGCAAACAAAATTTATAATAATTATCTAGTCACATTTGCGTCGTTTTAGTCTTTCGATTTCGCCAGTATTCAATTATTTCGTGAACTTTGCCAGACACTGACTATTCCAAAGAGTTAAATAAAATGCATTTAAAAGTTACTTCACATAGAAATCGAAACTAGTACCTACCCTTGATTCAGAAGAATTAGTTAAATGACTTAACGATAATATACCCATGTATATAAGAATATTTATTATGTAATGAAGTTTTTCTATGGGTATTATTTAAAAGATAAACCATAATAGCTAATAATAAATGTGAAGACATCATATTAACAAGTCTGCTTTTTCATGAGAACATGATTAATGAGAACTCTCGTTAGTATTTAAATTAGGGTTCATAAATATTAGAGGTTCACACGAGCTATATTTTCTTTACATTATATTCAATATGGTGATACTTAAGCCTCTTCTTAAGGAATTATGGGCATCATAAAAGGTAGATGTTTTACAGCAAAATTAAAAGTATGAGTAAGGATAGAGAAGTATGACAATTATTATTTGAGCTGATCGATCTTATCTCGGTAAAAACAAAAAGTGTTAATATATGTGGATGTGGATTCTTATATATAATATATATGTACAAAGTACCTAGACACGTGTAACCTAAAAAGCTATTTAATTTATTTTATCTTGATTAACAAAATTTATAATTTACTTAATAAGCATTCAACGAATCCGCCAGTAGTTATGAACTTTAGCACCTACCAACAGTCTTCAATAAATCATCATAGCTGACACTCGCCTATTATAATACTTCCACTTCAACCCTCACACTTAGTGACAAACTTTAGTGACATTAGCATATATTTACCTTAGTACACAGTTGCTTATACATTTTTTTTTTTTGGTCCTAAATTACTTAAATTTTTTTTTGGTCAATTCGTAAGATAATTGTGTATTGCGGTAAAAATTGAACACAATTGAACATTGACATTAAATATTACAAAAGATAAAAACCAGTGCTGTGTAATTGTGCATTTGTGTGACATTGGATTGCAGTGATTTTACAGGATTTGAAACTCTCAGGCCTTGCATATGGTTTGGTGACGCTGACATCTACCACGATCTGGTGATTACAAGTAAGATCTTTCCTTTTCTATATAATTCTTATCACTTCGCTAATTATTTGACAAAATGGACGGATTTTTGGAACAACAATGTGGTATCATGGAGGAGTTGAAGAGGATGTGTCGCAACATCAAGAAAGACTCTGCTAGTAGGAAGACTCCAGAGTATTTGACAAAAAATTTAGAAAAAGCACAGAACCTGTGGAGAGAGTTTGAGGAAAACCACAATATGTTGTATATGGAAGATGACAAGTCCCACCAATACTTCACCGACAACATTTACGATTTCGTTTCGTCTCTCTACAACGAAACTTTGAAATTACTTACTCCAGTTACTGTGGAAAAGAAAAATGTGACCTTCAATCTAGTAGAAGGAAATTCGGAACAAGAACCGAATAATGACAGAATTGACAACTCATATAACAAAGCCTTAGACCTAATAAACACTCAAAGAAGTAACTTTCGATCGTTACTCCGGCAACTGAACAACATTGACATTGACAGCCTTTTAGAGAAATGGGAAATAGAGGACGAACTTAAGGCCCTCGAATTAAGATGGTCCTGCATTGACAAATTACATCTGCAAATTGATTGCATACTAGAAGGAAATGACACGTTCTATTATCAAGATTTTCTATCACAAGAAAATTCCTTTAAGAACATGAAGAAAATTTTAAATAAAAAATTAAATATGACAGCTAGTACCCATCAAATGACACCTTCGATTGACATTCCCGTTTTTAGCGGCAATTATAACCAATGGCCTACATTTAAAGATCTCTTTACAGAATCCATTCATAAAAACTACAATATGAATAAAACACACAAAATGCAACTCTTGAAGTGCAAACTCAGAGGAGAAGCTGAAAGACTCGTTCAGCACCTACATGTCAGCGCAGAGAACTATGACACATGTTGGGATATTTTGACACACAGATACAATAATATTCAACTTCTATTTACAAAGCAAGTTCAAGTTTTCTTACGTCAACCTGCCATCAAGAATCAGAATGCATATGAAATTAAAAGGTTATATGACACTACAATGGAAAGCATCCATTCCATTCAGAACCTAGGGGTAGATACCACCACCTGGGACCCTTTGCTTGTACATTTGCTCTGTGAAAAGTTAGACATGCAAACATACACTGACTACATGGAGGCACGCTCAAAACCAAGAGAACTTCCATCCTTTGATGAATTAATGTCCTTTTTGGAAGCAAAATTTACAGCTTTAGAACCCGTTGCAAAGAAAGTTACAACTCCACAAAGAATTATGTTTAATGTGGAACAAAAATTGCAAAACCCCAATTTCCAGCAACATAAACCTAATTACTCGCATAGATCTCTATACCATAAAAATGCCCTTTATGCAAATGACAAGAAAGTTCCATGCTCTTTTTGCCAAAATGGTCATAATTTATATCAATGCAGAAAGTTTGTTAATTCTTCACCCGAAATACAACGTAAACATATTTCGCAATTTAATATTTGCAAGAATTGTCTTTACCCACATACTAAGAATTTCTGCAAGTCTGACAAACGCTGCCGAGAATGCAATGAAGCTCATAATACACTTGTACATAAAGCCTACTTTAACTTGCCAATGACATCAACAACTCCGGTCATCGGCACCAGTAAGATGACACCGTTTAAGCCGACATCGTTGCCCAATGCATTTAATCCAACTATGAAAAATAAATTTTATTCTAATCATGTTACAGGAAATGATGACGAAATATTACTCGCAACTGCTTTGATACAGGTAGAAACGAACGATGGTACCTGTGTGACACTTAGGGCACTCGTAGATCAGGGTTCCCAAATAACCTTGATCACCGAATCTGCAGCCCAGAAACTTAATTTACAACGGAGAAAGTTTAATGCACTTATTGCAGGAGTAGGTACAGTTTCTAACATGAGTCGTGGAATTATTAAACTGAAATGCAAATCTATTCATAATGACTTTACATTTTACACTGACGCTTCAATTATGTCACGTGTAGTTAACAATCTGCCGAGCACATCTTTCGAAAAGAAACAGTGGGCACATATAGAACATTTGACATTGGCGGATCCAGAATATAACATATCTCGCCCAGTTGACATGATACTGGATGCTGAAATTTATTCTCAGATAGTGTTGAGTGGATTACTCCGAGGATCGCCTCAACAACCAATTGCACAACAGACTCAATTAGGTTGGATACTAATGGGAGCTGTAAAAACCTTTAATTGCCACGTAATGACAAGTACATTTGTAAACGACATCAGAAAATATTGGGAACTTGAAGACATAACTGACAAAAAGGATATGACACCTCAGGAAGAATACTGTGAGAAACTATACTGTGACACTACTAAAAGATTAGAAAATGGACAATATGTTGTACAATTACCCATGATTGAAAACTTTGAAGAAAAGCTCGGAAAGTCCAAGCCCAAAGCCCTAGCCCAATTTCATCGCCTTGAAAATAAATTTGACAATGACAATGAATTATCTGACAGCTATAAGAAATTTATGAAAGAATATTTAGAGTTGGGACATATGAAGCGAAGCACATACGTGACAGGTCCAGAATGTTATTTACCCCACCATGGTGTAATCAAACAAGATTCCAGTACCACAAAACTACGTGTGGTATTTAATGCATCATCGAAAACAACATCAGGATTTAGTCTTAATGACCTAATGGAGAGCGGTCCGAAATTACACCAAGACTTACAGGCTATTTTAATAAAATGGCGCACGTTTAAATACGTTTTCTTAGCCGATTGTGAAAAAATTTTTAGAATCATTCGTTTAAGTGAACAGCAACAACAGTTACAAAAAATATTTTGGAGAGATGACATGACACAAACAATTCAGGAGTATCAACTATGCACTGTGACGTATGGTATGAAGGCAGCCCCTTACCTTGCACTGCGCACCCTTCAACAGTTAGCACGGGATGACGCGTCCAAATACCCCCTGGCATCTAAAGTTTTACAAGATCAAATATTTGTTGATGACATTTTAAGTGGTGGACAATCTGTTGAGTCGACATTAAAGGTACAGCAGGAACTTATTAACATGTTAAAAGGCGCAGGATTTCGTCTAAGAAAATGGTCGAGCAATACATCTGCAGATCGCATAATCGCTAATCTGAAAACAATTCAGCAAACTTTGATAAATACCATGACAAACACCTACCAAGGTCACATTGATATGCACTTACTGCCACCAAAACAATTACAGGAACATTTGAATGATATTTCTGACCATTTACCCGCAGAATTGACACTGCCAGATTTCAGAGAAAACATATTTGACATGTATAAGCTATTAAGAGGCCAAGCACGATTAACAGAGTCCTATCTTATAATTGAAATAAAAATCCCATTGATAACTCATGAACATTCGAATTAGAAAGAGTGATAACAGTGCCACAATTCATCAAAAATAAACAAATGATAACTACAAGCATAGCTACCAATTTTATTGCTGTCAAATGAAAAAAAGGACGTCTTTATACCACTCTCAGAAAATGAAATATCGAACTGCCTTCAATTAAATGAACAAAAATTGTTTTGCAAACTGAATTACCCAGAATACAGCATACAATCGCGTAACACTAATTCATTATGTGATTTACAATTAAAAACAAATAATGAAATAAGATATTGCAAAACAGAGATAACGGATTGTTCCGACAAATGGGTCAAGTTACATCAAACGGACACCTGGCTGTTCGCGTGCTGCACAGAATGCGTGCTCCGCATTCTTTGTCCAGGAAATATGATAACTAAACATTTAACTAATAAAGGTCTTATTAATATAGGTCAAGGTTGTGTTGTCAAGGCGAATGACTTTACTATATTTTCACATAATCTGTTGAGCAGTAACTTATTTATAGACACCTCTGTTGAAGTCCCGAAGATGTCACTTCTGAATGAAGTGATCAATACGTCATTGCCAGAATATACCTATCACAAGGAAACTCACGATGTGTTATTTGACAAGATAAAGAGTGACATCGATAACTTAAAAGAAAACTCTCAAATAGTGAAAGTGACATCGCATGATCTTCACCAATATACTATGATCTATGTTTTATTAACTCTTGTGATTATAGCATTTTTAGTGATCGGATACTATATATTTCAAGTGAAAAAACGTATTAACTTTGACAATCGTAACATTGAAATGAATGTTTTACCAAGTGCCAGAGTGATAGAAATAGAACCTCACAGTGACTATCGTGGCTCAGTGTTAAGTTTGGACAAGGCGACCTCCCCCTTGGCCCGAAGAACTGTAGTGTTCGATAAACAAAATTAAGGCTTCAATTAACCATCTGACAATGTTTTTTGTTAACATATTTATTGTTAGCATAATTTATTGTTAACATAATTTAATACTTAATTATCATTTTGTGCTGCCATTAGAATATTTTTGTTTACTACTAGAACTTCATTGCAGTACATACCTATAACATACAGTGATATATTAATAAGTAAATAATTTTTATTTAGATATAACATCTGGCTATCATAGTTTCATCAGTGACACATTTCTTTCATGTTTAAATTTAATTTTAATTCTTTTTGGAGTCGGGAGAATGTACAAAGTACCTAGACACGTGTAACCTAAAAAGCTATTTAATTTATTTTATCTTGATTAACAAAATTTATAATTTACTTAATAAGCATTCAACGAATCCGCCAGTAGTTATGAACTTTAGCACCTACCAACAGTCTTCAATAAATCATCATAGCTGACACTCGCCTATTATAATACTTCCACTTCAACCCTCACACTCAGTGACAAACTTTAGTGACATTAGCATATATTTACCTTAGTACACAGTTGCTTATACAATATACAGGGTGAAATTTTCATCACTGGCAAAACTTCAAGGGTAGATTATATGATCAAAATTATGCGGCCTGGCGTTATTAGTTTAGTACCCTCCAGTACAAAAATATGGAGAAAAGCCTCCTCAAAGTTTGGGAGCCAATTCAGAATACATGTTCACCCTACATTATTTCATTCATAAGTTCTCATCCAATTAAACATCTTTCAACACCCAAAACAAAAAACTATCAGCAACAAAACAAACAAATATTCAACAATAAAACATCCAAGTAAAAATCAATTTTTTTTATAAACTCTATTTCTGGTGTACCCAATGCCGTTTAAAGGGTTCAAGACAAGGCGTCATCATCATCACTACGGCTTACCTGCTGTTTCATACGGCATACCCAAAAACATAAAAGTTTTTTGTGGCCGAACATGAACATGCTTCCAATGAAAATTATCAAAACACATCACACATACATGGTACACGATGACAAATACAATTCCATTTCACTAGTTCTTCAATCTTTGTTCATTTTAATCCATATCGATAATTATTATAACTAATAATAAATAATTTCAAAACTTATTATCATCTTGCAAATAACGTTGCAAATTTTTTTACAAATACATAAACAATTCAATATAGTTTTTTTTTATTTAAAGGTATAACTACACGTTCTTTCATAATACATATTTCAATACAAATTATAAAGTATTAATAAACACATACATATTTGATTCTTGTTGTAATTACCATAGCTGCTTAAGAAAACTTATTATTATCATTATAATTATGAAATAAAATTTATTAGGCGTTAGCAAAAAGAAACAACTTCCATTCAAGGTGAAAAAAGTAAAAAATATTCGAATCGTATCGATTTAACATGTAGTAACGTATCGTATGAAAAGGAAATAAAACACTGTAGCTGTATAATATGTAAACTCTTATAATAAATAATAAAATAAAAATATATTCGTAAAATGATTAATAGTATTTCAGTAAATGCTCAAAATGTAAACCATTTTGGTCGATGCATAGCTGCGCGCGTTTTAGACAGTTTGCTTGCAATCGTTGCAAAATGTGATGTTCCTGCCGAATATCATCGAAGGCCCGTCTGATTTTGGATTTTAGGTCCTCAAGATTCAACGCCTCTTCTGTGTAAACACGGCGTTTAATTTCGCCCCACAGAAAAAAATCACAGGGCGTCAAATCTGGGGACCGAGCTGGCCAAGGAACTGGACCTCCACGACCTATCCAATTATTGGCATATTTCTGGGTCAGGTAGTCCCGAACAGCACCGGTGTAATGGGGCGGCGCACCATCCTGCTGGAAGTAAAAGTCCCTATGGCTCAGTACCGACAGAGGTACGTCATCCATGAGGTCTTCTACTACCTCCCGCAGCAACAAGAGGTACGTCGCACCCGTCAGACGACCTTCGATGAAATATGGCCCCAGTAATTGATTTTTTACTATGCCGGCCCAAACATTAGCACTAAAGCGTACTTGATGATGCGTTACCCTGGTGGCCATTGGATTTCGCAATGACCACCAGTGTTCATTGTGGTGGTTATAAAGCCCCACCCTCGTGAACAACGCCTCATCAGTCCACAGTATTGTAGCGCTAGAATGGGCCAGCAGCCATCGGCAAAACGCCATCCGAGGAGCCGCGTCTGCTGAGTTTAAGGCTTGAACCTTTTGGAAGTGATACGGGTGCATTTTTTCATCATGTAGCAGCTTCCACACCGTATATTGGGTCAAACCAAAAGCTCGAGCTGCCTCCCTTGTGCTCCTACGAGGATCTTCCTCAAAGAAGTTCAGCACCTGTAATTAAACGAAACAATATTTTCATCAGTAAGTACCATAATTATTATAGGTAATTTTACCATCGCCGTTTTCAAAATGTCATCTGTTTGACTTCCCTTCCACCCCATCCACCCTTCGTTAATCTACAATCGGTATCCACTTAACATGTCCAAACCATCGAAGCATGCTCTTTTCAATCTTAGTCACTACATCTTCTTTCAAACCGCAACCTTCCCTTATCACACTATTTTTAATACTATCATTCAATGTCACTCCTAACATGCTTCTCAATGACCGCATTTCGACGGCATTGATTCTACTTTTATGAAGATTTTAATGCTAGTTAATACAATCTTTTCCAAACCGGAACCTTCCCTCATATCAATATTTATAGCAAATTAATAGCGTTTACCTGTTCAGCAACATCCACTGGCATTGGTGATCTCCCCCCCACAGTCTCCCGAATAGAAACAAATCGGCCGTGGTCCAGGAGCCGCTGATTTGCCGCAAGAATCGTTGCGCGTGATGGTATTTGCGCATTTCGTATTCCCATACGCCTAAGCCGAGGCAGCGACTGTTCTTGGTACAGTCTTTGGGCCCTATGTATTACCTCTCCACTGAGAATGTAACATCTCACCATTTCGTAATATTCATTGTTTCCGTACATTTTTATTCGTTTCAAAGTAATTGCGAGTGGCAAGAAATGAAAAGTTGAAAATAAATTTCGATCCCGCCAAAACGAGATGGGACATGATTAAAACTTGTTGGACTAAATATCGAATTGTGTTCTATTTGTACGGTATAGAGTCGGTATGGTAAAAGTGAGATACATTTTTTTCGCGGAATCATCGTTCGTCTCACTTATTTATATTTGTATGTATGAATGTATTTATGTCTTGGTTTATGGTCAGAACCGATCAAGCATTATTCTGATTCGATTTAATATCTTTCTCATAACTTACTTACCATTGACATTGAATGAATACCCACCCCTAATAAAGCTAATCAGTGCTACCAACGTTTTGGCGGTCAGTCTAAAACTCGTTCGCTTGGTCATATTGGCAGCACTGATTGATGCGTTAAAGGTCTAATTATACAACCATTGTATTATGGTGGGCCGCCGCCGCAAAATCTAGTTGTTGTAAAGGAATAGATATTACTAAACACTTCGCATAGAAACTCCACAGCGCCGGATAAGTACTTAATAAATTTAAATAATTATTAAATATTAATAAATTTAAATATTTTTGCGTCGTTGCAGACATGATGACATGGCTGTCTAATGCGACTTTACTTTTTCAATTGAACAATTTTGAGGTTAAGTTTGTAGAAAGATAGTAAAATTTTGAGGTTATTACGTTGTATTGAAACAAAACGTAATTATTAATTAGATCTTGTGAATAACTTGCTAAGAAAACACTAATGTGTGATTAATTAGTATTCAACCTGTTTTGTGTAATGCGAACCAATTGAGAGCAAGAAAATAACCGGCTAATTGGGATTGAGTTATTTATTTTGTGCAGTACTGATTATTCGGATTAAATAAAAGAATTGTGCGTAACATTGAAGAAATTAATGTATAAAGGAAACCTTACCACCTTACCACGGCTTTTTTGCCTTCCAGAACTATGAAAACTCCGTCTCCTTAATGAAAAAAGTTACATTGAAGATGCTATTTACACCAGATTTCCATAGATAATTACATAGAATGTAAACTTACAATTAATGAATGAACATGACCTTGGTAAGTAGTACGTAAATAGGGTACCCATATGTTATTGAAATTATAAAATGCAAATTTAAAAAAATGTCCAAAATTTCCAAAAATTTCCTCCCCTTTTTATTATGAAAATGGGTTCTATAGGTGCTACTAATAGCCTGGTTAAAATTTTGCCAGTGATGAATCTGTCACCCTGTATGTATACTGGGAAATATCCCTGCCATAACAAAGTAACAAAAAGTATCGTTACTGTTGTCTTACTGTTATATCTCACCGTGTGAAATACACTAGCTATTAGTCTCGTGCATCTCAAACAGTTTTGTTGTAAAAATATAAAATAAGATACTATAAAGAGCAAATATGCTGTTCATTTTGATGATTTCAGGAAGAACATAATGTTCATTCCCATTTCATTACCAACTCAAAATGAATCCCCCCCAGTCATTAAATTACAACTTAATTGTATTAATTATTTATAAAAGTACAACTACAAATTCCAGGGCCGATCTCCTATACATATAAGAAAAATTATAATTCAATAGAATCGCATTCGTAATTTAGTAGTAACCTATGACGAAATTTGACACTTTTGCTACTCCACTAACAACTTCAAATCATTGAAATGCTATCGAACTATGATTGCGTTTCCACTGAACTATGATTTTGTCTAAAATGAATTAGTGGAGTAAGGCCCCAGAATGGTAGCAAGAACCGGTCTTAGCGTTATAAATAAATAAATATGGATTCAATCCCGAGGATTTTCCGTCGAAGCGACAGTTTTATGAAATATTCATTCTATTGTTTAGTTTTATTACCGTCTGAAGTTGTTCATGAATCGTAAATTTTACGAGTGTGAATATCCTTCTATGATTTCTGTTAGATTCGTCGTATTTATGGATAGGATGGCTTTGAAGCTATATTTTGGAACATAACAATAAAACAACGAGATTATTTAAAGTAAACTCTTTTAAACAAACAATCGTTATTGAGGCAGATATAAAATAGATAAATATATCTGCTTTATAGCCTAAACTAACCATTAACTGCTATTTACAACACATTTGTATTTTTACCAGACTTTTCAGTATTGTTTCTGTCCATAGTACTATTTTAAAATTAAAATAATTTATGAACCATTTTCTACTATATTCAATAGTTAATATGGACACAGTATGTCTGCATCACGCCAGTTTCTCTTTTTTTGCATAAAAATAATTTAATAAGAACTAAAATCCTCTATATATTACTCCACAAACGCTATTTACCAACAACTTTTCTTAAGAACTAGATTCAATGCATTTTTCTCTGAATAAAATAGATGGCGTGCTACATAAATATTAAAATTAGTTTTTATTTAACCCCAGGGGAAGTTCACACGGAGAAGTTCTTTAAACTTACGTCATAAAGGTTTTGTGAAAACCATGAACACTTTCGGGGTAGTTAGAGGCTTAAGTAACAACTATGATTAATAGTAACAACAAGCGTTTAATCACAGCCACAAAAATTTACGTACGTTTACAATTAAAACTTACAATACTTAAAAACCTAATATCGCCTAGTCACCGCACCGTCACCGCTAACATATCGACAATGTGATGATGTTAATATAAATTATAAGTGATAGATTGCCCGACCACATTTCAAGATATTCTTATTACATCCAGTCCCTAAATCACTTCCTACGTATGTTAAATAGAAAGGCAACTAGTTAGCATACTACTAACATACCAAACTACATCTAATTTCCTTATATACACCAAAAAGAATACCATAGTGTGACCAGGAAACCCGCCGGTTCAGCCGGGCATGTTTCGTTATAAGAAGATTGAAAAATAGCGTAGCATGAGAGAGGCAGGTTGTATTAATTTTAATTTCAGAACTCGCGAGATGGATTACCCCCGACTGTTAGAAGCTGTGGTGATTAATATGAGAAGTTTACACTATTTAGGAATTTATACTACGTGTTTTGTATGGTTTTTATTGTTGTTTAGAAAAAAAGAATCACAAGACAATATGTCTGCTATTCTTAAGCGATTACTCTGTAATTAATCGTTAAATATATACTAAATAAAGGCTACACTACGCTGACAAACATATATACAGGCAGATATAGTAATTCTAATAAATAACTTTTGTTGCAGGGATCTAAACACCTTTTTCTATGTAATCTTTGAAATATTACATAAATGGGTAAACGGATATGATAGTATGTATTTGTTTGACCTTTTAGTTTTGATAAGGCTATGCTAAACGCTCAATCAAATACCCTGGAAAACCATTTGAAAACAGGCGCAACCGCCTTGATATTTACGAGGACGCCATCTCGCGAACTTTAGCCATAACTGTCACAGACGCGTCGTAAAACGGAAATTCTCTTTCAAACAATACGCGTTCACACACAATTAAACAGGACAGGAGTCGCTTGTTAGGATCATTGGCACTGCCATAGCCGTTTTATAATGCCGTCGAACCATTTAACGAGTTCTACGGCGCGACGGTTAGGTTCAACTATAATCGGTAGGTTTCTATTTTCCGTGGAAAGACTATTATTTAATATTGATATAAACTGAATAGACGTGGGTGTGGTTTAGTGATTAAATGATTCAGAATAGAAGGTTACAGGCTCAACTAATGTACTCGTAGGCATATGTTTATAATGCCTATATGTACGGTAAGTATAAACATTCAATCAGGTACCTATGTCAGTCCACTGTTACGACAGAAAACACGATCACTCGTGGCCCTCAGCCAACCACTACCAGCGCCCTTTTTCAGGTCATCGGTCCATCTATAAACGCCATTCGAGAATCGTATAAACAATAATTAGATAATGCGTCGCGATAGACAATTGTGGTGAAGTATGAAAAAAAACTTAATTATGTGGCCATTGAAGGCTCTGTACAATATAGAGATTGAAGGTGGTTAATTAAGCGTATATTTTAGTTCTATATAATTATTTTATACATCATAAAAAACCTTAAAAAGTTATGTAATTACACAACCCCATTCTTCAAGCACTGCATCTTAAAACACGAACCTGCACTATCAAGGAAGCATATGAAATAAACATTAGGAAACTTTACTTCACAATAAGGTGATAGTGTCTTAGCTTATTCCCCGCTCTGCTTATCTGAAGGCTGCTGCGGGCGTAAATGCATTATGTACGAATCCAGACTTAGTTACAGAATGCTCAGAAGTGGTCCATTGTTTAGAGGTATAAACACATTGATAATGGTAGTAGATTGACAAAAAGAATATGTTTGAGTGAAGTGGAAGGGCGGTTACGGTTAAGGCGGTTACGTAGGGGCCGGCCTAATAAGACATATGAGAGTCAGGTAGACGCCATATTGAAAAAAGGTGATGTCAGAAGTATCTATAACCGCCGAGTGAGCATGAGGAGGTGTATCAGTGTCAATAAAGTGGTGGTAGAAGTGGTGTCAGGATCCTATTTCTCTACAGTGAATCAGGCAAGATGTGTATGTATGTAAACACATAGAGAGTCTACATTTAAAATGTTTTGCAGTTTGTTTAATATATCATGTAATCAAAGAGCTAATGTTGCCTGTTAAATTAGTACATAGGGTTATTTGTCGTTTTTAATCCCCTTCTATTATTTATAGATTAATAACTCCAATTGAGATTGTCTGTAGTTATGAGTTCGCGTAAAGTAATGATAGATTGCACCCAAACAACAAGGTTAACAGGTATGATGTGTAGGTCTGTTTACTACCTATCAAATTACATGTTTACATGAGTATGTACGTATGTATTGTTACATGATAACATAAATTACTACACAGTAAATCAATAACAGTAACAGTGTGTATGAGAAGATGTATGAGTGTCAATGAAGCGAAAGTAATCTGTCAGTATCGGGACAAATGGGGATCCGTGATCTCTGCCTTACATAGGGGTAGCTCTCTACAGCGAATCAGGCGTAATGTGTATGTATGTATATAGTAAGTCAATAGAAGTACTAAATTGATCCCTCTGTAAGACTCAACCATATGAAACCGCAATATTTAAATCCTAAACATATTTCGCAACAACACGTCAAGTTTAAATGCTTTTCGGAATTAAGTTTGAAGCTATATCTTTCTTGAAATAAGTTGACAAGTCGCAGAATCCTAGACAAAGTTATATTAAACTTCAGGATATTACTAGATATTACTAAAAAAGGATTTGGCCATTTACGCCACAAATAAGAATATAGTAGTTAAACAAATCTCTTACTTATTCGTAAAGAATAATGTTCTTTGTGCGACGTTCTGTTTTAGTCAGGGACGTGAAAAGAATGCTAACTATCTGCCGTTCTTCACGGAATATCGTAGGAGGTTAACAAATCACTAGGGTACATTGAATCTATTGGGCTATAGGCAAGCAATCTGTCACCACTGTTTCATATTACATCACACGCAAAATTTATGTTAAAAAGTGACCTTAGAAGACATTATTTTGTCATTGAGGTTCTGTTCACCCCGAAAAGGGATTACAAGACGTAAATATATAAAATGTATGTATAATAATCATAATAAATGATTAATGAAATCACCATTCTTGAATGTAGTCCATCGTTGTAAATGTACATTTGTGTCTACCCATAAAAAGAAAGGTTTATGTAAAGAAAACTAACAGTGTGCATGTTACATGCAATAACTACGATAAGAAATAGTACCAGTGCAGTGAATTGTAGGTTCTGGTCAATTAGTAAATATATTTGATAACCATACACATTTATCATGGATAAAAGCCCCGATAAATTGCAGTCGCTAACGGTGAGGGAAAACATTGTGAGGAAACCTGCCTATCTCTCGGGATAGGTAATAGCTAGTCTATACGGCGATACGGTTCACTACCTAACGTTGGCTGCTGTCTATCTAGTGAAATGCGAGCTTCAAGTGGCTCATACCTCACATGCCTTAAAAATTTCGGAAATAGGCACTCAAGCCTCTGACTACCACGCCATAATAAAAAAGGGATTGTGTATACACAAGTCGTGAAACAAATATAAGTGTAAACCCAGATATGTTAGACTAAACTATGCAGCTTAAAAACTTATCAATGTTATTAATTCAGTTGTTCATCATTATAGTACATTCATAAGCAATTCACAGATGTCTGATAATTTTAATTAATAGTACTTAAAACGTCTAATGCTAGTCTATGACGTAACAGAAAGATAATTTCGTTTATTTCTGACTTTATTGAGTAGTTAAGGCGCTGAGATTCTGTCCACCCCGAAAGAAGTGAAAAGGAAGCTTGTTAATAAAATGGACGATTGCGAAAATCAATCGTCGAAAAATTCTATCTTAAATGTTAAACGATTTAATGTAAAGTAAAATGTAAATTAAAACCGCAACCGGATATTTATATACCTGGACAAATAAAACAATCATATTGTTGTTTAAAATAATAGTATTGCCATCTGTTTATACAATCAAGAAAACATTTTTTAGTTAAGTCGTTAGAAATAAAAGTTAGTTTATTGATATTCTTACTCTTAACTCGATCAAATAAAATATAGGTCAGAAAATACACTTCTGGACACATCTATTGGCCCACCTTGCATTTTCAGTTTTGTTTGGTCCTAGCTAAAATTTTATATTAGGTCGAGCAAAAAGTTTTTATGCAGTTTTGAACCTGGCACATTCATAATTTCATTTAATAATCTTTTTTTGAATTTCGAACATAGAATTTAAAGAAACAAAAGACAATTTGGAGCCTGTTTGTTTATATCAAACAATCGAATACTAAGAAAACTTGACTTTATTGGTTTGCTTTGATTTAATTCTTGAAAGTGTGATTGATATCTTTGGTTTTGCAACAAACATTATTTATTCATAACATTAAGGTGAGGTTCTATCAATATTCTATGGATACTCCACCTGAAATCGCCGCCCAAGCCATGGCACTTATTCAGGCCGGACACAGCCAAAGAAATGTGAGTGCTCAACTTAATGTAAGTCGATCTGCGGTCCGAAATGTTTATCGAAGGTTCCTAGAGACTGGCGGCTTTGTTCGTCGCCAAGGAAGGCCACGATCTCGGGTCACAACTGAAAGGCAGGATCGATTCATCGAGATGACCAGCTTGAGAAATCGTCACCTTACCTCCATTGAAATACAAAACCAACTTCGCGACTTCCACGGAGTATCTATGAGCGCTCGAACTATTCGGAGAAGGTTAAAAGAACGTGATTTGGTACCACACAAGCCAGCTAATGGGCCCAAACTAACGCGAGCCCACCGAACAGCGCGCCTTCATTTTGCACGCACTCATTTAAATTGGACATAGCAAGATTGGAGCCGTGTACTCTTTTCTGATGAGTCTAAAATTGTGTTACATGGTAATGATGGAAGGAAGAAGGTCTACCGACGTAAGGGAGAGCGTTTCGCACAATGCTGCTTTGAAGAGAGGGTTGCTTATGGCGGTGGCTCATGGACTGTCTGGGGTGGTATATCCGCGAGTGGCAAAACTCAACTTGAGGTAGTTACAGGACCACGGCTGCCAGCATTAAATGCTGAAAGGTACATTCGCGAGTGCTTAGAACCTCACGTGATACCATATGCGGACTATGTGGGTCCAAATTTCCTTTTTATGCATGATAATGCAAGAGCCCATACGGCCGACATCGTCAGGGAATATCTTCGGGATGTGAACATCACAGTTATGGACTGGCCAGCCAGAAGCCCAGACTTGAACCCCATTGAGCACATGTGGGACGAGCTCAAAAGACGTGTTAGGGCTCGTCAGCCAGTTGCCGTGACGATGCGGGAGTTGAAAACTGCCATAGAAGAGGAATGGGAGATGATCCCTCAAAATTTTATAGAGCGGTTGATAAATTCTGTCTAATCGTATGAGAGCTGTGTTAGAGGCCCATGGAGGGAACACGTGTTATTAAATTACACCTTTATTTGATAAAACATGTTTTTTATTCAAAAATCAATTATTGTGTTTTTTATTAAAAAAGGCGCAGACCCGACTAGTTAGGCGTAGCTGCATGCCGTATGGTATTCTGAATTCAAATTAAAAACAATATGATCGAAAAAGATGGTAAAATGTATCAGGTTTATAACTGCATCAATAGTTTTTGTTCAATCTAACAATTATATTTCGGTAGGGGCCATCGAAACCTAAACTCTAAGGTGGGCCAATAGATGTGTCCAGAAGTGTAGTTTACGCGTTGTTTTTTGTTATTACTCTATTACTCGCTTCCATGTAATGAATATATACTATGTGACCGTGTTATAGTTTTATCGGTTTTATCGAAGCAAGTTATAAAAGTAGAGGAGTATCTCTACTCCTAAAAAATGTAAAAAGTACACTTGAAGTTATACAAATCTAACAAGCATTAGAAATATTCAAGATCTGACTTTCACTCAGTTTTAACAAAAACGCGTCTAAAAGCCCAATAGATAGATAGAAACTTACTTTCTCGCGGAAATTGTGTTAATAAGCTACATTCCTAAATTAATAATAAGAATAACATACATATCACTCCCTTTTCCCTACAAAGGGTAGGCTGACATAACGTGTTTCTGTATATCTGTATCCTTACAAAATACTTTCGCTACATTGTCCTACATAAAACTTATTACATGGTGTTACATGTTATCTCTTTTTTAAATAAAATTTATACCTACATTATTACGTCGTTTATATAGGAAATAAGATCCTTAATAATAAAATATTCATCACTAAATTGAAGAATAGAATAGAAAATGACAAAAGTAAGGGCTCACATAATCATTTGTAAGAATACATCATCAGCTTTGCATGAGGAAAATACTCTTCAATTTATTGGACTGATCGACACAATGGCGGGCTATCGATTGTCAACTAATTTGATTAACAAAAGAAGATGGCTGCCGTTCGAGAGTGTGATACGTTCAGGCGATTTAAGGTCTGATGAAACCGTTATGAATATTGTTATAATATATTGTAGTTAGTGAATAATTTATATTTGTTATATTAATGAAGTTATAGTGGAAATAGAATATAATAAGCTAATATTATTGCAATAGAGGACGAGAAATAAAAATTTCGCCTTTAGCTGTATTTTGTTTTATTTTGTAAACGTTTAAATTAAAATATGTACTAATATAATAATAAGTACCTACACGTAAAGTTTACTTCCGTTCAATTTATAATCAGCTATTTACATACACGAGAATCATGTACTTTATCCTAAGCATGACGTTTATACACCACATGATATAAGGTATGAAATTCAGTAAAATATAATAAAAAATATATTTTTAGTATAAGTCGTTCAGTTAAAAACTTTATTTTATAAAACATCTTTTTTATTATTTTCACAGACAGCCGGAAACAAAGTGTCGCAGCCCCTTAAGCCAGAAGATTACTCCGGCAGTGGATGCAAATGTGACGATGCGCCATTAGGACCTCATTGCGCGCGAATGAAGGGGATTGATCGCTGTCATTTATTTCGATGCTTTTCCCTCGTAAATAATACACACATGGCTTTTAACGCATTTTGGAAAACAACCCCTTTTATCTGTGCATTAAAGTCCAATTTCGAATACTATATGGAATAGGAGATAATATTTTAAATTATTATCATTCGTATTCGTGCAAAATGAATATTGTATTACAGTTTGTTTGGCGCGTCAGTTTATATGGCTATGTCGCGTGCGATATAAATGATTGTCACTTATGAGCGAGTGCCCAGTAATTACCAATGAGTATTTTATACGATGTACTCTGTAGTACACTTATGAGTACATAAATTACGACTATGATCCCTTTTGGGGTAGACAGAATCATGAACTTGGCTACTTATTATTAAAATCACTTGAATCCAACTGCATTTCTCAGACATTCGCATATACGTATAACTTATATAATCATTTAAAATTATTCTTGTGTATTAGTTCAGATTTTCTGATAAGTATTTAGTAAGATGTTTAGTAAGTTAACAAATTTATCAGGGTATAACCTTAAATACATGATCTTATGTTACAAATACATGACCAGAATGTTTTTAGGTTAGGTATTGTTTTAAACAATGTAAGTACGTTATAATATAATATTTGATTAACTATAACCCCCGAGTGTGTATGAGGAGGTATACGACTGTCAATTGAGCGATAGTGGTTTGTCAGGATCGGGACAGACGGGGATCCGTAATCTCTGCCTAATCCTCTACAAGGAACCGTAAGTAATGTGTAAGAATATATGTGTATTTTGATTATACATCTCATGGCACCAAAATTGTAAAATTCCGAACCATCTCACCGCCGTTTTAATCCGATTCAATCCATGGAGCCGTGGCTTCCAAACAGAAAATAACCGTGAGCGTGGACCAGTAAAAACTGCATCTTTATTACCGGTGCTCGTAGGGAAGGCAATGAAGCAAAAACATTAAATTTAACGTCCCCTATCCTGGTGCTATAAAGCCAATGCGATCTCAATACACCGATTGGCTTGCTTGGGATGGGAGTGTATGGAAGTGTATCGATGAAATACTAATTGTTTAAAGAGGGAAAATTGGCTTAGAATACTGTGGATTTACCATGAAAGATAACTATGTACACGGACACACTATAAATTATGTTACGTTAAAGGAAATTATTTGATCTTTCTCTAATGTTCCAAATATGTAAAAGGAAATACCTCAGTCTTTCTCTAGAAGCCAAAATTTAAGTTTTATAATAATTTGTGTGATCGTAATTCTTATAAATATATATAGTATAATTTATACTTATAGTAGAATTATCTTTTTTATTTAGGGCAACAGCATAAATATTTGGTATTTCTCAACTGCGAATACACTAGTTTGTACTCACATATGGAACTTTATATCACCAACACCAACTTTGATATTTGAAACAGACTTTTAAGAAATCTAATTCCAAATCCTGATTAACTAACCGACTCACAAACTATCGATATCGACAAAAATTCCATCGATACATCCGGGAAGCAATTAAAATCCCCAAGTCCTCGTTCGTAATGGTGACCCCATCTCATTGGACAGTGGCCGAAAGGTTGCCGAATAAAGTAACATTTTGGGAATACTTTATTGTTATTTTATGTCAGGTGAAATAGAGACTTTATTTAGTTAATCTTAAAGCGGTTTACGATTTTACTCTAGCTATTTCTTATTTAGGGGTGCTATTTTGGTTTGCTTTTCTTGTCATTTTTAACTTATTATTTACTACCTAGACTATAGTGTAATCTAGGTATTTTTGCTATTTTAATTCATAATAGGTTCATAGATAAGGTTAGGTTTATAATCATCACATAAAACTCTATACCTACTTAAAAGCTCCGTATTTTAAGAAGCTTAAGTATGCCTCATTTTTATGCTTTTATCGCTGCCACAGAAATATAAAATAGAATATTCTTAATAGTATTCATTATACGGTCCACAAATACCTAAGAAAATTCTGTCTCTAATTCTTACGACAATAAAGATGTTTCTTACCTTCTTACTCTTTCTTCAATATTACAGATCACAGCTTCTCAAACTCTACCTAAATCTCCTAGCATACATATACATTCACGTTCTCTAACCCCTTTCGTGGTAGACAGAGCCTTAAAGACATGGAAACATATTGATCGCTTATTAGCATGAATATTAAGATTATAATGTTACATGAACCATTGGTGACAGGTAGCTAGCCGATCGCCCAAAAGCTTCCATTTACCCCTAGCAAAACCTTATTTATTCATACAGCATCTTGTTTAATAGCGAATCCATCGTAAACCGTCCCCGTTGGATTGTTTAAGTGCAGTTTGATGTCTGCGATGGGCGCTTAATCTAGCCAATCTATCCCTGTTTATGCTTTTTACTCTCGAGACGTGTCCCGGATTGATTGGCTAGTAAAGATGGCTTTATAGGGAATTTGGAAGTAGCTTCTGTTCTTGCCGAGTTTGTGATAATTAGAATGCTGGATAGATGCTGTTATTCTCTACGATCTAGTGTAAACTAGTGATGACTCAGTTAATTAGAGAAATTCAGGTTTTCGGGTAAAATTTCTCATTAATTATATTCCAAAATTTGTTACTACATTATCATTGAGGTTCTTTGGGACTGTTTAGCTATAGAGCTTATTATTATGAATTTACACATCACGTACATTACTTACTAACATTCCACTTACAGCTTCATTTTATAAAGGAACATCTAAGTCTACACAAGAATTGTAAACTAAATAACAAATGAAACCAGTAACATTTTATAAAAATCATATGTAAGCAAGAAATCACGCGTCTAAGATAGGAACCAACATCTTATAAATCCTATGAAAGCAACATTTATTTACCCATACACCAAATCAACTTACGTTCCGTTTACCCACCAATTTGGCAAGGTACCACAAACCGTATTTGAGCAATATCCGCCCAAGTCACCTCTGTTATCGAATCAGTACCCAATCACATGGTCAATAAGGGTCGGCCCTTTATTTGGTCCAAAACCTTTTCTTCCCAACTTGATTACTTACTGCATAAAATATGGATAGGATTCGAAATGGCATTGATGTGTTTTTATAGGAAATCAAACTGAATTATAGGATGTAAAAAGGTTAATAGTTCTTTTATTGACTTTAAAAATTGGGACCCACTTCAATTGTATTGGATTTACTAGTGACTATCCTCTATTGAAACTATCTCGCGTATATATTATACATTATACTCTGAAAGTCTAAGATTAAATAAAATATCGACGGTACAATGATTATGTTTCATATGTGCCATTTCACAACTTTACAGGAGAGGAATTTATCAGAAAGATAGCGACCTCGATTTCCACCGTCAATATAATGAGTTGGTTTTATACCATGTCGTAAGAGACGCCTAAAAGACAGAGTTTTATTATATATTAATAGCTTAGACGCAAAAATTGTATTGAGTAATGGCATTTTCTGTTTATTCCCGTTTCAAGTAGATCAAGCTTCCAATAAGACATGACAATCAGATAAATGACATAATGAAAAAGGATGACGTTAGACGCACCTATAACGACCGAGTGTATGTGAGTGATCCGTCATCTACGTACGTCTTCTTACCACCGAACACGAAGATAATCGCGGGCGCACAAGCACTTTCTGGGAGAGCTCGGTCCACCTTAGGCCTGACCAATCCAACTACTTGGATTAGTACGGGCCAAGAGCAATCCCATTGTAAGTAAATAAAATCTATGTCTACCCCTCTACAGGGAAACGTGCGTGTTGTGTATGTATGTATCTACACGGTCACCTTCTATTTATTATTACTATCTGGACTCTGATAACATTTTATAGAACATTAGTAACAGTTTCCCAAGCCCGGGTTACACTAGAATGAATATATTTAACTTAAAAACCTTTGTAAAATGTAGCTTAACCACTAATGTTATTCTCTAAACAGTTAACAGTTTACTGATCAAAGGCTTAATTCACAAACAATTCACCTACCGCAAAATCATTCAGATGTCTCAAATATCTTTACCGAAACATTACAGAAAACTTGGAATAAAACGCGTACTTTACAAATTCACAAACTGGCTTCAAACATAAATCTTCATCATTTCAACTTGTCATCCAAAGTTAAGGATTTGCCAAAATGATCCTATATTTTCATAGGATAACAACCCTAATGGCTATGGGAATAAAGGTATTATTCCTTTAAAGCTGTAGTCTAGCGGTTCCTTAACTCGATTTTTCGTAGTCTCGTCAAAAACTCTCCGAAGCATTCACGGGGAAGTATTTCCTTTTCGCGAAACAATGGACACCCTATTGAATTAAAGAATGTTGCCACGTGAATTAATTTTGCCTTTTCACGGATTACTTGCGTCTTATTGTTTTATTTTCGGTTGCTATAATGGTTTTGTACTAGACCGAGAACCATAAATTCTATGTCTAATTAATATTTTGAGATTCGCGATACTTATTCATTTTATTTTTCTTTTCAGTGCTCCTGGTACGATCGATTATAACATGGTCAAATTTTGAGTACCAAATTTTCTTCATTACTTTCATTCTTTAGTCGTTAAAAATTAGAGTTGTTATTACTGACGGTTGGTATATTGGTATATCATATTTTATATCATCATTTTTATTAAATAGCTAGAAAGCGATTATATTTTACCTATCCAGTGAAATATTTTTGCTTAGCTCAAGATCACAGAACAATGAAAGACTAACATACAGTTTTGTGACTATTATATATATGTTTGTTAAGTAAAGGGACGTAACATTTATATACATACATAAGTATATAAAACACCACGTAAAAAACCTTTTAATTCAATAAACACGCCTAAGTACTCTCCATAAATTATTCCCGTTTACATAAAATCATCGAAGCGAGCCATCAAAGCCCCACGAGACGCAGCCTAAGCGATACGCATAAGAATTGCAAAATAATGTCCTCATCATACAGTTCTGCCTTCAATAATTCAAAATGACAGGGCACGATGTCTCATTTGGCAGCGGAGAGCCTTTGGTGCTTCCGTCCCGGTGAAAAACAAAAACATATTCACCCTCATCCGTTACTTTCATGGGAATAAAAAACAATGATTATTACTCGGCTTTTTAAGTCAGTAAGCAGCTAAGGGTTACATTAGGTAGTTTTGTTTCTTGCCTTTAATATTTGTATTGGTAAGTAATACACATACATATGTATAAACATTCGGGGTACGTAGTATACAAACCCTTTCGGGGATGTTCAGAACCCCTGAAATAGTCACTTTTTATCATAAATATTGGGGTTGTGATATTAAATGGAATATTGGTGACAGATTGCTAGCCCATCGCTCATTAAATTCCATTTACTATCAACTTCATGCTTTATATTATTTTAAAATGTTACAAGTCGTGATTAATATGTATAGTTACCGGGAAATACCATCCTTCAACATAGGGAGGTTATACCATTATTTTAAACATACGCTTCACAACTTGTTTTACTAGGGTAGTCAAAGGCTTGAATGCCTATCTCCAAAATTTCGAAGGCATGTTTGGTATGGGTCACTGGCAGCCCGCGTTTCACTAGATAGACAGCACCCAACGTAATAGGTAGTAACCGCAATGCCGTATATAGGCACTGGCTATTACCTATCCCGAGGGATAGGCAGGTTTCCTCACAATGTTTTCCCTCACAGTTAGCGACTGCAAATTATGTACGTAAATGAAAAACACATTAAATTTCATTGATTGGAACATGCCAGAACCGGGATTCGAACCTAGGACCTTTCTCATGAGAAGCAGAGGTCTTATCCACTGGGCTACAGCCGCTATTTTACTCGTAGTACATTTACTTTACTTACTCGTACGTAGTATTTTTTTTAAATACCTCAGTACCTTGTGTGACCTTACCACCAAGCTAGTAGCAGGCTGTGTTTTTGCTTCATTAAAGGTGCACGCGGACGGAAACTGTCGCCCCCGGATGCTCCCCGCGACTCGCTTTGGCGGCGGATCAAACAAACACGGGTAGGGTGGAGTTGGTTTAGGTATTATTGGGGATTTGCTAATTATGTATGTACTAATTAATACAAAATAATGGTTCAAATCGATGGAAAGAAGACCATAAGATTAAGGTGTCATAGAACCTTATCTAAGGTTAGAATTTTCTTGTATAAAGCAGATTCTAGAAATATATTACGCACAAGTTACTTCGAGATAGTTCAATGTAGATGAAAGATGGAACATTTGAAAATCAATAATTTCTTTCCTTCAATAAAATTCCGATTATAATAGTACCACATGAATTTAGATTAACGATCATCACCCACAAGTTACCCAACTATCACCATATACGACGCTAAAATCTATAAATATTAAATCACTATAATCATTTTACTTCCATTAAAATTTCACATATAAAACTCCACGCCATACGCACCCTACACACCTCACAATTCGTTTGATGTACTTTTGCATAAATAATTACGGATGCTTTTTTACGTGTAACAGACGCCAAAGAGGTGCGTTGCACCTCAGGGACCTCCTTTGTCGCGGTCTCATCCAAAAGTTACGGCTTTGATGACAAAAGATGGCATTGTGTTTCCCCGATATGGTCTGGGACTTAGAATGGAGGTTTCTGATTTTATTTCTTTTAAGAAAGACCTATGCAAAATTTAATTAATATGTAATTGGTCTGGCATAATTATTGTATTGTTTCTATTTATTACCTATTATTTAATTTTAATTACCTTTATTAACCCATTTTTAATTTTAATAGGATATGATGGAATTACGTCGTTCACCGTTATTAAGCAAATAATTAGAACCTCAGTCAAAGTCTTTACATACATTGCAGTTTAGATACTACAAAAGACCTGCTTAGCTATCTAGACATCAAACAAAACGCTAGATCAGATACCGTCCTTATAATTGCCAATTTTATTTCCATTCTATCCACCAAAAGACATTACACGAAAATTATGTGACGGGAACAACATAATTTTGCCAAATCTCTTCCTAACCGTGACACTAACAAATTGGTTTTAAATTCTGACTGCAAACCTCCCAGATATGTGGCAGTCGAGTGAAAATACGGTCATTGTTTAAAAAGTCAGCGCGCACATACTTCTGCGAACAAAGGCAGTAAAAACACTTTATGGACTTGTTATTGTCGACACGATGGACAGAGGTGGTGGTCCAAGGAGACGATTTTCATGAGATGAAGCGATAGCGATTTTGTAGTGTTTAAAAAAGTACTTTTTTACCTAGTAATAACAAATTGATAGACGAAATAAGAGCATATGAATCACGGAACCCGTTCGTATTCTTAAATAAGTTACACATCAAATGTGACATACATAAGAGTAATCACACTTAGAGTAGTGGACACAAGTAAAACTTGCGAAGAATGCATAATTGTTCCTTAATTTATTAAGTTTTGATATTATCACGTGTTATAATAAATAAAAATTTTACTTGTTTCTATTTAATCATAAACTTTATTTATTAAATTTGCGTTTTATTAAAAAAAACTAAACATCTATCTACCATTGAAAATTGTATATTTGCTTATGAAACTATTTTTCACTAAATTCTATCACCTTGGTCCACACCTAAGCGCAGCGTCTAGTTAAAACAGATTTTAAGGCGCTCTATGAAAATCTAAGTTTACTCCCTCGGAAATTCAAATATAAATCTTATGTTTGAATTTTATTAGCATTTTACACGTCTGTAAAGTGAAAATTGTGAGATAGTTCCGATATTGTCTACATTTATGAATTCACGTACATTGACTATATGAAGGGCGTGAATGTATCTGTATGTATGTATGGACTGTGCTAGGTCGGAGGTTAAATACATTTTTATAAGCTCTCTTTTGCCTATTATTGTTTTAAGCAATTACAGACAAACGATAATTCAACCTTACACACCCAAATTTCTTGTATTATTAACCTAAATGAAAAGTAAAAGAATAGTTTTTCTAAAGTTCACCTCTTGGGGAAATATTGACATGAATGTGTTAAAGATCTTCAAAGCCATTATTTGTTTGTAGCGGTAATACGTACAGCGTTAGCATATTTCATTATTGCTGACTTGCAATTAAATTAGTTTACATATTTACATATTTTATTAGTTTATTCACCAGTCACAATTAATATTTAAACGAGAATACACATAAATATATATATCAAATATACATCATCTAAAGTTAACCTTTGACTTTTATTAGCTAATTATAAGGGCTACCCCATTAGCTAAATGTTTAAGAGGCAAGACACTGTACAGTTTATAGATTACATATGTAGTAATAATTCTATACATTACTCCATGCAAGAACGCTAACTAGCTGCCGTTCTTTCCACCATGTCGTAGAAGGCGACTAAGAGACTGGAAGTAAATAGAGTCTTTTAATGGGCTAGCTAACTAACACTAATGTTCCATCATGACATCGCAACCCCAATCTAAGCTAAAAAGTGACCTAGGAGATATTATACCTTTGAGGTTCAGTCCACTCCAAAAGGGATTAAAGGACGTTGTATGGAAGCTACAGAAAGGTATCTAAGTTAACCTTTATATTTATATTTACCTCAACCTTTAAGACTATGACCTGCACACCAATAGCTTCTTTGGATCGCCATAAATAAGCCGTGACTGACCGCCCCTAAGAGAGTGGAAAGGGCAGTAATTAACCTTACACGACTTGTTAACCAAAGAAATATAAAATAAATATCATAAGAAAGAAAGAGGAAAATAAATATCATAGGTCGTTAATATTTATGTTTTTATTACTTTCAATTAGTACGTAAATGTCTTGAACATAATTGAAGCTAAATTTGATAGTTGGTTTCAATATTGTAATAAAATAGCAGTTTTGAGGCTGAATAAAAAGGTAATAAAATAATAATAGTACTATTTCAAATACGAGAATATCTACTTTGAATTGGTATTAAGGTAATCAAACACATAATACTATTTAAAATACGGATTTCTTTGAAATAATATTAATTCTTTTGTCATATTTGTAGTACAATTCTCAGGATTCCTTGATTTTAGCTATAGCAATGTACCAAGTCTGTTCTTACTGGTTTAATTGAATTATATTAATAGTTGAATTAATTATATTATATATTAAATGCAGCTTTTGGTGATAATTACTATTTATTAGTGTCATAACCACCTACAATTGACGACATTGCATAGTATTTCCAAAGCGTTTGGTTACATGTTACCCACATTTCACCAGATACTCAAAACAGAACGCAAAGGATAAGTCGTCATAACATTAACTTCAATTTATTCAATAATAGGCAGGCTTTCTACCATATAAATATGCATTCACATCCTCTTATCCCTTTCAGGGCGGACAGAACTTTGAAAACGATAATATCTCCTAAGTCACTTGTTAACACGAACATTGGCGTTGTGACGTCACATGGAACATTGTTAACAGGTTGCTAGCCCATCGCCTAACAGATCCCATTGACCCCTAGTCCCTTAGTCGCTTTCTATCACCTTTATTTTAAGTCCAAATCACGTCTCGAAAATGCTATCCCCCTTAAATTAATAATAATAATATCTTTATTGAGACATCCACATCAATTATTACATACAATATTCAACATTTACAATAAAATTCAAAGACAATAATTGGATTACACATACATACAATTACACACAACACATAAAATTAGATTTCATTCAATTAAATTACATTTCAAATATGGTATTACACAGCTAGTTGTGGTAATCTCAAAAGGTTAAATTAGCTTCCTCCCATTAGGCAGGTCTCGTAAACTATGATAGTGTGATGCCATTATGACTTGGTGACATTTAGCCAAGACTGGTAATTGTGTTGGAGGCGTCGTTAAAGTTTACGAACGGACGCCCTCTGGTAAGGTATGAAGGGCGAATGTAGGGTGCGAAAATAGGTGTAGAAATGACAGAGTGAAAAAAAGTGTTCTTTTTCGGGTCAACCAAGGATATATGTATAGAAATTATGATGTTATTTTCATAATTATTAATGTTTAAAACACTATTACAATAATTGAACTAGTTCCTTGGTTTGTTAAATAAAATTTGTTTTATTATGTAATGGTTATGCTCTCTGTTTGATTTTCGAACAAATAAGTTTCGCTTCACTAATACTACATAATAATAAATAACGATATATTATTCTTAACAAGCTCAAATCATGCAAATAACTGTGACCTGTAATCAAAAATTTTTTATATTAAATATAATAGTTAAAGATTTCAAGGCAAATTCCTAAGGTCTTAAAGGACTGTCAATCCATCAACAAAACAAAATCCATGACATATTCCTGAGGCATATTTTACTAATTGAAAGAAAAACAGTTAGTTATCATATATTTAATAATAATAATATTTGGACATTATTACACCAATTGAACTAGTCCCTTGGTAAGTAAATTTAAGACTTGTGACAAGCGTACTACTCAAAGTATATTACGTTTAAAAAATATATACAAATGCATTATATATAGATAAATACAAATATAGCATATATAATCAACGACCAGACCGGAAAGTAATAGAAAAGCATAGTTCTTAACTCTGCCTCCACCGGGAATCAAACCCGGGACTTCACGATTAGCGTTCTGGCGGCTAACCGATCGGGGCACGGAGGTCGTTGATTTATCAACATCGTTTACTGAAAGACTCGAAATTTTATTAGCATAGACAATACTTTGAATTCTAGAGTATTTTAACTCTATGGCATCTGCGAGGGATATACAGATTTCAATATACGTCGGCAGCCACTTAGCCACTGATTGGAATGCCTCGATTCTTTTTATGGCTACGTCAAAATTCATTTGAGCACTTTCTTAAGGGATGATCGTAAATTACGGTTTTATTGTTACATGTCGCTACTATACTAGTATATACTCCTATACACTTGCAATCTGCACTACTGTTCTATATTTATAAACATATAAAAAGCAAACGTTTGAGGCTTAATCATGTAACAGTGGTTCAAACCATGGGTAGATACCAATAGAAATTAAAATTCTGATCTTCTATGTACACTTTCGCATTTACAATTCAATTGTATAATGCGATGGATACGACGGTAAACATCGTGAGGAAACCTATTGATCCTCGATCAAGTAATAGTGAGTGCTTGTAAGTGACGATATGTTCGTCAGTAAAGAGCAGAATGATAAATCTTTCTTGGAATTAAGCATTTTATAATCTAATAACATACATACACAACACGCCTGATTCCCAGTAGAGGGTTAGGCAGAGATCACGGATCCTCATTTGTCCCGATCCTGACAGATCACTTTGGCTTCATTAACACTTATACACACACTCGGTGGTTATAGGTACTCCTAACGTCACCTTTTTTCAATATATCGTCTATCTGACTGTTATATGTCTTAGTGGGCCGGCCCGCACGTAACCGCCTTTTGCCAATCTTCCTTTTTCAACCTATTTAAATAATAAATTTATAAAGAATATGCAGGTATACATGTATAATTCTATATTTAAACTCCACAACCACAAAGAAAAACAAACGTATTGTCCCAAACATTTTTTCCCTACAGTCTAAAAGAAAAACGCCTCAGCAAATAAACAATAAATAACTCAGTACAGCCGGGCACAGAAGTGAACCTGACTTTCAATAAAGACACTTCTTACAACGGCCATTTAACTCGACCACTTTGACAGGCCTCGGAATTTATCGACACATCTGTACAAGATGGCCGCCAATACATTATTCAGGGTGAAAATTTCTTTTCCTTGTTTATGTTTCAATTGGGGAAGAGAGAGTTTGGTACTTGAAAGGTGAATAGATTGCTAGTAAATGTTTATTGTAATGTTATATATGGTTTTCGTTAAAAAAAACGTGAGTGTAAGGCAATATTGTAGTTGTGGCGACCTCTAGAGCGCCACACACAGAGAGAAACCTTAGTATACCTGTGTTGCAATTAGTTAAAACATAATTACGAGTACCTCAGATGACGCCAGCAAGAAATAAAATAATAATTATAAAAATTAATATCCTAGAACGCGCAATTGAAATATTTAACGGAAACAAGATATATACAAATTCCCAAATCAGGCCATTAGCCTGGACGAACACCTACCCAGGTAGGAAGCTTCCTCTTTCCCTGTAGAACACAATGGATCCTACAATTGGTGACCACGATGTGATGTCGTCAATGTACATATCACCTGTACTAATTGAGTTTGAAATGTAATGAAAATGCTAAGATATAAAGAGGGATCTTTTAGGCGATGGGATAGCAATGCTGTATGGGACAATAATGTTTTAATCCAAGTTAATATCGATATTTCTTAAGACTTAAGACTCGGTCTACCATAGATAGAAATCATAGCACTATATTATTTAATAAAAAAAATTCATCGTCTTACTAACGCTACGTGAATAATTATGATAAATTATGTTGTTGTGTTTAAAAATTCTGGAATTATTTGACTTACTATATAGTTTCGGTGATTAATATTGTGTAGGGGTGTTGATGTTAAACCAAACACAGCCATCCATAATAGATACATAATAATAACAATAAATTCACACATAATAAGCTTCTAATACTAAAAAACATTCGAGACAAACACACAATTTATTTAACGTTCTTTATTCAAAAGAATGTGAAAAATTAAGTACAACAATAACATAAGTGATGCACAGATCCAATATTCGCAGAGGTAACCCGGCGTTGAAATCCGCCACCTGCCACAGCCGGAATTGAAAAGGCTGTGAGTCTATGTACTTAATGAACAGCTTCAAACTGTCTTTCACGGGTTTATCTGTGAAAAATATAATAATAATTCAATATTTTCCAAAAGATACAATTTAAATCTTATAAATTAGACATTTTGATTAAAGTACACTTTGTAATTGATCGTCCTGCTGTCACAGACTAGGTCACGTCTTAGCATAACCAGCGTATTATAACGTATACATATTCAAATACACTTCAGATTCAGATGATATTCAAAGGATTTAAGAAAAATCTGGTAAATTTTTCGTCACGAGCAAAGACGGAAGTAATATTTTAAGTGACAATGCCATAGCATTAACTAAAAAGCTTTTGGTTTATTAGTCGTCTCTTAAAATGTTTCTCCACGACATTATACCGAGTAGAATGTGGTACCATTAGGAAACCATCTTTCTAAACCACAAAAATGTATAATTATTTATTTTCATTTCCTAGGTTTTGTTTTATAAGTTATGCATGTATGCAATACCAGTACATGTAAGCTTTCTCCTTATCACTACATAGTATAAAACAAAGTCACTTACTCTGTCCCTATGTCCCTTTGTATGCTTAAATCTTTAAAACTACGCAACAGATTTGATGCGTTTTTTTAATAGATAGAGTGATTCAAGAGGAAGGTTTATATGTATAATAACATCCATTAAATAGTGGAGTAGGTTATTTATTTTATACCCGTGCGAAGCCGGTGCGGGTCGCTAGTCCCTAATAAAAGTTGTTTTACCATTTATACGCTTTGTATACAAACCATTCTCTATCAGAAGCATATTTAGAAGTGACTCCCTCATTTTCCTGACTTCACCAGCACTCGACTCTGCTATGAAGCAGGGTGAAAACATGATGGTGCAAATCAATAAGGTTGTGATTATTCCGAACACGAAATCGCTCATTGAAGTCTGAAAAATAAAAAATATTTGTTTAATAATCGTATCTTATAAACATACAGTCACGTGCATATTGCATGAAAGAAACATACTCGTTTGTACATTTAAAAGTATATAAAATTATCGTTCTTTTGACACATTAGCCTGTAGATGACAACTTAGATTATTTAAAAGTAGCGTTTTGGTGCTTGTATTGATATGAAATATTAGTAATAATATCTTAAGACACTATTACACCAATTGAACTAGCTCCTAGGTAAGTTCACTTAAGACTTGTGTTAAGGGTACTAGTCAACGTATATTTAGGAAATATATTCAATCAATCAATCAATCAGCCTGTATTAGTCCACTGCTGGACGTAGGCCTCCCCAAGGGTACGCCACAAAAGACGATCTTTCGTGGCCCTCATCCAGCCACTACCAGCAACCTTCTTGAGGTCATCGGTCCACCTGGCAGGGGGGCATCCTACACTACGTTTGCCGAGACGTGGTCTCCACTCAAGAACCGCTTTACTCCAGCGGTCGTCAGTTCTACGACAGACGTGGCCGGCCCACTGCCACTTCAGCTTACAACAGCGATAGACTATGTCTATCACCTTGGTTCTTTGCCGGATAATCTCGTTCCGGACTCTGTCCCTTAACGAAATATATTATACATGGATAAATACATATATAGTATACATAATAAACAACCAGACTAGAAAGCAGAAGAAAATCGTAGTTCTTAACTCTGCCTTCACCGGGAATCGAACCCGGAACCACACGATTAGCGTTCAGGTGCTCAACTAATCGCGCCACACAGATAATATAATGCTGACTTTTACATAGATTTAATTTATACCTAGTCTTCAGTAGAATAAGAGTCGATTCCTACGACATACCAGGGAGATAGGAAGTAATACTACGAGTATTTACACAGACAAACTAGTAATACTAATATTAAATAAATTTATTTTTTATTATTTACAGCCACAAAAACATACACAATACAAAGAATTAAAACTATAAACCTAAAGTAGAAATAAAAATTAAACTACATAGAAAACATCTTTATAATCATCGCTGTCAGAGGGTGGTAGGGTTCCCAAGACACTGATAGCATTCCCCCTCTGAATAGCTATGCTAATTCTCTGAGAGAAAAATGCTCCAGCCCTGGGATCCCCAAACTTTTCAATTAACCGGGATGAAATTTCATTTACTAATTGATGAGCCCCAGGACCCCAAGGACCTAAAGTCTCAACAGCAAACGGGACAAAACAATACTCGTCCGTAAGTGCTGAGTACTTCCTTGACTTCTGAGACTCGGCCAGAGTGGCCGCAGTGCTGGCCTCGTTAGCCGACCCAGCGAGATGGGATGGAGCCAGAGTGTCCACGCATGTGGCGTCCCACACCAAAGTCCTTCCACATTTCCAAGGAATGATAGTCATTCCGTCAGGTCTCTTACCGTCATCACGAGCCAAACCAGCGGGCTCAAGCACAGCAGGCACGTCGATAGCGACAAGAGCACGACGAATAACTTCATTGAGCGCGGCGTGTCGAGACCAGCGACCAGCACTTCTCTGACACGAGAGGCCATGGTGTCCCAACTCATCAACCAGCCCACCACAACGACAGCGATGACCCTCATTAATTTTTGCACCCAGTCTCAAACTGACACCCAGACAGAAAGTGTTACGGTCAAGAAGCGTTCCAGTGTTGACGGATGGTAAAGCGTTCAGCCAGTGACCAGACTCCGACTTAAAAGAGGCCAAAAGACGAGCACGATCTGCAGGAGCAAGAGCAGATTCCAACAAGTTATTTTGAACTTGCCTGCACAACGGCTCGTCCCAAAGCTTCTGAGAAGAAGGAAACTCTGGAACACTGACACCAGGACCAACCAACGAAATCCAAGCATTTCTGGCATCTGACATATAATTTAATTCAAGGCCAGGATAAGAAATTAATATTTTGGTGAACAATTCATGACTACTATGCGCAGATGACAGAAAAGCTGGCAAAGCAATGAGTGACGTACTGCGGACCCCCAGCCCGCCATACCTTACCGGAAGGGAAGCTTGAGTCCAACAGTGGTCGTCAAATTTTGAATTAAATATTTGGGTTAATGTTTTTTTAATTAAAAGATCTAATTCTAATAACAGTGAAGAATGTTTCCAAAAAGGTGTACAACGTAAAAAATAAATAAATTTTGGAGTGAATAAACAAAATTTAATAATTATATAAACTAAATGTGGATTTAAATCTTGTAAAATAGTGGACGATTCTTGAAAATTCTCTATATGTGATTTGATAAAAGATGAATATGAATTTTTTTAAATAAATATAAATATTATAATAAATATTATAAAAATCTCACCCTATGTTCCGTATGTAAAACAACTGCGTATGTATTGTAGATTATCTCCGGAAAGTTGCAGATTATAGTTACAATTACCTGTGAAAATGAGAATAAAATTACTGTCGATAGTAATTTTTTTTAAGAAACAAGTACCGAAAATTTTCATTACGTACGAGGTAGAGGCAGTCAGCTAGACGCCACATTGCAAAAGGGTGACGTTAAAAGTATCTATAACCACCGAGTGCATATGAGGAGGTGCATGAGTGTCAATGAAGAGAAAGTGGTTTGTCAGGATCGGGAAAAATGGGCATCCGTGATCTCTGCCTACACCTCTACAGTACAATCACGCGTGATGTGTATGTATGTATATCTTACCGAGCTGTGTACTTCTTTATTGACCAATCGAATAGTCTCCAACATTTTCTTGTACAAGTCCAAGTAACATCTAAATTTACTCTCGTACAATTCTTTGTTTTTCTTCATTCGGCAATTGAGATTCTCTTCAGCCGTATCCTGTACTCGAATACGCAGTAACTTTAATCGATACCTCATCATATCGAGTAAAGCACATCTCCAAATGCGATGTATCAAATGAGATAGTACAAACGCGTATTGCAAAAATATCACCCAAGGTAAGTCGAAGCAATCTTTTAAATGACACGTGAAAAACGAATACAAGATCCTCAAAACGATAAAAAGTATAAAAACCAATAATACGTAATTTTTGACAAGTTTAAAATAGTTTTTTGGGACGATTAGAATCGAATCGATTTCTTGTAAACGGTCGAAAAATAATCGAATATTTTTACGGAATATGTAAACGATTATCACACTTGATAAGTATTCAATGATAACTAAATCGTGTGATGTTCTTTTGAAGTACATATAATTACTGATGCTTAAGAAACCAGCACACAATATCGTGTAAAATAAAGACAACAGTTTTCCTGAACGATTTTTAGGTAATACATCGTAATTGTATCCACAGATAAAAAGGATAATCCAAATGGTTTTTAAACTTTTAATGCTAGGTTTTATTCTTGGTTTCTCGTAGAACCTCCTCAATTTCGTAGCCATGTCGCTATACTACGATTACTGTAAAGCCTCACGAAAGATTGGTGAAATGCTTCTGAAATGGTTTATAGTAACACTGAATAATGACAAACTTTGTTCATATGAGTTCAGGTTGTTCTTATTGCATCCATGTATTATCAAACAGTATTCTAAAATATTAATATAATTACGGGTCCGTCAGATAAATATTGCACCACTGACTGTGTTCTAACTAAGACTAATAAAATACCGCTAATAAATATGAAAACAAAGTTATTCTTAACATACTTATGGGATATTTTTTAATCCGGACAAAGTCGAGAAGCTCAGTAAATTTAAACACCTGACAAGCACAAGATGATTCTTGTCGAGTACATAAAATGATTACTTAGATAGAAGATGACAACTGTGATTGATAAATAAATCAGTCCTTGATCATCATTTATCATCAGTTTAGAATAACCCAACTTTCGACAGCATACGAAGTAAATAAAAGAAACAACACAACAATATTGGAATGTCAGTCGCCATCTTTATCGATAAGTCTTTTGAAAATAATTCTATTCATTGTTACAAGAAAATAGTTCACTGTATTAAGTATGTAGTTAGTTGCAGGTCACGTTATTGTCAAAAGATTAAAATAAATCACAAATGTAGAAAAAGAAAATTCAATCAGTTTATTATTTTGAAAAAACAAAGATTTTTTCCAAATCATTGATCTAGATTGATGTATAACAAAGTAGTTTTTGTTTGGCAATAACTGTTGGAATTTAATGAAAACTGAATCACGAATATTTTAACGTTTATATTCATTTATTATTATATTATTAGAATTAAAATATTTACAACGTCGAGATAATATGTTGTAGATCACGAGTACTACGAACCCTAATAAGTAAATATTCAACATTAAGACATAAGGACGAATCTTTTAAAGAAAATACGTCATCAAATTATTATTAGATAAATAAAAGAAGTTTACTTAATTTTATCTTCTGAAACGTATCATTACTCTTCAAATCATTCTAAAGTCTTTGTAAACGAAAACACCTGTAATATTTGCTAGACAGAAAATCTAGACATATTGGAGTTGAAACCTGAATGTTATCTAGGACAAACTTAGGCAAACTACGTCGAAACAATTAATATTGATTCACAATGAACAAAGATATCGCAAACCATATAATGCAGAAAATAGCAACATCATACGCACTTATCATTGGGCAGAACTGAAATTAAGTCGAGAGAATTCAATCAAATCCAAAAATGAGAGTACAAGAAATTGGTATCGATTCCAGTGACAGAAATTTAGAAGATCTAAGAAAATGTATAAAGGAAATAGCGAAGAAAGAGAACTACTTGGATTACGAAGCCGAAATCAAGAAGAATGAACTAGACGGAGGAAATTATATGGCAGAAATGTACGAAATAGACATTATTGGGGAAACAATCACTGGAGAGCAAAAAACTAACCTATTCATTAAAAAACGTCTGAGAGATATAATGCTGACGTCAATAAATGTAGACCAGTTATATTCAAATGAAATTCTCATTTACACTTCCGTGGCTCGACAAATAGAGATGTTACAAGACGAAGCGAAAATACCAGATATTGACCGATTAAATCTGGTAAAATGCTTTGGAGTAATCGGCCATGATACTTTGATACTAGAGAATATGGTCAAAAAGGGATATCGTGTAATTGATAGACAGGAAATAGTCAGTCTCGAATATGTAGAAACAGCTATTAAGGAACTGGCTAAATTCCATTCAGTCTTTTTCGCTATGGAAAAGAAGAGAATAGAATGGCATAACAAATGTTATAAGGAAATAAACTCAGGCTTCAAACTCAATGAGAAGTGGTGGAAATTCGTTCAAAGAACAAACGAAGCAGCTACATCGGTGTTGAGAAATGAAGCGCTTAAAGAGAAATTAAGAAACTTTCTGCCTAGAACTAAAATGGCTTTTAATCACGTGTATGATATTAATAGAGAAAGCGCTGTGACTACGTTAACCCATGGTGATTATAGGCCGAATAATATACTTACGAAAATTCAGGTAATTATAAAATCATTTTAGTACTAAACTATGTATGTTAAGTTCTAAAATAAAAAACCAATCTTAAACACTAACCTATCATTAAATATAACATTAACTGATGTTCGAATATACGCTTTCAAACTACGAGTATGTAAATCTCTAGTCTTACAATTTTTACCAAAATATTTGTCTCATTAATCTATTGTCAGATGTACATAGAATATTCTAGGTATTCGTAGACTCAATTCAAAATATTTCTGTACATAATTAATTACTTATTTTTTAATTTCTTTCAACAGAACGGCAAGATAATATCTCAAGTACCCATCGACTTCCAAATCTTAGACTACAGGTCACCAATGATCGATTTACTATACTTCATGACAATGGCAACGGACACTAAATTCCGACGACAGCATCTTGAATACATCAAAGACCTTTATTACCAATACATAGAGCACTATTTGGCGTACTACCAACTCAATGTTGAAGATTGTTATCCAAAGAAGATTTTTGATGATGATTTCAATTGTTTTCATGAGCTTGTTTTAGTGTTTTCTGTGACGTATTTTCCTTTCTTACTAGCGTCGGATGAATTTCCAGATTTTACGAAACAAGACTTAGATTGTATACCTATTGGTATCAATGATGAGTATGTGAGACGGGTAAATGAGGTCGTTGATGAATTTGTTGATTTGGGTATTTTGTAAGGAATTTGTTACGTATGTTCTTGTAACAGTAATAGATAATTGTTTATTAGTTAAATATAGGATTACACATTTGTTTTAATTTTCTTGTTTGTTGTTTTCTAGTTTCTAAGTCTTTATTAAAAAGTATACAAATTATAAATTAGACTATTCTGTTTACCTGAGTTTTCTTTCTTTTCTCACAAAACAGTAAATATGATATATACATACAGATATATTAATGCCAAATTCGTTCTAGAGAATATTGGCTTCTTTGCTAGCAGCAGGCAGACAATTTCGAGAACTAAGCAGGTTTTTCACAAGGACTTTTCTGTCACCGAATATACACCCAAAAATACGAAACACCTCAAACTCAAAAATAATAAACACGTCACGATTGATTAATTACAAACTCTGGTAGGTATTCAATTGGAAAATACTCAAGGGGCTGGCTCATTTCCTGCGTTTTCTGGAGCATGTTCGAATATATCTATGTCGGAAGCTCTCGACACTTCTAAATGATCCTGTTTTAATGGGCTATCATTAGGGGTGTATGTTGCTAAATGGCTGCAGCCTATTGTTGATTTATGGGACGTGTGAATGATGAAAAAGTTTCGACACTGATTTATTGAAGTGTTTCCGTTAAGCTATGACTGTTTGTAAGTTAAAAGTGCATGCAATATATACGACTTTGTATGTAATCGTTGTCATAGTGGCAACTGAAGGGATGAATAACGCTGTATTACACACAAGTACATGTTTATTCCTGCATACTTAATTCAATAATGCCTAGAAGGGTAATGAAAGAAAAGTTTTAAAAAGCTCTTTCGTTACATTTAGCCTTATTTTTGGGTTATGAAGTGGTCAATGAACTAGACAATTAAACGCCTAAAATTGCGCTTCAAAAACTTATAGTTTGAATAATACTTCGTTAGCTAAAACTATAAATATTCAGGTAAGATTTTTTAATTAATCATCAATAATGCAATGTTAAACGTCTTTAAATTCTATGCTAGTGACATCTGACAAATATTTTAATTTAAATATTTAGTTGTTCTATTTGGGCTAGTTGCGCATCCTTCCGTAATTTCATTGATCACTAATACTTATACAGTTATATTTTAAAGATCTGATGCTGAAATCAAGCCTAAACTCAGCTAGTTGCATATTATTCAGATAGATCGCCTATGGCCTAGTCTTTGTAAGCGAGAACACACAGTAAATATTATGCAATTTCACACTGCGCAATTTGTCAATAAATTTATACCAAAATAAATTTCAGTTATAAACGAGTTGTGATTGCTTACTGCCGCCCTCTTATATAAATAAATTGGAGTTAAAATACATCTCCTAAGCCCATACTTCTTTTCATCAATAATATAGATGTATAATATAATAGTAAATAGACTCATAAATAGACTTTGAATATGATTACACACTATCACAATGATTTATGCATAATTATAGCAAACAGATAGTACTAACAAATTCATATGTAAATATTTATAATGATAGTGTTAATATTTGCTCTAGTGACGGCACAAAAAGACAACAAAATAAGAAGTAAGATTCAATTTTATTATATAATTTATAGATTAACCTACATATTTATATATATACGGCTTCTGTGGCAAGAACAGATTACCTCTTGAACGTTTACCGTGAAATTCCGGACTCGATTCCTGGAGGGGATAAACTTAAAAATATGCCTTCTATTTTAGTTCTTTCAATTCTTGATTATAATAATATGTGAATTTATAGATCTACGATAAGCACAAATACTCAAAATTGAGTTGCCAATCATATACCATATAATAGGTATTTCTAACGACATACTTTTTCTGTATTTAAAGCTATATCGTTAATATCATTATTATTGACCTATTAGCCTACATTACTATATAATCACACACAGCTTTACTACACATAAGCTACTTACTACTTTAGCAGTAGTAAGTAGTTTATAAAAGATCTAAATGATGTTATGTGACGTTTCATCTTATTGTGATTGCAGCTTCACGATGCATGTTCTTATTGAGACCCCTTTAAGTTGTTGCTTAAAATATTTGATTGCTGGTGAGGCTGCAGTCATATTCTGATGGATTATAATTGAATTTCGTGTTGAATATATATAAATGTAAATTATGATATATTCATTATTTTCTCTATTTGTGTCTACTTGTGTCTATTTGTGTTACTGCGTCTAGTGTGAATAAAAGGAATTTTATTTTTTAAATATTGTCTGTAGAGTTTCTTGGCATTTCTTCTCTGCAGGTTTTCCTTAATTTTAATGAAAAATTATTTGGTTTTACCTCCAATATCTGATATTTATGATCGTTATATGGAATAAAAAGTATATCATTTCAAATGGGCAAATTATAAATCACTTTCTTTAATTTAAAACTGTAACAATATTAAACCGACGCTATATAAAGCTACTGTTTTCGTGTAATAGAGTCAATATGGAATATAATGGTATTTATTCATACTGATTATGTTGTTATGAATGAAGAATAGTTGACAGTTCAATACTAAAACTATGGCTTGCACCAGGATTTACCTACAAAGGTTTTTGAAATGCTCAAAGCGTATAGCAAAAACAAAATACTTTCACAACCATTAACCATTAGGGTTGTTGATGTTTGTGGCGACAGATCCACAATTGCGGAGGAAGTAATTCTATGGCAACCGTCCACTTTAAAAGGTTGTGATGATCAATATACTAGACTACATGGTCTCATGCATACACATCACGCCCGTTTCCTTACAGAATGGTATGCAGAGATCACAAATCCCGTTCCTGACAAACCACTTCCGCTTCATTCACACTTATGCATCTTCTCATACACGCACGATATGGTGCACACACGGTTTTAAATTCATATTATTCGACTAAGGTAGTAATGCAATAAAATATGGACACTAACTCCCTTTCTTTTTATCATACGGTAAGGTTTTACTTAAAAAATATCAATGAGTGGAATCTTTTGTGAGATGGGGTAGAAATTTGTCACTAAAGTAGCGACTCGTATTTACAAAGTTGTATTCACGACTCTACTTCCCTAACAGGATAAGAAGAGGCTTTGGTCACCTTGAACTATTCTGACATAGCTCTCTCGCATCACTCCAAATACACTTATTGTTATATATTATTCCATTCAAACTGGTACAATTTCAACAATCAAAATGTCTGAATTAATAGAGCCACAGATAATAAAATACTTAGAGCTAAAGTGGAAGGTAGAGTTGGACGCGGTAGGTCGCGTAGAACTTATACAGGTCAAATTGGAGACATTCTTCTCAAGACGGGTGTACGTAGTGCGAATAACAGAAGAGCTTTAATGAGAAGGCTAATGGGTGTGAGTGAAGCAAGAGATATTTGTCAGAATCGGTCCAGGGGGCGATTGATAGTCTCTGCTTATATAAAACATCGGATCGGATCGGTTATGTAAAATATCGGAGTAACCAACACGTTTAACAAACAAATTACCATACTGTTTTCAATTATTAAAGTAAATAAATGTCAAAAATGTATTTTTTCTACAAACAAACAGACAAAACCTAAGTAAACAGAATTCATATTTGTTTATTTGCACTAGATAGGAAGTATCAAAACAGTTTGATAAGGGACTTGTATATTTTCGCTACTTTCGCCACAGTCAAGTTTAGTAGTTCATACGTTTGACTGAATGAAGCAAGTTTTGTCAGTACTATTTCAATAGGAAGACAGAAAGAAACATTAATTGTACAATAAATTTGTAACAATAAATGAGGTGTATGAAAAACCGGACCCAAGGTAACTAAACATTTTTATTAATTATCACAACATCAATTTTATAAGAACCATAATAATTTGTAGCCTTTAAAATAATATTTATACTTATAACCGCCGAGTGTGTATGAGGAGGTGTATGAGTGGAACTGAAGCGAAAATGGTCTGTCAAATCAAATGGAGATCCGTGTTCTCTGCCCATCCCTCTACAGGCAATCCGGCGTGATGTGGATGTATGTTAATACACTTCGTAAAAATAATATGAAATTGATAAATAATTGTATATTAGTTGTGAACGTAATTATTTCGAAATGTAAATAGTATACCAACTGTATTTTTTCTCAACATGTCGTAGAAAGCAGTATAGGCTATTAATTAACTAGAGTTTATTGACTGATAAGCCAGTAACCCCTATTACAATATTCCATATCATTCCCATCAAATCCCGCTTGAGCATGTACCAATGAAAGTGAACTTTAATGAATTTCTATGTACATTTTCGTAATAAAAATACATTTACGAAATGCGTCGAATACTACGGTGAGGGAAACACAGTGAGGAAACCTACCTGTTCCCCGAACAGGTAATAGTCAGTGCTTGTAAATGGCGACATGGCTTACCACCTGTCACATTAAGTACTGACTGTCTGGTCAACTCGTGGGTTCGAGGTGACCATAGAATTAAACCCTGAACCCCGCAAGGGTTAATGGTCGTGAACGCGTTGTCTTTGTCCTATCATACTAAGGTTAAATTCGATCAATTGAGATAAAATATATCTGAAATCCTATGCACCCTATCGAATTACAAGGGCATGAATATAATAATTATGTTGATAATATGATAAGCATGCAACTGATCTTAGTCAGTCAAATTCTGTCTACTCCGAAAGGAATTTAGTCCCTTAATCCCCTTCGGGGTGGATAAAACCACGGAGATATGAAACATTTTCTTGGTCACTCATTAGCATGAATATTGGACTTGATGATGCTATAAGGAACATTCGTGACAGTTAGCTGTCCCATCGCCCAATAGATTTACCCCATGGTCCCTTAGTCGCCTCCAACTACATGCCGGGAGGAACGGCAGCTAGTTATTATGTTATGTACATCCCAACTAACACTGGATGACATGAGTATAACAATTTATATATGTATGTATGCTAACATAAAGCTTGAACAACTGATGTAATATAATTCAACCTCTGACTACTTTGAACGAAATAAACGTTCGTATTATCTTTAATTTTGTCCAAGCTTTAACAAAATTTAGAATACTAATACCAAAATAAATCCAAACAGAATATAAAATATCGGAAACCATACCAACTGAATCTAATGGAGACATACAGACAGAATAAATGAGCCATGTCGGGAATGAACCCGGTACCTTGGCATTTGGCAAAGACTCAACTGCATTGTGAATGATGAATCGATCCCTTTGTTGAAAAGTGGCAAGGAAATTCACTTGACTGTAGTGTTTTGTTGCTTTTTAACCTGTGCTAGTCTGTGATGAGACTAGAATTAACTAGCTGTATATCTTATGATAAGGAGGTTGTATGTAGAAGGTAGAGTGCAAGGAAATTATTGGATGATAGTCTAGGAGCGTTTCGGCAAAATTTTATTTCAATCGCATCATATCGATATTTATGAGAAACTTGCGATTTTTTTTAATTTACAAGAAAACGGGACTTAACGGGCATAATTTATAAACAAAGTATTTTTTATATAATACTACGGTGAGAGAAAACATCATGAGGAAACCTAACTGTTCCCCGAACAAGTATAGTTAGTGCTTGTAAATGGCGACATGGCCTACAACTTTTCATATTTAGTACTGTCTATTTGGTCAACATGTGGTTTTTTATTATTTCATTGGTTACAAGATGTTTTAGTCAGGTTACCTTGTCTCATATCGATAGTAATACTAAGTGTTACCGAAGAAGTGTTGTGTCCTCAAGGGTCTATCAACTCTATGTTCAATATTTTATTAACACCATAAGGATGTACAGATAATGAATCGGTTCATAGTTAGAAAGATATTGAAGGGTATGTTTGTATGTATGTTATGTTTAATTTGAGGTGCGAATAACTTCTGGGCGAAATCTTGTAACTTAGATAGAATAAAGTCTTTTTAATTTAAATTCGGTAATAGGGAGACAGTTTTTAGTTATATATCAGTATCATTATTATATACCCTTCACGACTATTAACATACTTTAGTTGTGTCGCCATTATCATATATTATTATCTAGTTAGAGGCATAAGTAAATATCCTCACGATAATATAATCCCTTACCTAAATTACGATAAAAACCACACGTGACCACCCGAATGGTACACCCATCCGAATATTAATCACTCGAACCGTTGCTTAACTTGTATAGACAGTATATTGTCTAAGTTGCACTCGAGACTTGCAGACAAGTTAAAAATAGATATATCTACTTTCGAAACACAAGTATCCACTTGCTTAATTTGTATTATTTCCTTATCGTAAGTGCATAACAAAATTAGTACAATTAGTTCTAATCTTCACTAAATAATAAACGTGTATCCTTACATTGTAATTACACTCGTGTCATTTATTCATGTCTATCGGAAAATAGATATATTACTTACAATTTTTATATCAGAAACATTGTAATTACTTTTGAACGCAATAATAGCTGCAATGGGTAAATAAACTACAGTTGATTAAAAATTTTAATTACTAATTGTTGGAAATAGTCATTAACAAGTCATCATAACTCCGCTAGTAATGTTGCAATGACCAAAGATATGTTCTCTCAAAGATTCTGTTCTACTAATTCTAATACGGGACAAGAGTAGGTATATACGTATGTACGTAGCTAAGTATGTAGTTGTATATGTATGTACTCGTAGTACATACGTATGTATTGTATTTAATGACATACAAAACACACATTTCGGACAAGGAAGCGGTAAAAGGACGGCAAAGAAAATTATAGGTTCATTTCGTAATTGTCTCTTGTGATTATTGTGTTTACTTGCTGTACATGAAACTCATGTTGTAAACACGTGAACACGTGTAGTCACAATAATCATTGCCTCCATCGCCAGTGGTCAGTTATTAATTCTAATATCCTAGCACTATGCATCCTGTCATCTAATACATATTTATTTGTGTTGCAGTTAAAAGCATCCAAGGTCGCGCGTCAATTCAACCTCTACTCAGTTAGATTACAATCTCGTTCATAAATAGTGAGTGCAGTAGTGCAAAGGGAAGTATGGAGGTAGAACGCATAGTTAACACTGAAACTAAGATGCCGAAACACGGTGAATTAATCGATATAGAGAATAAAATTGAAGAAAAAGATGCACTGCCGGAACAGATATTAGAATCGCTACAAAAAATTGTCAAGGAAGAGGGATATATTTCCCACAAGATTGAACATAGAAAGATTTTACCCAAAGGTGGGAGTTATCTGGGATATCTATTTGAAGTTGATATTAAAGGGAAGACGAAATATGGAGATAAAGTGACTAATTTATTCGTCAAAAGTATCATGCTGGATACTAAAGTGGATTTCTTTTCAATGTCGGATATTTATTGCATGGAAAATTACATTTATACAGAATTTCGCGATCTAATCGATAGACTTCAAAACGATGCTAACGTTGAAGACAATGAAAGGTTCAAATTGATAAAACTATATGACAGGGAGAACAAACAGGCTTTGCTAATGGAAAACATGGCTTTAAAGGGCTATAAAGTTGGAAATAGAATGGAGATCATCACTTTAGATTACGCGAAAGTAGCAATGAAAACACTAGCCAAGTTTCATGGCCTATCCTTCGTTATTAAGGAAAAAGAACCTGAATATTACAATAGGGTTATCAAAAATATAAAGTGTCCTATGAAGTTTAGTGATAATTTCGAAAGCTTTGTCAAAAGTATGACCGACACAGCCTTGGGTTACCTTGACAGTGAAGAAAGAAAGAGCAGGCTAGAAAAATTCTTTGAGGGTGCTACAGCTAAAACGGAAGATTATTTCAGTGATAGGTGCTCGGATGTCAATGTTTTGTGCCATGGAGATTTTAGAGTGAACAATATTCTTGTTTTGGAAAAGGTACTTTTTATTTATTAACTTAAATTTAAAATTAATTTTAGATTTATATAGCGGCTGTAGTAAGCTGTGGGGAAGACGTCTGGCTTCTTATTAAAAGGCCTAAGTTCGAAATTGCTATATCCGAAATTAAGATTACATAATTTAGGAATATAAAGTAACAAACAAACAATGTTAAGTTTTTGAGAACAATATGTACATCTTTACATCCAATCTGTGTTATCTTTCTTGTTGATTGGGATGGTCAGGCAATAAAAATATGGGAATTACAATAGATTCGTTTTAATTTAGAGGAAAATGCAATATATTAAGCAAAGAGCTGTCCTGCTGTGAATGATCCATGTAAACTGACAACCCCCATATTCATGCTAAAAAGTGGCCAAGGTGTTTCATGTCTTCAGGGTTCCGACCAATTAAAATATGTTTAACTTTTTCTCTTTTCAGGCAGGCAAAGTAGAGGACATGATCGCTCTTGACTACCAAATAGTGTACCACGGTACTCCAGTAATGGACATCATATACATGATCTTCGGAGCAACCGACAGGAGTTTCAGAGAAAAATACCTCTACTATTTGAAAGACTACTACTATGAACAACTGGGGACATTCCTTGATAAATTCAAAATGGACCTTGAAACCGTGTACCCAAGGTTGAGTTTTGATAATGCCTTCAAAAAGGTGTTACCTTATGGTTTATTGTTGACAGTGGAAACGTTACCGTTTATTTTAACACCGGAAGACGAAGCGCCAGATCTAACCAAAACTGATATGAAGACCTTTAAAACGCCCACTTCTGACTTGATCAGACACAGGATTGTGGATGCCATTGAGGAGTTTGAATGTTGGGGGTATTTGTAAGATTAATAACTTAAATATACTACCTGTTGCCCGAACAGGTAATAGTTAGTGCTTGTAAATGGCGACATGGCTAACCACCTATCACATTGAGTACTAACTATCTGGTCAACACGTGGGTTTAAGGTGACCATAGAATAACTACCTTCGCAATTGCGGAGATGGACACCTGAACCTCTGACTACCCCGCAAGGGTTAATGGTCATGAATGCGTTTGTCTTTGTATTTTGTGTTTCAATATACAGTCCCGTGCTATTCTGGAACGTAAAAAGAATGCCAACTAGCTGCCGTTCTTCCCGGCATGTCGTAGGAGGTGACTAAGGGTATATGGAATCTATTGGGCGATAAGCACCCTGTTACCAATATTCCATATAACCTAATATATGTATATGCTAATAAGTGATAAAAATGTTTTCATGTCTCCGGGTTCTCGCTGTTAATCCCTTTCGGGTTGAATAGAACCTCGGATATGCGATATAGGTCACTTTTAGCGTGAATATAGGGGTTGTGATATCATAGAGAACATTGGTGACAGGTCGCTAGCCCATTGCCCATTGTCGTTGCCCATTGGTTTCGTTTATCTCTAGCCTTTTATTTGCATGGAACATGGTGGGAAGAACGGCAGCTAGTTACCATTTTTAACGTTCCAACTAACACGTTGTAATTATATAATTAGTAAACTCAAAGAAAACATTGGTATACCAGAAATTGGGAAGAAATCGGGAATTCTGTCGTATGTGCAATATGTGATGCAAAGATATACTTAAGAACTTGTAAAATTTTGTGTAGCTACTTGTAATACTTTTCCTTGTACCTTAGTAATCTTATATTAGTTCCAGTAGTACATATTTATAAATAGTTCTACCGAAAAATCAAAAGATGTCATTAGGCATACTTTATTATTAATAATACAGTTGTGTTTCGCCTAAAAAAGTACCTGCCTTATTTATATGGGAATTATTGGAGTGATAGTAAGTAGTAGATTAGTATGTTGCTATTTATTTATATAGTACAAAATATTATTTCCTTTAATTCTTACTTACCTTGGTTATTAGAATTTATTGTGTTATTAGATTTATTATTTTAGTATTACATAGAACATTACTTAGTATTATAAAAAGTAGGTTATTAGTTAAATTATTCTAAATTATATTAACTGGTTACAATAAAACTAATTCACGTTAAACGGTTCTAAATTTCTTAGTCACTCATATATTCATGCCTCTACTTTCCTTTCGGGATAGGCAGAGATCGATCGTCACCTGGAACGAACCTGATAAAGCTATTCAAGTTAATCAAGTTATTCTTCATTCGACAATTCTTAGTAAATTAAAGAAAGTTGCAGTTATATAGTTTTACTTTCATTTTTTATTTCTCGTTTAACTATACCAAAATATGACAGTGTTTGCCACCAAACACAACATACACAGCTGAATTGGAACCATTTTGCTGCGACAATAACTTGCACAAGCTAGGCCCCATTGGTTATTATTATTATTGTATTTAAACTTTATATATTGTATATGTTTTTGTGTCTGTAAATAAATGCTTTTATTATTATTGGGGCTAGAAATAGATTGTTTCAGTATAATATATACATATGTATATTGTAATAATACCTATGTAAATAAGTGTTCTTACGCAATCGTAATATTATTATAATCATGTATGTATATAAATAAATCGCACATATATTTCATATACATGTAATATAACATATAAGGACTAGATAATTGTAGTATATTAATACCTATCGTACAGTATTCTTAATAAACACGACGAGATAAGTCGTCCATCTTTCAAGTGACCCTGAAGGTCAACCGGATTATGTTCAGTCGGCTTGAAACCAGAAATTAACGGAATTATATGCTAAAGTATGAAAGCATCTTTTGTTATTCTTCAATATTGAGTATGATTCGTAATGTAAGTAGTGATTTAGCATAATTTAGCTTGTTTTAAATACTTCCTAAAACGATTGTTGAATAAGGAAATACATGTTTATGTAGTATTGAGGTATAATATGAATGTATAACGTATGTAAGTAATATAATGCTTAAGTTAAGAATGATATGAAATTGCATATTGATAAATATAATAGTACTTTGATCGGCTATGTTATAATGAAAAAAATTAAAGTATGTACCTTTTTGTATGTGATAATAAATGATAAGTTTATAAAGTTAAGTGATATATTTAAAACTAAGTTATGAGAGTAAATAAATATTTATGTTTGATATGATTTTTATTGTTACCTCCATATCTTATTGCAAAAGAACAAAAACTAGAAACGTATGTATTAAGTATATTATTCATTTGACAGGTAGATTCTCGTTATGCCAAAGTAAACTATTTAAGTAATAAATACAATTCATGACTTACCATGTCAATTATAACGCCTACGTGAGCAGAATTCATAAATATATACCTAATACGTAAATTGCGTAGTTGCAAATTAGTATTCTACAACATGAATTACAGATGGAATACACTAAATAGAAACATATGTACAATTAATTCATAATAGTTTATACTTAAATATTAAGTAATATGTAATAGCAAGTAATTATCATCTATCAAATATTATTTACAACTTAGTTTTTTCACATTATCATTTTGTGTTCTTCGCGAGACATATTTATGGAAATGAGCGCATCTATTTTCTTATGTATCCTTGTTTTAATTTTTTCCTGTGTCCATTTCTGTTTTGTTTCCTTAATAAATAAATAAATATTCCACTACTTTCTGATCAATATATTACAACAAGTACCTATTAAAATACAAACGAGTCCTTGATAAATAAGTAACAAGTTATAGATGTATTCGTGTAAAACTATACTACATTCTTTGAACCAAACAATACACTCGCATATTATGCGCGCGCGCGGAACGTTGGGTCAAACAATCAAAGGGTCTCAGGTAAGCCTTATAAGGTACCTTAACGCATGATGTAACACAAGAGGGCACTAGTAAGCTATTGCAAAACGTAACAGGATATTTTATGGTAGAAAATAAAGCTGATTTTTGATATGTATAGGTAATTGTTTGATTATATTTGTTGAATTTAATATTCTTTTTGTCAAGCGTGTAGCTTAGTTGGTCATAAGGTTGTATAGTGATTGTTTAATAGAGGAGTAGAATTTCCGGTTTTGATGATAGGTTATATTAGAAATTAAGAGGTTGTGAGTTCGTTGATCTCTTTTATAAACAGAACGTTCAATAGTAGATTTAAGTTGACTTCAAAACAAAGAATACAAATTCTTTATACCTAAATAAATACGAGTAGTACGTAATTTTGAAACAAATGTAGGTTTAAATTTTATAATAGTTTTAAAGAAAAAGTAATCTCAATTAACTCCAACCTCTTCTCATATACTTTGAACTTTTAATTTCAACTCATAAACATGGTAAAATATTCAGATAATGAATGCTTGTAATCATACAAGTATATATATATATATATCTTTACAACTTAATGAATTAATTATTCACAAGAACAATTTCTTTCTTCATAGATAGAATTCACGTCCTTTAATCCCTTTAGGGGTGTGATTTACCTCGGAGACACGATAATATCTTCTAGGTGACTTTTAACATTAATATTGGGGTTGCGATATCGTATGGAACATTGCCCTTCGCCCAATAAATTCCATATACCCCTAGTCCCACAGTCGCCTTCTACGAGATTCTAGGCAGAACGGCAGCTAGTTATTAATAACTAACTTAATACCTCCCTGATAAGAACGGGCCAACATGCCAACAAAATTGCATAACATGAAAAATAACAATAATATGGCAATGTTAACGCAACCGATGAAAATTGTATTTCTTCAACGTATTGTTCCTGAATGAGATAGAAAGATGTACATATGTGAATAAAAAATACTTAAATATTACCCATGAATACATTATGGTAGCCTTCCTAAAAGCGTTGTACTGCAAAGTTTTATTCAACCCTCAAACAAAACATTTGAAGGTCTCATTCACAGATGGCAGTAGAGGTTGTGTTACGTTTAAAATGGGATAGAATAAATCTAAACATTTCCTACAACAAATCCAATTTTCTGTATCAAATAAATATTATTGTATAATATAAGAATTTTTGAAGTGTTTTTTATACATAAATACTACGTTAGATAATTTACTGTTCCTGTAATAATTATTATGTTCCCATCCCTAGTTTTTCAAACTTCATCCCGATGGCAATCGTTAGTATCTGCTCACCACGATGGCAAATAGAGTCGTAAACAAATGATATATAAACATATACTTCTGTCTTTCAATTCCTTTTTTGGTGGACAGAACCCCAGCGATATAATATCTCCTAGGTCACTTTTTAGCATGAATACTGGGATTGTGATGTCATATGGTACATAGGTGACACGTCGCTTGCATACAATTTAATAGATTTAATGTACCTCTAGTCCCTTAGTCGCCTCCTACGACATGCCGGGAAGAACGGCAGCTAGTTAACATTCTTTTTACGTCCCAGACTAGCACAGCACACTTGCGTTTAAATGTTTAACTAAAGGGTTCTATTCGACGAGTGAAAGAAAACAAACATAAAATTGGAACATAATCATTTTAATATCAATAAGGAATAGCTTAAACTAAGAAACAGTCCAAAACAATATAATACAAACGTAATCTTACATCTTTATTATAACTAACACCATTTTCATACTATTTACTATGTGAGACCGGATCGTATCACGATAAATTAATAAAGATATAAATACATACAATCATCTCGCGACCACGGCCTATGCAACTGGGTCGAAACGTCGGGTGAAATAAAGGTATTATATATCTTTATTAATTTATTGTGGTACGACCCGGTCTCACATAGTAAATAAAATGAGAATAAAACGCAAGTGTTTAAATATAACTACCTTTTTTATACTAACATACATACATATGTATATTCACGCCTCTATGTCCCTAAGGGGATAGGCAGAAACTATCGATTGCCATCTGAAACGATCCTGACAAATCTCTCTTGCTTCACACACATCCATTAACCTTCTCATACATGCTCTTCTGTTCTTCACGATACATATAATTAGCAGATAATGAGTGTCATTGAAGCTAAAGAGATCTGGCAGATTTGTTCCAGGTGGCAATCGATAATCTCTGTCTATACCATTAGGTTCACAGAGGCGTGAATATATGTACATACAATTGTTTATTAAATTGAAATGAATTTTCAATACATATTGAATTGGTATTTAAATTCATATTGAATTAGTATTTCAATGAATATTGAATTGTTATTTCAATTAATATTGAATTGGAATTTCAATGCATGTTGAATTAGTATTTCAATATACATTGAATTGGTTAAGAAAAACTACAAATGGAAAGAACAATACAATTCAATAATGTATAAGTATCACACATGACATATAGGAACTAAATATAGATTACTCAAAGAAAAGGAAATTCGTGGTATATTTATTAAAAGTTACGTTGAATTTTATTTCTATTATTATATTTGCTTTCTGTATAAACAATATTATCTTTCATTTAGTTTTTTCATTAAATTATTATGATTTTTTTTACTTTCGACAGATCATAAAACATTATGTATATTTTTTTAAGATGTTTCTGAATTAATAAAATTTAAATCTAAGAATTCATTGATGTATATTCATGCTAGCTGTCAGTTATTTTGGTTTTACAAAACAAAAAGTATTGTTGACACCTAATTTAACTGCATTTACAATAAACTGGACATTATCAAGAAAAAAAGAATAGATACATGATTTAGTCTTGATTCTTGACCATAGAAAATACTAAGACTGCCGTGAAATAAAGTACCTTAAATCATCATTATACATACATAATGTATATTCACGTCCTTTAATCCCTTTCGGGGTGGAAAGCACTTTAGAAACATGAAAACATCTCATTGGTCACTTATTAACATGAAGATTGGGGTTGCGCTGCTATAAGAACCTTTGGTGACAGGTTGTCCCCAGTCTCTTAGTCGCCTTTTACAATATTTAATTCAATTCATTACGTTTTAATATTAATTAAGCGTTGATCTGGGACTTGGATGGATTGGGACTAGCTGCCTTTTTTGTTATATTTCGTAAAAGGTGAATAAAATATGTAAATAAGGAATATTATGTGAGTACTTGTTTCCGCAAATCATTAAAATAACATATTTTAACATAAACTAAAAAGACAAAAAGGAAGTGTGTGATGTATTTTACCAATGACTTTTATTTGACATGTCTATAAAATGACAGATACCAAAAATAGCTGTCATTTACAGAGAACTTCATTCCAATACTAAAATGTATTTCAGAAAATGTAGGCCCTATCTGTATTACGACCTCGTATCTACCGTATACGTAGTATCAAGACGTGTTTGATTTATTTTATGTCAGTTTTTAAATACATATGTTTTTCCTATATCGTATATTCATGAAGTTTTTAGTGGACTAGCGAAACTGTCAAATTACACCATTCCAATGTCTGAAGTACGATTGAACTGCGATTTTGCAAAAAATTTGTGGACGTATTTTCTACATCGAAATATCATTCCTACAGTTTGGGTCAATCACTTGATACCTAATCAAGATAAAATAGATAGATACATATACATTCACGTCATAAACCCCTTTCGGGGTGAACAGAACCTTGAAGACATAAAAACATTGGTTACTTACATACATCCAATAGGTTATAACTTGGACTTACGCTATTACACTAAACCTAATCTAATTATAGTCCATATCCATACTATTATCTATCTGATTACTATTATCACCATTTTGAGCAGAGCCCCGTTGCCCCGACGGTATCCTTGACAAATCCAGAACCGGTAACCTTAGCATATAATCGTTACCACGCGCATCCCTATCCCAAGGTATCACCCTAAAATCGGTACTGGTCGACGGTACAGTAGTGTTGTTCCGGGATCTTTGGGACCTAGTTTCCGTATCCTGAGGGTTTGAAGTGAACATATGTTGATACCGGTTTATCTCTGCCGGTAACAACGGTCTGGCGTCCCTTCCGATTCGCTGTACCGTGATTTGGCGTTGACCATTCTGATTGGTCGGACTGGATACCGGTTCGGTGGGCGTCGGTATTATGAGGCTGTTGTTACCGCGGGACGGCGTGAAGTTTATGGCTAGGAATTCCGGTAACGGTACGCAGTATACTCCTGAATCGTCCTGTAATATAAAAAATACCGAATATCAATTAACATTTCTATAACCGTCGAGGGTGTATGAGACTTTGTATTAATGTTAATGACGCGAAAGTGATTAAATTCCTATAACCGTCGAGAGTGTATGAGGTTTATGAATGGCAATGAAGTAAAAATTGACAGGATTGAGACGAATGGGGATCCGTAATCTCTGCCTACCCCTGTGTAGAAAAATGTTAATTCTAATATATTGAAATAATGAATATTCAGTAACGTAAAAAGTAGTAATGTATATATATTTCCCGTAACGTATAAGTAACGTAAAAATAATGCTTAATAGCTGCCATTCTTTCCGGCATGTCGTAGGAGGCGACTAAGGGACTAGAGGTATATCGAATCTATTGGTCGATAGGCTAGCAACCTGTCATCATAATTCCATATAAAATTAAAACCCAAACTAACATAACTAATAAATAACCAAGATGTTTTTATATCTCCAAGGTTCTGTCCACCCCGAAAGGGATTAAAGGACGTGGATGTATATACGTACGTACGTGTTCACGACCATTAACCCTTACGAGGTATAGTCAGAGGTTTCGGTGTCCATCTCCTATATCTATATCTACCGTGGATGTATATGTATGAATTTATATCATACTATATTACCCTACAGAGGGTAAAAGCAGAGATTAGCCATTTTTCTCTTTTCTCATACAGACTTAAATACAGTACCAAAAGCCTTCAACTTACATTACCACTACCATTCCTAACCGCAGTTTGCGACAGTGGTTTCTTGTCTTCTTGCTTCTCTGTCTGCTCCGTGCGGTCGTCCAGCGAGATGTCCGGCACCACCTGCAGGTCCTCAATAGGCTCCGGGACTATTACGTAGGTGGCTATTATGCTGGACAGTTGGTCTAGGACCTATAAGGGAACAAATATACATTTAAAATAGAGCATAAATGATACTTATAACGGCCCAATAAGACATATAACAGTCACATTGACGCTTTATTGAAAAAGGGTGACGTTAGGAGTACCCATAACCGCCCAGTCCTACCCCTCTACAGGAAATGAGGCGTGATGTGTAGGTACGTATGTATGATACTTATTAAAAATTCTACTAAAAAGTAATAAACAAATAAGTAATAAAAGTACATTTAAGAAATACATACTGAATAGATATAGACTAATACTGAATAGATATAGACTAATACAAAATATTATAGCCCCACTAGTCTGGCTCTGGTCTGGGTCATAAAAAGAATGTTAGCCTAGTTGCCGTTCTTCCCAGCATGTCGTAGGAAGCGACTAAGGGATTAGGGATAAATAGAATCTAAGATAGGCTAGCAACCTGTCACCAATGTTCCGTTATAACATCGCAACCCCAATATTCATGCTTAACAGTGATCTAGGAGATATCTCCTAAGTTCTGTCCACCCCGAAAATAAACGACGTGAATGTAAACGTATCAAAGTTTGGTATTGGTTTGATAATGTACTTTGCTGTAAAATCCAGTATCTTTGGAGTACATTTTCGTATTATGTATTATTTAATTTTGATGACCATTTAAGTACTAACCGTTTTTCAGTTAAGTACATAAATTGAGGGATAAAAACTGTAGCCATATGAACTCACATCGTCAGCCAACAGCCGATGCTTGGGATCCTTCACCAACAGCCGCTGGATGAGAAACACCGTGCTGTCTGACACTTGCACTGTGTTGCCATCGCTGGAAACATGTCAAAATGGATTTTGGAATTCAGTGAATATTTCATTGTTTGCACACTTGTGGTATGTAGGTCAGTTTTGCTATGTAATTGGCTTTAGTATAAAAAATCATTTTTCTATCACAAATCTATTACATCTAGTTTACTTAGCACATTTACCTTTTAATAAGTCTTTATTGATACGCTGTACACTGAGCACTTTTGTGTAGTGTAATGATTCTTTGTACTAAAGCCAATTTCACAGAAAAACGTACATATCACAAGTGTGCACTAAACCATCTATATTAAAGTTTATGCCATGCTTTAATCTTATGCTTATGTATGTAAGTATTTTTGTGTGTTAAACTACTATTACGTATGATTCTAAATTAACATCATCGTCGTCATAGAAAGTAAGTTCTTAAAAGTTTCGTGTTGTCAGTTCTTTCAGTGGTTACTGATATAATGATAATTTACAATATTAACTCTGACTATTAGGTAAATCATGCGATTTTCTGAGTAGTGTAGCTGATAATTGTAGTAAATTAAAGAATACTGTCCCCAACATAGAAATAGTTTATTTTGCTATCAAATTTAATAAACAGTAAGTGTGTTTGAGGATGTGTATAAGAGTCAATGAAACGGAAGTGGTTTGTCAGGATCGGAACCTATGGGGCTCCATTATCCCTGCACACTCCACTGCATGGAACCAAGATATGTATGAATACATGTATGTGTAAATAAACCTAACAAAAACTCACGGTGGTATATTATAATTAGCCGCCTGGATCCTGGTAAACAGTTGCGGCAGACTGGTATCGCAAAAGGGGAACTGTCCATATAGCATTGTATAGAGTACTACACCCAACGCCCACATGTCACATGGCTTGCCCAGATAAGGCTTACACTGGAGCACGTCTGGAGATATGTAGGCGGGGGATCCTGTTGGAATAGAATAGAATAACGTTTATTCACAAACACAACAATACAACCCACATTATATATGTATATTATATGTTTAATTTGTAAAAGGAATCCGTTTGCGTGACGTGTCGGGGTCTGTCATAACATCAGTGCTGGCAGATTGGGCTTCCCTTTCTGCTAGCAAGTAACTGAGACGGATCCCTTTCGCAGGGGCCCGGGGAAAGCATATGGCGCCTCTCAAATTGTTATGTTCCGTTTTGTTTCTGTCGTCGTTGGTCTTGTGTCTTTGTGAATAAAGTGAATTTTATTTTTTTATTTTTATTTTATTACAAAAATTGGTACAAACACACACGAATAACAGTAATTGTTGGGCGCGCTGTATTGCTGTCGTAAAAGGGCCCAGACTCAGCTTATGTCGGGAACCGGAAAGTTCACGACGCCGATCCTCCGTCTGAGCCGAATAAGATAAGTATAGTGAGGAATAAAAATTGTGAGGAAACCTATGTGTTTGTCGAACAGGTAAATAGTTAGTGTATTGGCAAGCTGGATGCCATTTGGGATCTCCTTGGTACACACTAATTGACTGACATTGAATTTTAATTAGTAATTTTAATATAACTTATTTGTGTATAACATTTTTTATATTTCATTTTGTTTTGTTTAATTATTCATCAATATTAATGTGTATTGTGGAGTTTCAAGTGTAAATGTTTAACATTAGGTGCTTTCATATAAATCATAATCATTTTCATAAGACTTAATCTGGATGTAATATAACTACATTCATTAAGTATATTTTAATACTTGTTAGATAAAGGCTGAATGATAAACCAAACTATTACTTAGATTACCAAACTAAACTTTCAAAGAATACATATATAATAATGTAGTATAATTACCTCTTTGATCCTTGAGAAGATCTCTGTCACTTCCAAGATGCGTTCCTAAGCAAAAGTTGGTTATAGTGATTCTTCCAGTCCTTTGATTTAACACTATATTGCCCAGCTTCAAATCTCTATGTACTATATTTCTCTGTAATAAAATTAAATAACATATTATACAACATAATTAATATGCTTATTTCTTGGTCTTTGGCCATTTTAACCCCCACTTTACGACATATTATGCTACAATAAGCCCATGGTTATTTTTAATCACTTATCCTAATAGGATGGACTATTTAACATATTTATCCTTAATAGACAAATTATCAATATCCACCTTTTCTTCAATAAATGAACAAAAAAATTACAACAAAAAATATTGTGTAAAATGTAATAATATAACTACTATCAGCTTATCACTAAGTGAATTATATTTATTAATTTAGTTATATGCCAAATTTGATTGTCCATACATCTCAATTATTTAAAGGTTTAAAACCCTCAATTTTAAAAACTCACCTTATGCAACTGCGCTACAACCCTAACAATATCATAAAAAATGAGGATAGCCTCCTTCTCCGGCACCTTCTTAACTTTGGTCACGTACTGCTGCAGATTGATCAACTCGCTGCCTCTCTCGCTGAACTGGTGCGAACTGACACAGTCCAGGACTAGGAACAAACGCTGTCGCACACGGCCCGTGTAAATCTGGCCTAAGCCATTGGAACTGGGCATTTCTTCTAGTGCGTAGTCCTGGAATAGGTGGTATGTATATTAATATGACATAAACAATTGTATGATGCAATGGAATAACATTAAACATTGTGATAGTTTTCTGATTTTTTTTATTTGTTTGGTTTTATAATAAACCATAAAACTGAATGTGTTTTATCAATGCATTATTTGTGTATAGCAATAGATTTCTCAATAAATTTTTGTTGTGAAAAAATAGAATGTTATACATTTGAAAAAAAGTCAAAGTCAAATATTTTTCTTCAACATAAGTACAAGTCCGGTATATTCATTGAAAGTCAAAACATTTGCCTGACACTGGTTGTCTCTTAGGTTTAACTTGAGGCAGGCAAAGACTCTCTATACTAAAATACAACAAATGTCTATACTAATCTAGATATTATCTCATGGCACACTTAGTGTTCAGTAACTAACTACAGCTTCTGCTTTCACACTTCTTCTGTCAAACACTAACTTTCACTTTTCATACATAAAGCCTTTTCACTGTTTTATTGCAAATTCTAAATTATAAAAGTAATAATAAACAGTTTTGCTTATTAGTAAAATTTGCCAATGAATTGGTAGCAAAGACACTTATGTATGTTTGAATATCTTGAAGTATTTTGGTTCTTCATAACATAGTAACTATGTTATAATAGCAACATCTTATCAGTTGTATATCAGGCAAGATTTTAAATATTTACTTACTTTGAAAAGTCCATGATGATGAATAACACCATCTTGGTCCTTCAACAGGGAGAGTAAAGAATACTCAGTATGCAACAACATCTTTCCTTGTCTATCATCTTGAGTTTCCGCTTGATTATCATGCCGTAACGTGAGAATCTTTACCTGGTAAAACTCATCAGTCTTTTCTTTACGTGCTAAACACTGAACTATGCTTTTTACAGGACTAGGACCTAATTTTGGACCTAGTAAATAGGGGCCAGCCCGTCGGACTGCATTTTCGGGCACAGGCGTCCCAAAAGACGGTATATCGTTTAAATTAAACGGCAACTTAGTAGGTTGAGGTATTACGGGTGTGTATTTCTTAGAACTACGAAAGGAGTTTGCAGATGATGACGTTCTTGGTATCTTAGGACATGGTTGCAAAAGCAATGGTCTTGAACGTTTACCGTAATTCGAGTTAGGCTCACTGCCATTTCTATCCATTATGAAATAACTTATTTAACAAACAAACACTATCTACTCGAGGTAGGTTAAGATGAGCACGTAACAAAACTTAATTTAAATATCCATAAAATAGGATAAAACCTTTATTTTGTTTAATTCAGTTTTGAGATCAATATTCAATTCAATCCTACAATCTAGAGATCCCGCCACATAAGGTGGCAGTTGGAGGCGTCGCCACAGTCGCGTAATTCAGTGTTACCAGTAAACACGCCAAAACTAGCACTCACTGTGCCATACGGCTCGATACATTATAGGTTTCATTTGTAACGGTCTTTGGTTGCAGAGCTATAAACTCAAATAAAACAAATTAATATATCAAAGTCAAAATATGTTTATTAAACTATTTCAAACATGATTAATAATTATTGGCAGTTGGACCCAGGCCACTTTACCAATTCGGTTTGGTGGTCTTGGGATTCGGAGTGCGTCCAGTGTTGCTTTGCCAGCATTTCTGTCTTCGGCGCATGCTACTCAGGGTCTGCATGCAAAAATTATTCACGGGGCTTTGGGTTCGGTGCAGACGTCGGGTTTTGTCCGATGCCAGAATTGCTTGGCTGTCTCTGCTGGGGCAGGATGCCGAACTTCCGTCAGGGGCCGTTTTTCAGAGGTCCTGGGATGATCCACTGTGCAGGCAGATTCAATTGTCCATAATTAATTCTGCTTCTAGTCCTGCACAGCGGGCGCGTCTCCGGGCTGCGGCTGAGCCTGAATCGGGGCTTTGGTTGAATGCATTGCCGTCTGAGAAGATTGGGACGCTTCTAGATGGAACTACTTTCTGTCTGGGTGTGGGTTTGAGGCTCGGCGTAAGGATTAACGAGGTTCATCGCTGTGGTTGTGGGGCACGTGTTGACGAGTTTGGCCACCACGGGTTGTCTTGCCAGCGAAGCGCTGGTCGTCTGTCTCGACACTCAGCATTAAATGATATTATTCGTCGGGCCCTTGTCACCGCTCGTGTACCGGCGGTGCTTGAGCCGTGTGGCTTGGCACGTGAGGATGGCAAGAGACCTGATGGAATGTCTTTGATGCCTTGGAAGAATGGCAGGGCACTTGTTTGGGACGCCACGTGCGTCGACACTTTGGCGCCTTGCTATTTGTCCAAGTCTGAGGTCGAGGCGGGAGCTGCAGCGGCGCTGGCTGAGAGTTTCAAGCGGCGAAAATATGGAAATTTAGTCAATGACTACTTTTTCGTTCCTTTCGCCGTTGAAACTCTTGGCACGTGGGGAGGCGAGGCACGACGTTTTGTAAAGGAGGTGTCTGTTCGCCTCTCCGAGGCCTGTGGTGATCCAAAGGCTGGCACTTACCTTGGCCAACGCATTAGTTTGGCCATTCAGAGAGGTAATGTTGCCAGTTTGTTGGGGACCGTGCCTTTCTCTGACAGCGATGAATTAAAGGAGATATTTTTCCTTTAAAGTTTTATTTTATTTGTTTTCGTTTTTTATTATTATTATTGTAAATAATAGTTTTATTTTGAATTGATTAAATAAAATTTTTAATTATACGGGACTTATCCTTCTTATTATATATTACATATATTATGTGTTCCTTCACTCTGTAATAGACCGTTTAGTGTGTTCGACGTAGGATTTCCCACAGCTGCAATCAATCTTATACACACCCTTATATCTTATATCATGAGTATAAATCGCGAATCTCTTAAAACTATTATTTCAAACATGGCACTGAGCATTGTCTTTACATATTTTTTACCGAGGTTAGATCAGCGGAGACCCTAGCTTGGAGAAGAACTAACAAGAAACTCCGGAAATCAATTTATTATAATCACCCTTAACAAACATAAAAATTACAAAGAGTGGGCAAAAAACACAACGCTGGTAATACTAAATTTACCTTTCATACAAAATAACACGCAATGGCGGTAACGTCAAATTTAGTTCCAAGTTTGGCTACTGCCACCTTATGTGGCGGGATCTCTAGATTATCTTCTTTCTTATTTGCAGTAATTTTACCTAAGACAATAGTGGTAATTTTTATTCAATTCATAGGTCCAATAACTTTGAGCGGATCATACCTAACATAGCTATTAAATTTCGGAAGCGGACACTCAGACATCTGACTACACTTCTACAATAAAAAGGGGGTGTGTATACATAAATCATGAAGCGTATATTATTTAATGTGCCAACAAGAAATCTCTTGTTGGCACATTAAATACAGAAAATAAACTCTTCTCCCTAAAACATATATGCTACGAGTATGAATCTCAAAAGACTACGATTTAGATTCAATTTAGTAAATACTTTAAATTAGTCAAGACGGAACGATGAGAATCAAATGAAAGATTCGAGTAAAGACCAGAGAAGAACGACAAATTTTGTTGTTAAATGAATAGCGTTTTTTAGAACTGAACTGAACCATCAGGGAAAAGAGAAGAGAAAGAGATGACCTAATTGAAACATAAGATACTGAAAAGTTATTACAATTTACCTAATTTGCAAGATATGTACACCTTCGATAAGAATAAGAATTTGAGAGGATATAGTAAGTAACTGTCTATTGTCCAATGTGCTAGCAACTTACGTAAACACTTGTTGCCTAAGGGTGTAGTGAAAGTGAGGAATTCTCTTTCGAAGACTGTAATTAGTGCGCTCTCAGTGAACAGTTTTTAAAAAAGGACTTGATCAAGACAAGTCTAGTGATATAAGCATCAGCTCGAAGAAGTGCTAGTGTATTTAATAAATAATAATCATAAAGAATGATGAGCAAGTAGGATTTGGAATATAGGTGTGACCAGGTGGATGGTCAGGCCACGGGATTACCAACAAATTCAGGGGTCGTCTAAATAATATGTCCTTATGCGTGTCTGTCTGTACGTGTATGTGTGAACAAAAATAGTTAGAGATCCCGCCATATAAATTGGCAGTTGGGGGCGTCGCCACAGTCGCGTAATTCAGTGTTACCGGTAAACACGCCAAAACTAGCACTCACTGTGCCATACGGCTCGATACATTATAGGTTTCATTTGTAACGGTCTTTGGTTGCAGAGCTATAAACACAAATAAAACAAATTAATATATCAAAGTCAAAATATGTTTATTAAACTATTTCAAACATGATTAATAATTAACGGGACTTATCCTTCTTATTATATATTACATATATTATGTGTTCCTTCACTCTGTCCGCAATAGACCGTTTAGTCTGTCCGACGTAGGATTTCCAACAGCTGCAATCAATCTTATACACACCCTTATATCTTATATCATGAGAGTCATGAGTATACCTAAATCGCGAAACTCTTAAAACTATTATTTCAAACATGGCACTGAGCATTGTCTTTACATATTTTTTACCGAGGTTAGATCAGCGGAGACCCTAGCTTGGAGAAGAACTAACAAGAAACTCCGGAAATCAATTTATTATAATCACCCTTAACAAACATAAAAATTACAAAGAGTGGGCAAAAAACACAACGCTGGTAGAGATCCCGCCACATAAGGTGGCAGTTGGAGGCGTCGCCACAGTCGCGTAATTCAGTGTTACCAGTAAACACGCCAAAACTAGCACTCACTGTGCCATACGGCTCGATACATTATAGGTTTCATTTGTAACGGTCTTTGGTTGCAGAGCTATAAACTCAAATAAAACAAATTAATATATCAAAGTCAAAATATGTTTATTAAACTATTTCAAACATGATTAATAATTAACGGGACTTATCCTTCTTATTATATATTACATATATTATGTGTTCCTTCACTCTGTCCGCAATAGACCGTTTAGTGTGTTCGACGTAGGATTTCCCACAGCTGCAATCAATCTTATACACACCCTTATATCTTATATCATGAGTATAAATCGCGAATCTCTTAAAACTATTATTTCTAACATGGCACTGAGCATTGTCTTTACATATTTTTTACCGAGGTTAGATCAGCGGAGACCCTAGCTTGGAGAAGAACTAACAAGAAACTCCGGAAATCAATTTATTATAATCACCCTTAACAAACATAAAAATTACAAAGAGTGGGCAAAAAACACAACGCTGGTAATACTAAATTTACCTTTCATACAAAATAACACGCAATGGCGGTAACGTCAAATTTAGTTCCAAGTTTGGCTACTGCCACCTTATGTGGCGGGATCTCTAATACTAAATTTAGAGATCGCGCCACATACGGTGGCAGTTGGAGGCGTCGCCACAGTCGCGTAATTCAGTGTTACCAGTAAACACGCCAAAACTAGCACTCACTGTGCCATACGGCTCGAAACATTATAGGTTTCATTTGTAACGATCTTTGGTTGCAGAGCTATAAACTCAAATAAAACAAATTAATATATCAAAGTCAAAATATGTTTATTATACTATTTCAAACATGATTAATAATTAACGGGACTTATCCTTCTTATTATATATTACATATATTATGTGTTCCTTCACTCTGTCCGCAATAGACCGTTTAGTCTGTTCGACATAGGATTTCCCACAGCTGCAATCAATCTTATACACACCCTTATATCTTATATCATGAGTATAAATCGCGAATCTCTTAAAACTATTATTTCTAACATGGCACTGAGCATTGTCTTTACATATTTTTTACCGAGGTTAGATCAGCGGAGACCCTAGCTTGGAGAAGAACTAACAAGAAACTCCGGAAATCAATTTATTATAATCACCCTTAACAAACATAAAAATTACAAAGAGTGGGCAAAAAACACAACGCTGGTAATACTAAATTTACCTTTCATACAAAATAACACGCAATGGCGGTAACGTCAAATTTAGTTCCAAGTTTGGCTACTGCCACTTTATGTGGCGGGATCTCTAATACAAAATTTAGAGATCGCGCCACATACGGTGGCAGTTGGAGGCGTCGCCACAGTCGCGTAATTCAGTGTTACCAGTAAACACGCCAAAACTAGCACTCACTGTGCCATACGGCTCGAAACATTATAGGTTTCATTTGTAACGATCTTTGGTTGCAGAGCTATAAACTCAAATAAAACAAATTAATATATCAAAGTCAAAATATGTTTATTATACTATTTCAAACATGATTAATAATTAACGGGACTTATCCTTCTTATTATATATTACATATATTATGTGTTCCTTCACTCTGTCCGCAATAGACCGTTTAGTCTGTTCGACATAGGATTTCCCACAGCTGCAATCAATCTTATACACACCCTTATATCTTATATCATGAGTATAAATCGCGAATCTCTTAAAACTATTATTTCAAACATGGCACTGAGCATTGTCTTTACATATTTTTTACCGAGGTTAGATCAGCGGAGACCCTAGCTTGGAGAAGAACTAACAAGAAACTCCGGAAATCAATTTATTATAATCACCCTTAACAAACATAAAAATTACAAAGAGTGGGCAAAAAACACAACGCTGGTAATACTAAATTTACTTTTCATACAAAATAACACGCAATGGCGGAAACGTCAAATTTAGTTCCAAGTTTGGCTACTGCCACCGTATGTGGCGGGATCTCTATATCAGTTTTGTAGTATAACCTCATCAGTTGCTTTGCACATAATAGTTTACAATATCATTATCTGGAAATCAATTACTAGTAACGTCTTCTGGATTAATTAGTTCTATTAAACCAACCCTATTATTTATTATCCAACCCTATAAAAAATAATGATGTTGCTAAGATGGTTAGTTTCGTACTGGCAAAATATTCCTAAGGAAAAATCACATGCTGAAAAACCTCTAATTCGCAGTAAAAGACTTTTGCCATGTATAATCCAACTTTAGTTACCTATATCCCTATCTACACTAAAAGGAAAAACATTTGAGACGACACTCACGCTCTGACGATGACATTTGGAAACTGTCATTTGATTCAAGTATTGACAAGCGAAAAAAATTTATTATCATTTCATCATGATCTTTCAGATCGCCGAAAATGTTCTAAAGAATTCTGAAAATATTATGTTGCAACAACCACTACAAATATTGTTAAATTCATTGACAATTTTGTAATTGTAAGGGCCCGCATATTGTGATCATTTTCGAGAAAGGAACGAGAGTATTTAGAAACAAAATGTGGAAAAGTCTTAGGCTAACGCGGTCGCATTTGGAAAAGTGGCATTTGTCTAGTCGTAATCTACATCCAGCAGCTATTGCCGGTAACCCAGCATTCGAATCTGTGTTAAGCCAAGTGTACCAGTTTTGCAAGAAGCCACCAAAGGGGTTCGAAAAATATTTCGAGCCAGGATCAAATAAACAAGAGCAAAAGTCCGAAGATAAATCTGCAATTAAAGATTCTTCTTCTTTACCTCCACGGCCGAACCAAGATAAATGGAACAACTTGTTCAGCCCTAATGCTTCTTCGCGAGGGGGCGGCGGCGGCGGAGGTGGTGGTGGTCGTTTTGAGGGAGGTGGAGAGAGAGACAAATGGATGCTGTTTGGTGCAATCGGAGTGGTTGGTCTCTTCGCGTCAATAGCTTACTTCGATCTCAGATACAAGGAGATTAGTTGGAAGGACTTCCTCAATCTATACTTGAACAAAGGCACAGTGGAAAAGTTAGAGGTTATCAACAAGAAATGGGTGCGTGTCAAACTAAGTCCAAACGCGTTGACTGATAGCAAGACTGTCTGGTTCGCGATTGGAAGTGTTGACTCCTTTGAAAGAAACCTTGAAAACGCACAGATAGATATGTCAATAGAACCACCCAATTTCATTCCAGTGATCTATAAAACGGAAATTGAGGCAGCTAGTCTGACAGGGCTGTTACCAACTCTCTTAATCATTGGTTTCTTTATCTACATGATGAGGAAATCAGCTGACATGGTTGGGCGAGGAGGTCGTAAAGGTGGTGGCCTATTTGGTGGTGTAATGGAGTCAACGGCTAAGTTAATCAACCCTTCTGATATTGGAGTGAAGTTTAAGGATGTAGCTGGATGTGAAGAGGCCAAGATAGAAATCCTAGAGTTTGTCAACTTTCTAAAGAAGCCACAACAGTATGTAGACCTAGGAGCTAAAATTCCTAAGGGAGCTATTCTTACCGGCCCTCCTGGTACAGGAAAAACCTTGCTGGCTAAGGCAACAGCTGGAGAAGCCAACGTGCCTTTCATCACGGTATCCGGGTCAGAGTTCCTCGAGATGTTTGTAGGAGTTGGTCCTTCTAGAGTGAGAGACATGTTTGCGATGGCTCGTAAACACGCCCCTTGTATTCTGTTCATTGATGAGATTGATGCAGTTGGTCGGAAAAGAGGTAGCCGCAGTTTCGGTGGACACTCCGAACAGGAAAATACCCTGAATCAACTGTTAGTAGAAATGGATGGATTTAACACTACTACTAACGTTGTTGTGTTAGCAGCTACAAACAGAGTTGATATCCTTGACAAGGCTTTGTTAAGACCGGGAAGATTTGACAGACAGATCTTTGTCCCAGCCCCGGATATAAAGGGTAGAGCGTCAATCTTCAAAGTGCATTTAGCTCCACTTAAAACTCCTTTGAATAAGGATAATTTGGCCAGGAAAATGGCAGCCTTAACACCTGGTAAGTTGATAATGTATATTGTTGATCTGTGGTAGAGAAGTTTATTCATTACTGAATGACAGTTTTGGTTTTATCTTAAATGTTTCAATCCAAGCATTCATGCATGTTATGATTAAGAATGAAGGTGATATATAATCTTTTTTGTGTAAAAGGATATGATTAGTAGTTGTTAGTGAGTGCAATGTAGATATTATTTATTGAATACCCAGTTTCCTTGTTATTTTTTGTCACTGTGTTTTCTCTCACCCATTTGATAATAGCAGTTATTTTATTATGATATTTGCAATGATCATACATTCGCTAATCTCTGGTGTCTATATCTTATCCTGCAACCTAAACCATAGTTATGTTTAATTCTTTAACGTTTTACTTAACTATTTTGTTTGTGTTACATTTTATTTTGTATTTGTTTATAATGTAAAGAGGGTGGGGTTTACAAATACAACCATTATCGGTTATAGGGAAATCCGGACTACTAGCTGTTATGTAATACTATGTATTTCAAATAAAAAATAATTAGAATTTTTGCATTCCAGTGTGACATGAGAGATAAAAATCATGTATGTTTCTAATAGTAATCAATATCAAAATTGTATTAACCATTATTTCCTTTTTCCAAATTTCAGGTTTCACTGGTGCAGATATTGCGAATGTATGCAATGAGGCAGCTTTGATAGCAGCCAGGGAGTTAGCCAGTGGCATTACCATGCAGAACTTTGAAAAAGCTATTGAGCGAGTTGTAGCAGGCATGGAAAAGAAGTCAAATGTCCTACAACCGGAAGAACGGAAAACTGTGGCTTACCATGAAGCAGGTCATGCTGTTGCCGGATGGTTCTTAGAACATGCAGACCCTCTGTTAAAGGTTTCAATCATACCTAGAGGTAAAGGCTTAGGTTACGCACAATACTTGCCCAAAGAACAGTATTTGTACAGCAAGGAACAGTTGTTCGACCGAATGTGCATGACCCTAGGCGGTAGAGTCAGTGAGGAGATATTCTTTAACAGAATAACAACTGGTGCGCAGGACGATCTGAAGAAAATAACACAGAGCGCATACGCACAGATAGTTCACTACGGTATGAATCCTAAAGTAGGTAATGTGTCGTTTGAGATGCCCCAGCCGGGAGAAATGGTGATAGACAAGCCCTATTCAGAGAAAACAGCAGAATTAATAGACTCAGAGGTGCGTACGTTGATAGACGAAGCGCATTGCAGAACGAGAGAGTTGTTGACAGAACATAAAGCGGATATAGAAAAGGTAGCGGAGAGGCTACTTCAACAAGAGATTTTGAGTCGAGATGATATGATAGAGCTACTAGGCCCGAGACCGTTTGCGGAGAAGAGCACGTATGAGGAGTTTGTTGAGGGTACAGGGTCAGTGGATGAAGATACGACGCTTCCAGAGGGTCTCAAAGATTGGAACAAGGACTGCCCGGATGAGACCCCAAAAGCGACCGCGAAGAGCAAATAATTGGCTTGCTTGTTTTGTAGATTGTTCTTAGGCTGTCTTATAAATAAACGATTGCATTAATATTAAGACGAAGTTCATGTTTTTTTTTATATTTATTTGCGTTTAGAGTCATTTACACTTTTGTTGTCTATGTACAAAGCAGATGTTTATGTATGAGTGCTATGTTAATGAGTTAATGCAGAGTAATAAAGTTTTCCAGTTTTATAGACTTTTTTAATGATCCAATATCCAGATGGATGAGCGAGAGACAGAAAGTGGGAATATAATGTACCTAACTATACCTTATAATAATTAATTATATTGGCACATAATATAGCTTTTATATGGTTACACATTGCTTTAACCCTGGTGAATAAATATCAGTGTTTGCAGATTAGCGTAATCAGTTGTAAGGATGGTTGAATGTTGTTTGAAATGTAAGTAATGTAACATTCACGCCCCGTAGGCGATAAAGACACGAAAATCCGATTCTTGCGAGATGAGGAAATGAGTTTTATTCTATGTAATAATTAATAAATAATCGTCTACATATTGATTGATTAATAGCGGCAGTAGCTTAGTTGATGATGTAGTAGGATCGAAACCCGGCTCTGGCATGTACCAATGAATGAAATTCAAAAATGAGTTTTCCATTTACGTACATAATTTACAGTCGCTAGCGGTATGAGAAAACGTCGTGAGGAAACCTGCCTATCCCTCGGGATAAGTAATAGCCATTGCCAGTATAAGACGATATGGTTTACTATCATCAATCACGTGATGTGCTGTATATCTAGTGAGACACAGGCTTTGATACATGACTGAAAATTCAGAGCTGGCACTCAAGTCTCTGACTACCTCTTCACAATAGTGAAAAGTATGTATGTATACTGATTAATTAAATAAATTAATAATAATATTTGGACATTATTACACTAATTGAACTAGCCCCTTGGTAACTTCATTTAAGACTTGTGTTAAGGGTACTAGTCAACGTATATTTAAGAAATATATACTTATTATATATAGATAAATACATTTATAGCATATATAATCAACGACCAGACTGGAAAGCAGTAGAAAAGCGTAGTTCTTAACTCTGCCTCCACCGGGAATCGAACCCGGGACCTCACGATTAGCGTCCCGGCGGCTAACCGATCGCGCCACGGAGGTCGTGAAAATGAATAATCAGATCTATATAATGTTATGACATTAATTTGCATAACTATTGTGTAATTCCATAATAAATACCTATAGTACTACAAACAGTGTAATTACAGCAGGTATTGCAAGCTTTTGGACTACGCAGCTTTATCTAGTCACCCACGCTAGTCTGGAACATATAAACCCGTGCTCGGCTAACTAGCTGCCGTTCATTCCGGCATGCTGTAAGAGACGACTAAGGGACTCGGGGATAATGGAATATATTGGGCGATAATCTAGCAACCTGTTACCAATGGTCTATATAATATCGCAACCTCATCCAATGAATATTCACGCTAAAAAGTGTGTGCGTTCGCGCAGCGGAATGTTGTTGAATTTAAAGATTTTAATTATGCAGATATTTAGTGTATGACGTCGTATAATTGTGTATGGTAAAAAAAAATTTGTGCACGCAGCCATTGTGGAGAAATTCACCAAAAACTGATTCCGCTTATTCTCCGATTATTCTCTATAACGATAAACTCTCTATAACATAGAAAAGACCACAATTTGGTTGGTTTACCTTAAAACCCATACATTGATACACTCTTTATAGCGCAGCCGCCATTCTCTATTACGAAGAATACTTAATTGTGGTCTTTTCTATGTTATAGAGAGTTTACCGTTATAGAGAATAATGTTATAAAGAGTTTACACTGTATTTAGATTATATCTCAAGTCTCAAGCGCATACTTAAATAAAGTACCTACGTAAACGGTACCTACTTTCTGTCATAGTCAAATACATTTAAAAAAGTAGGTGTACAAAAATAAATGACCTATAAATTATATCGAAACAACAATTGTGTTATCACCTGTACCAATTCAATACCGGTATTATACTGTAAATTTTGAGATGTTACCTAAATATATTGCACGGCCGCTTTTTTGTAGCTATCCGAACTTGGTCGGGTTATGTAGGTTTTCGATGCTTCGTCAGTATTATAATTGTTTTTCTTTAATTACTGAATTTAATGACATGAAATTTTGCATGTGAATAGTTGAATGAATACACTAATTATTGGCATACATTTTACCATGCAATTCCTTTAGAACGTCATGATAATTGACTGCTTTGTAAACAGTGATCTATTCGTGGTAAATTGTCCTATAACTCTTTAATTACTAACGGAACATCATTGATACTTGGCAACGTGTTGCAGACACTTACAAGGTTTGTATAAACGTGAAAATCTAGACCCCAAAGTGCATACTTTAAGAACTAAGACCTAATAAGCGTATTTTACGTTTATATTTTTATCTTTTAAGCCTTACGATTTTTTCTAAATCTGTTTATTAAACAAATATAAACAAATTCAAAACAACGTATGTAAAAATCTACAGCTCTCTATGTAAGCGCTTTGTATGAAAACTAGCTAATAGCCAAACGTTCGCGTAGCGGAAACTTGAATTTCTCCGAAGTTTATGCATGCACTAATTTTATTCATACATACACAATTACACACAAATACACACTAATTTTTGGACACATCTCTTTTCTTCTAAAGTCAATGGATCAAAAAAAGTTCCGCTGGGCGAACGTTCGCCCATAATCGTAAAATTATAGTTTTATATAGCCCAAAACTGTAGTAATTGATCGTGTCATGATGAAAGTATGACAATAATCTATTACTGTGAGGATTATGGTTCAATTAAATGCCTGTAAGCTGAGTTAATGAATAATAGTTAGCTAATAAGTTAATGTATACATATGTATGTATGTGTAAGTGTATAATGACATTTTATTTAAAATTATAAATACAAGTGTGTATTTGGTATGTCACTAAAAGGTTCTCTGTTAGGGACAGGTACAGTGAAGTTATAACAAATCACTTAAGCAGTTAAAAGTTATGAAAAACTAGTACACTTATGTATACGAGAACTGGTAATATCTTCATACTATTTGTATTTGAGGCAGTAAGAAGTTTGAGTACGTGTTTGAAACTGTACACATTGATTGTGAATGTAATAACCAGTAGGTACGCCAAATTTTTAGGGAAAATAATTTATCTAACTGGTAATACTTTCTGAGTTATTGAATATCGATGTTCTAAATATAAATGAAGCAAGGTTCTGGTCATTTCATTTCCAATCAGACAGAAGGATGCAAAAATGATTCACTGTTTAAAAGAACCAATTTATTTGATTGGCTACCAACTGGAACCAAAGTTTACAATCACTCTGGTAAATGATATTAATTTAAAGACGTACAAATAAACGGAGGAACAAATTCAACAAAAGAAAACAGGGTTGTATTAGTATTATATGAAAATATTATTCAAATATTAACTGAATATACATTCAGCATCTTTTTATTTAAATACTTACTACATAACTTTATACATCACCAATTTCTTAAGTTCAGTTTTTGTACAATATAAAAAAGAATCTTACAATAATCTTACACTTGTGTCCAATGTACAAAGTGTTGACACATCCACTTCATAAATTACTCTGATCTAAACAGCAAAATCGCACAGGCAAATAAAAGAAATAATGTAACAAAAATAGGTGTTATTAGGAGCTACACTATTTACGTTCAACATTTTATGTCAATATTCCATATTTATTACCTATACTTACAACTAGCTTACAATTAGGTACACTATAAATGACGAAAACTCTTTCTTCATGATATTTTTAACAATCAAATCCATTAACAACACATCTTGTCCAAACACAAGGGAATTAAAACTAATCTCATCAACAATGCAGTAGTAAAGGGCAGTCTCAGACTCTTTCACTCTTGGGCTTGCGGCCTCTCTTGCGACCGGCGGGGACCCCTGCGAATATCATGGAGGCCCGCTTGGCTATGCACGACTTGCAGAACCAGTCCTCAGTGGCTCCCGGCTCCTCGGTGATGCCCACACAGACCCAGTGATACCAGCCATCACAGCCGTCACACCCTATCATGGGGGAACCATTATCGGGTTTTCCACACGCAGGACACACCCATATTTTATTCCCATGGTCATCCACATAGAATGGGGTGGGGAGATTTGCTGCAGGTTTCTCTGCGGCAGCCACCGGTGCTGGTGTCGAAGGTACAGGAGCCTCACTCGGTGGAGGCGGTTCCTCTGATATTGATTCTATTTCATCATCATCAAAGTGATCTAAATGACCTTTCTTCGCCATAGACTTCAATGATATCCTTTTGTATTTAGAGCCACCTGGAGTCTTTCTTGTGGGAGAGCTGCCCGTTGCATCGGGTGAAATCTGTTCGGCCTCTGATGAGTTATTGTGTTTTGATTGTTTGGGTTTCGGAGGTCGAGTAACTAATGCGGAAAACTGTGCTAGTTCAGGCGATCTACTGTTTTCTCTCGATGTTGGCTCGTCCTTAAGGGGTAAGCTTTCTTCCTCTTTCTTAACTATTGGTTTGATGTTGAGTTTGAACACATCCGGTGAACTCGGTGGCATGGGAGATGCAGATCCCAACTTCAGAGTGAGCTTTGGTACTATCCCATCACTGACTCCTTCCTTTTTCTTCAGTTTCTTTTCCTTTTTAATTTTATCCTTAAGTTCATCCTTTTCCTTTTTCCTCTCTGACTTATCTTTGCTTTTATCCTTTTTATCTTTTTTCTTCTTAATTTTAAGACCATCTTTATCCTTCTTATCTTTTTTATGTAATTTATCTTTCTTTTTCTCTAATGAGCCATCGCCTTTATCCGCAATGTCTTCTAGTGGTGAATGTTCTACAGGCATTGGCTCATCGTCAAAGGTTGATTGAGGAGGAGGGGTAGGTAGTCTTGCTACTGGCGCTGGCTTTGGCTCCTTCACTTCGGGTTCCTTGGGAGGATTTAGTTGAATTGTGACATCCGGATGAATAGCTGGCATTTTGTACAAACTCTTGTTATCTTTGTGTTTTTTATTCTTCTGCAGTATATTTGGAATGCTTGGCGATTTATGCTTGTCTTTATCCCTTGCTTTCGGTACTCCTCGATCATCATCGTTTTCAACTGGGATAACTTCTAAACTGGGTCGACGTAACATTTGAGGTATTTTACTAGATCGGGACGAATGGGGGAAGTTACCCATTGGCATTAGGGGATTGGACATACCTGGCCCCATATTACCTGTTAAGAAGTTTGATCCAGGTATTAGACCTGGTCCACTAGCACCAAAAGCGAAGGGATTCGCTAGCATATTAGAGTGGGGTAGATCCCGCAACGCAGGATTGTTGGCCAACCCTGCAAGGAACTCTCCACCTGGTATCAAGCCAGGGTTTGGAATTAATCCAGGTCCTGGCATCATACCTCTGCCAGGGGGCATATTAGGGAAGAAGGGAAACCTAGGAGGCATTTGCGAAAGCTTATCAATCTTTGGCCTGCTTGATTTGGGACTCTTAGTTTTACCTGGGAGCGGACTTTGCTTCTGCGCTTGTAGCATGTCCATCGCTAACTGCTGCTGTTGCTTTTTAATTAGTTTCGCTTCAAGTTTTGCCTGTTTATCCTTTTTGTCTTTGTGTTTCTTCTCCTTTTTAGGTTTTGGACTTATTGCAGATATATCTTTGGATTGAGGTAATTGAAGAGATTTGTTTACAGATAAAACAGTATGTGGCTCTGGTGCTTTGGAATGGTGGGACGAGACTAAGTCATCGTCTATGTCAATCACTTCATTTGAAGTCAAACTCATTTCTCCCGATAAGTCTAGAGCACTATTACTATTGTTTCTAACTGAACTGTCACTAGTAATGTTATGTTCATAAGGCTTTTCGTTATCATATGGACTTGAATGGTTTAACTTTGTGGGGGTATTCGAGTTGGCTCTATCTTCTACAGCTTTGTCATCTTTCGTTTTGTTCGATATTCGTTTGAATATATTCAGCTTTGATCTGTCAGGTTGAGATGCTAGTTTCTCCTCCTCATCAATCTTTTCCTTTTTTATCTCTCTTTCTGGTATTAAGGAATTTAATGGTGGTTTAGTAGTATTAGTGACAAGGGGTGATTTTGATATGGGTATTTTCCTAGGTACAGGGATTGAGTCCTCGGGCGGTAGTTGTTTATGCACAGGTGGCGGTGGAGGCTCTATTGGTTCCTGTTTGACCACTGGCTTGGAATCAACAATTGGTGGAGGCATCACCAAGTTTGGAGGCAGAGCGCTCTTATGGGGAGCTCCTGCTGTATGATTGTGCAACGCAGGAGGGATATCTTTGCTTTTGACGGGGAAGCTAGATGAATGCTTATCAACTTTGCTCCCATCCCTTGATTTGCTACTCTCCCCTTTGTGACTTTTGTCTTTTCGTTTACTTTTCATGATTTTGCCATTAGGAGTTTTGTTTTTCTTTGACTTCTTGTCAGGCTTTTCGATTGGTGTGTGGAGTGGCACCTTCAGAGGATGACCATGGTGCGAATTAACCTTATGTTTGTCATGATGATGTCTTTCGGACACTACAGGAGGAGCTTTAGCTTCGGGCAGCTTACCTTCTCTTGCAGGTGACAGAAAGCCTGACATAGTCATCATGACACTACTAATTTCTCTAGTTCTTTCCTCTTCATCGAGTCGTAATCTTGGTTTTTTACTGATTGGTAATGAAATAGGGTCGATTGGTCTTTTGAATACCTTCTCAGTTTTCTCTGGACTATCGGTGACAGAGATTTCTGGGCTTGTACATACATTATGATTAGGTTCACTGCTCTCAACACCATTGTGCTTGATTTCCACAGTGTCCACAACAACCGGAGTCTCCCGCTCCTTCTCCGGGTACATGGGCGGGAGATGCTCATGAACGTGCATAGGCCTGGTGACCACTTCATGGCTGCCGGGCTTGAGAAAGTTCAAATTAGATTCCTTTGGTTTTGGAAATTTATCTACATTGACTGGAGGCGGTACCGGTGGAACGCTCCTAGTATACTCTGATATTTCTGGCAAATTTATATGGAGATCCTGAAACACCAAACCCAAATCATGCAAATTTGGTTCTGTCCTGTTAAACTGTTCTGCATATCTATTAGCTTGTGTACCAAGAGTCTGAATGTATTTTTCTAATATGTGTACTAATATATCCAAAGGCGTCGAATTTATTCCATTCCATCCAATGGTTTGGCATATTTGCGCAACATTTCTTCGCAGTATCTCACGGGCGTAGGCCTCTGACATTATGACACCAACAAAGTTATCTGGAACAAACAAGAGTTACCGCCATGTAATATTTACACCGGAAAATAATATAAACAGTTGATCACTGAATTGCTGAAGATGAGTTTCAGTCACATTTTATAATGCTCAGGCCCTTGAGTGAACAAAAACAGTAGTTTCAATGAAGATTTACCTGCAAGTATCCAGCAGAACAGAAACGATGTTGCAAATAGCAAACCTTCTAATATCTGGACGAATCATTAATGCCTTATAACAATCTTTAGCACTTATAGATCAATTGAAGACGCAAATCTATTGGGGGCAAGGCAAATGAACGAAGAATTAGCGTAAAAACTACTCAGCATTCTAAAAACACAGTACCCCATGCGCCATGATTGCATTTTGGTTGTCAACTTACGATGTTGCCAGTAAAAGATTGATAAAAAATGGCGGTTTTTCTATTAACGGGTAATGTACACTGTCTGTTTTGTGCCGGCAACATAAATAATATTGTTACGATAAATATGTAGTTCTGAATCGCTGACGCTTAAAGCAATATGAAGTCTGGATTTGCTTCTAGATATTATTATTTTGTAACATAATATTTCGAACATCATAAGGCACATAATTGCCTAGATATGCGACGAAAACAGATATATCGATAAATACCTTTAGCCTTGCAAGTTAGTTCGAATTCCAACAATTACTATAGTAAGTGGTATATATGCCAAGATAAAACTAGATTTTTATTATAAAGTCAAAAAATGCCTGATTGTGCTCAGTATCTTCAAAACTTACTTTTGCTTATCGTAAATAATTTTGTTAATTGAAAAAAATATTTATTATAAACGTAGGTATTTACGTTGGTCTATAAATAGCATTAGGAGGTTAGGTTAATAGTTTTCTGGCAACATCGCATACCAAAATTGAAATAAAATATTATTCACCTCAATTCAATTTTGTCAGGCAGATTTTGGTCAGTTTGTCAAAAAGCTATGCCGTGAGTTGAGGTTTTGTGATACTTTTATTAAAAGTTTGAATTTGATTTATGCTTTATTTACCCGGGGAAAAAGAGAGGAAGCAGTAATATTAAGCCTCAATTGATTGTAAATAAAAATGTATTAGTATGTTACGTATTATCGAATAAACATCTTCCCTGTCATAGGAAGTTGTATGTGAACAGTGTGTTTAAATATTTTGTACCTTTTTGCTTAAGTTCCTAGTGCCCTAGCAATGACGACCTCTTCAGAGGATGTCTTATTGAGTGTCGGACACGTGCGGTATAAAAAAGGAGATGGGACCCTATATGTGATGAACCAACGGATTGCATGGATGCTGGAACATAGAGATACAGTGGCTGTTTCACACAAATATGCTGATATTAAAAGTAAGAGGCCTCTATCTGTATGTTTACTAATGACCTGAGAGCAAACTAAGGTCCTGTGTAAATATTTACTTCAGTGAAACATAGATTTAATCATACAATCCCACTACATTTAAACTTGAGTATTACTTTTTAGGATATAACATTGTGTCAACTGTATATTCATACTGATTTAATTAGTTAATAAACATTATTTTCATATGTGTATTTTGATCATAATCATCATCATTTTACTAACCTTACTGGGGATGCATTTACACGTTAAGTAACAAAAAGTGATTATAGTTATGTCTGCTACCTATCAGCTTAAGAGCAACACCCAAATCCTTGGCAGTATGGCTGTAGAAGTAGATGTAAGGACGCTCAGTTCTCTTTAGTACACTTCTTCTTCACTTTAGTAGTGTCCAGATGGTGGTTATTTCATGCTAAATAACCATCATCTCAGGCAAGGGAAGAGTTAATACTGGTACTCATGACTTAAAAAGATGTTAGATTAACTACATGTCACACATGGTACTGGCTATCTACTTAAACAATAGATTTGAGAAGCTAAACACATTTGTAGATATTCTCTCACGCCCCTGACTACAGTGAAGATATGCTTTTCTGTTTAAAGTATATGTTAGGTTACTTATGTACCTAGAATAGAAGTATCCTCTGAGATGTGAAATAGATTTATAATGTGTACATATTATGTTTTAAACGAGTTATAAAATAAAAAAAACAAATGATTGTTAGCTCTGAGTAATATATCACTGTGACTTACTAGTTAAGTACTATGTTAGTTAAAAAGTTCTACAATAATTTAATGTATCTAGTTATAAATAAGTTGCAACATTAAAATTGCGACAACCTCCATGGCATGATTGTTTAGCCGAACGCTAATCGTGAGGTCCCAGGTTCGATTCCCGGTGGAGGCAGAGTTAAGAACTACGCTTTTCTACTGCTTTCCAGTCTGGTTGTTGATTATAAATATAATTGTTGACTAGTACCCTTAACACAAGTCTTTAATGAACTTACCAAGGGGCTAGTTCAATTGGTGTAATAATGTCCAAATATTATTATTATTATTATATATTATTAAAATCACTTTTAAACTTCCAGCTCAAAAGATATCACCAGCAGGCAAGCCAAAAGTGCAATTACAAGTAGTGTTACATGATGGCCAATGTTCCACATTCCACTTTGTGAATCCTGCCGGGCCAGAGGCGCAGGCCAAAGACCGGGATCAGGTGAAGACGCTGCTGCAGGACTTGTTACCGAAATTCAAGAGGCAGATTGATGGAGAGCTTGAAATGAAATCTAGGTTAGTAGTAATATAGTAGTTGTTCTTATTTAACATACATATACATCATGCTCAATTCCCTGTAGAAGCGTGGGCAAAGATCACAGATTCCCATCTGTCCTGATCCTGACAAACCACTTTATTACCACTACTATATACCACTTTGCTTTATTGACACTCTTTTTCAATATGGCATAGATGTGTTTTGTGAAAATTATTGAGTATAACTAGTCACTTTGCTAGCATGATGTAAAGAAACAAGTGTAAATTCATGTCCCTATGGACAATAGTCAATGCCTATGTAGGAATATATGCTCCTTATTTTATATGATATAGTTATATGATACCTACTACTGAACATCATTAAAAAAATTTGGTACACTTATGCAGGCTTATACAAGCAGCTAGTTTCACTGATGCTAGTTTTGGGATGTAAAAAAGAATGCTTACTACCTGCTATTCTTCCCGGCATATCTCAGGACGCATCTAACGAGGGAGGGACTAAGAGTTAAAGGAATCTATTGCCAATAGGCTAGCAACCTGTCACCAATGTCCATATGACATCACAACCCACAATTCATGCCAAAAAGTGACCTAGGAGATACTATGATGTCTCCAAGGTGCTGTCCATCCTGAAATAGATTAAAAGATGTTAATGTTTATCTATTTATGTAGTGATATACATATTTAATATTTCATTTGAAATTCCAGGTTACTATCATTACATCCAACGTTAAAGCATTTATACGAAGACTTAGTTATATCAAAAGTGATAAGTAGTGAAGAGTACTGGAATACGCCAACGTTAAAACATTATACTGAATCTAATAATATTAAGCAGGAAGTTGGTAAGTGAATTGTGTACCATTGTAGCTTTTATCTGTAGCATAGTGCTTGTAAAATAAAGTTGCAAGTTTATATTCTTGGCTTCGAGTATATATCCTCATAAATAGGTTTATTAATTTATGAATGCAAAAAGTATGTTAGTCACTGTTTACACTGAATAAATGATATTTTAGTTATGTGTATAACTATATTATCTTAGAAAAAAAATAAGAATTTAGTGCTATGATTGACTCATCCCTCCTGCTGTATGGCTTTAGCTATAGATAAAATAATTATTATCCTAACCAGGGCATAATAAAAATGTGGTCATGTCATAGGAATTAATTAGAAGAAATTATGTATATTGAATCATGAATGATGAAGATCTAGTTTTTAACTGCCCCCTATATTCCATATTCATTATGCTAAAATGCTATGCCATTATGTTTATGACTATATTATGTATATCAAGAAAAGGGTGAATGTGGATTCTTAATAAAGGATTATTACCTGTTATAAGGACATAATTGCGCGATGGACTAGCAAGCTGTCACCAATGTTCCATATGACATCAGAATCCCAATATTTATGCTACAAAATTTGCTAGCATACTAAATCTCTCCAAAAGAGATTGAAAGACATGAATGTATAAGGATGTAATTAAAGACACGAGCGTACCAATAAGTAATCTATCTACTTTTTCACAGGTGTTTCAGGGGCATTCCTAGCCGATATCCAACCCCAAACAGACGGGTGTAACGGTCTAAAATACAACCTGACACAAGACATAATAGACGCGATATTCAAAACGTACCCAGCAGTGCGCAAGAAACACACCGAGTATGTGCCAAAGAAAATGTCCGAAGCGGAGTTTTGGACTAAGTTTTTTCAGTCACATTATTTTCATAGGTGAGTGTTAGATATATGCGAATGGTTTATGGATTTCTGTGAGAAAATACGTCAAATAAGTAATAGTTACTTGTAAAGAAGATGAACTGATGTAAGGGGTGCTGCCGCTTAAATAAGTCTGATGTCTGTGTGTTTTTGTTTTTATCTGTTGTAGCTTGTGATTGGCAAATTGCTTTTGTTTAAATTTTTATTTTGCAAACTAGGCTGTAAGCTCCCCAAATAAAATAATATAAAAATAATTATGATACTAATATGCTAGATAATATGGTGATTCATGGCCCTTGAATTTAATTTTTTAACCAAACCTGAAATCTTAATATATTGCTAATTAGCTGTCATTTATCCCGGTATATCCAGCAGTATACTTATCACCAATTCTCAATATCAGTGCCATAACCCATAGTTTTACTAAAAGTGACCAAGAAGGTTATATATTTGAGGTTCTATACATCCCAAAAGGGATAAAGGAACGTGATTATATAGGTTAATACTGTCTTCATGTATCACTATTCTATTTCCACAGGGATCGAATAGCATCATCGTCGAGTAAGGATTTATTTGGAGAGTGTGCCAAAATGGATGACCAAGCTATCGCCTCCGCCATGAAGCATACCACACTTGATCTCACCGTGAGTACAACTCAGATTTGTTTATTTACATACATATTTATTTACATATTATTTTATTTTATTTTGTATTTTATAAATTTATATTTATTTACATTACATACATACATACGCTTCACAACTAGTGTATAAACATTGTGGCGGTGTAGTCAGAGGCTTGAGTATACGGTATGGGTCACTCAAAACCTGTGTTATACTAGATAGACAGCAACGTGATAAGTAGTGAACCGTATCGCCGTATATAGGCACTGACTATTATAGAGCCTATTAATGTATAGTATTCTTTAATTCCCATTCAGAATTTATTTTTCGCATGCTAAATACCCCAATATTCAAGCTTCAAAGTGACCTATGAGATATTAAATCTCCAAGGGTCTTTCCACCCGGAAAGGTATTAAAAGACGTCATTATATATGTATGTAGATTCTATCTAGCCTTTTTATGTTGAGTGTGCGTGTATGGTATTCTATTCTTCCCAATAGAGTATCAATCAATCAGCCTATGTCAGTCTACTGCTGGACGTAGGCCTCCCCTAGTTAACGCCACAAAATACGATCACTCGTGGCCCTCAGCCAACCACTACCAGCGACCCTTTTCAGGTCATCGGTCCATCTGGCAGGGGGGCGTCCCACAATTTATCGAGACGTGGTCGCCATTCGAGAATCGCTTTGCTTTGAATAGAGTATATGTTATAATATTTAAATTTCGCGCCTTATAATATGTGATGTCATTCAATTCTAGTCTGTTTTTTTCTCTCACTCTACTCATTGAACATTCCTCCGTACCAGTGTAATTTTTCTGTTTAAATAAAGTTTATTTTCAGTGTTAAACAGTAGTTATTCATTTAAATAAATATCAGTATAATATGATCTTATCACTTTACGTACTAACATCAGCCTTTATCACATTATATTAAGTTTTTCTTCGTAATCTCGTCGCCAGGTGGACCTGCCCCATTTCACAGAGGCCGTCCCGCTCCTTCCCACGGAAGAGGAACTGATGGCAGAGCGAGACAAGGCGGACGGGAACAGCGTGCATCGCAACATGATCAAGCGGTTTAACCAACACTCTATTATGGTGAGTGTGAGAGGAATAGTAGGACAATCAGGGCCCTTACTCCACTAATTAACTTTGACAGCCACACAACTGCGTTACTTCTGCGTCTCGGCTGTAAAAGTGGCACTCTGTACATTTTGACAGCCACAGTTGTAATTTTTTTGTCCTCAATAGCGAGTCAGTGGTGCTTCAATGTCAACTCAAGTATATAAATGTCAATAGCGGAGTACCAAATATAAGGCTATTGAACTGACATTGAAGGACGTTTGATTAGTGTAGTAGCTTTTTTATACTTCAGATGTAGTTCGATAGCGCTTCAGTGGCCAAAATTTGCTAGTCGAGTGCCAAAAGTGTCAAATTACGGTCACTGAACTATTACAGTATCGATACTGAAGTAATATTGTGGATAAAATGAATTAGTGGAGTAAGGCCCAGATAGACGCCATATTGAAAAGGGTGATGTTAGAAGTACCTATAACTAGCGAATGTGTACGAGGAGGTGTTTGAGTGTCAATGAAGCGGAAGTGGTTTGTAAGGATCGGGACAGATGGGGATTAGCTATCTCTGCCTACCCCGCTTCGGGGAATCAGGCGTGATGTATTTGTATGTGTGTAATAAACACGTGTATTTTACAACTACGAAGCACACACGAAGACATAATACATCTTAGACATATATTATTTCTTTTTATATTTATTTTTATTATTGTAGCAATAAATTATGTATTGCTTACACAACACTCAATATTAACCCATTTGTGGTTCATTGACTATAAATAGTGAAAATCATGGCAAATTTCAGCCGATACTGGTCACTATATTTTTAAATATTTGTACTACTTTGCGTCAATTTTCCAATTTGTCATTTGTTTGTGTTTTGTGTTCTCTGTGACACATATTTATGGAAATGAGCACATTTATTTTCCTATATGTCCTTGTTTTTATTTTCTGTGTTCATTTCTGTTTTGTTTCCTTAATAAATAATATATAAATTACCCCAACAGAGATTACAATCATGATCTTATTATTACCTTGCAGGTGCTAAAAGCTAGTCAGAAAAACGCAACCTCAACGGTAACTAACAATAATAATACGAGTAAGGATAAGAAGTTAGAGAATGGAGTAAGAGAAACCAACGGGTACCCGGAAAAGAGGCACACAGAAGAAGATGGAGATGGAGAACCTGAGAAGAAGAGAAGAATACTGGAGATGATACATTACGAGGATCTAGAAGGAGATTCTCAAGAAGATAGCGTTCAAGAGTTGAAGTTGTCTAAGGTAATGTGTTTGATAGTCTAAGTGTGAATAGAATGCTAATGTTAATATATAGTATACTAGTGACCCGCTCCGGCTTAACACGGGTATAAAATATATAGCCTACTCCACTATTTAATGGATGTTATTATACATGTAAACCTTCCTCTTGAATCACTCTATCTATTAAAAAAAACCGCATTAAAATCCGTTGCGTAGTTTCAAAGATTTAAGCATACAAAGGGACATAGGGACAAAGAAAGCGACTTTGTTTTATACTATGTAGTGATAATATGTGTGTTGTAAGAAACGATTAAGGGGTTAAGGTCAATTAAATAAGGTGGGAGTTGGGTAAGCAGCTTGTCAATAATAGTTTAAATGCATATTTGTACATATGCGATATATATGCTAAAATATACTATAGACGCTACGAATATCCAAAGAAATATAGTGTATTCGAAGTTCTGTCCACCGGAAAAGGAATAAATAGTCGTAAGTAACTACTCGTATGTAGATATTACAATATTTAATCCCCTATATCTACCCTTCACCCTAATTAGTATTCGGTATTATATAATTTAGCGGCTGTAGCCTAGTGGGTAAGAACTTTTTATGAGAAAAGGTTCTAGGTTCGAATCCCGGCTCTGGCATATACCAATGAATGAAATTTAAAAATTGTTTATTTTATTTACGTACATAATTTACAGTCGCTAACGGTGAGGGAAAACATCGTGAGGAAAACTGCCTATCCCTCGGGATAGGCAATAGCCAGTGCTTATATACGGCGATACGGTTCACTACCTATCACGTTGGGTGCTGTCTACCTAGTGATGCGCGGGCTTCGAATGACCCATACCTAACATGCCTTCGAAATTTCGGAGATAGGCACTCAAGCCTCTGACTACCCCGCCATAATAAAAAAAGCGGAGTGTGTATACATAAGTCGCGAAGCGTATGTATGTAAATTGGACTTTAAAACTAAATTGAATGATGTTTCTTCAGTTTAGTTTTATAACACCGAAATTAATATTGAATTTTTGTTAGATATTTTTTTACCATACTCTTCTGTTCTCTACATATATACAGAATAGGTAACATTAGGTACTACTATTCAGTTTTTTTACTGCATAACTAATTATGTGTTTCATTCCAGGTGGAAAGGTATCTTCAAGGGCCGGCGTCGCAGATGAGTAGCAGTAGTACAAAGTCAACCAACCCGCCGCCCTTGTCTGCGCTCGCGTCGATATGTCAGGTAACATCACGTCCATTATCTCTGAAGAGTAGATTTGTAACATGATTTCAAAGAATGTTTCTTCACATTTAATTTGTTGTTGGGTACAAAGATGTAAGATTTTCGTTATTTTAGTTGTGTTTCAATGATCTCTAGTCATTTATCCCTATTAGGAACTGCCAATAAGTTAGCTGGTTACATTTTATTTACATCTCAGATTATTAATGTATTTACAGTATTTGTGTTTATTGTAGCTGAATATACCTTGGGTCTAAAGACACCTTTGTAATATTGTGGCGATAAAAACATTTATGAATTAAATCATAATTATAAATTAGTAATAAACTAATAATATATTAATGTATACAGCTTGAAGCACAGACAAGCTTAGTAAACTTAATAAGTGAGTGCGAGGCAACATATTTGTCAGAACCGTTAAGTTAGCTTATCCCGTTGGAGACTCAGAGAATCATAGTTAATATCAATGAATGTTACAAACTATAATTACAGAATTCGATAGCTTCTAATACGATAGCTAAGTCCAACCTAACATAGGTAACCTAAGCCTAACCTTTGTATGACAGGCGTGGTGCAATGGTCACCAGTGCGCGCGGCCCCTGCGAATCAGTGCGTCGGCGGCGGTGGCAGCACTCGGGGACCTCAGTCCTGGCGGAGACCTCATGCGGCACCACCATGTGGCTAGCATGGCACGTAAGTTCATAACCTCCACATACGTACATCACTACATAGTATAAAACAAAGTCGCTTTCTCTGTCCCTATGTCCATCTTACAATGCCATCAACCTTTCAATCAATATTTCTCTTATCAATCTTTCTCTTATCTTACAATGCCATCAACCTTTAAATCAATCAATCTTTTTCTGTCCCTATGTCCCTTTGTATGCTTAAATCTTTGAAACTACGCAACGGATTTTGATGCGGTTATTTTTAATAGATAGAGTGATTCAAGAGGAAGGTTTATATGTGTACATCCATTAAATAGCCAGAAGTGCGAAGCCGGAACGGGTTGCTAGTAAAAAATAAATGGCGACATGGCTTAACACCTGTCACGTTGAGTACTGTCTGGTCAACACGTGGGCTCGAGGTGGGTTCAATTACTATCTTCGCAATTGCGGAGATGGATACCTGAACCTCTGATTATCCCGCCGTGAACGCGTCTGTCTTTTTATGTTTGTCTTTTACATACTTACATAATATATATAATAATAATATTTAGGACAGCAGCTGTAGCCCAAAGGGAAAGAGCTTTGGCTTGTACCAGTTAATAAAATTTTAAATGTGTTTTACATCACTACATAGTATAAAACAAAGTCGCTTTCTCTGTCCCTATGTCCCTTTGTTTGCTTAAATCTTTGAAACTACGCAACGGATTTTGATGCGGGTTTTTTAATAGATAGAGTGATTCAAGAGGAAGGTTTATATGTGTACATCCATTAAATAACTAGAAGTGCGAAGCCGGAGCGGGTCGCTAGTAAAAAATAAATGGCGAGATGGCTTAACACCTGTCACATTGAGTACTGTGTAGCTGGTCAACACGTGGGTTCGAGGTTGCCATATAATTACTACCTTCGCAATTGCGGAGATGGACACCTGAACCTCTGACTACAGCTGTTTGTTTTTTTTGTTTGTCTTTGACGTACTTACATAATGTATATAATAATTATATTTAGTACACCAGCTGTAGCACAGTGGGAAATAGCTCTAGCTTCTTATTAGAGGTCCTAGGTTCGAAGATCGGCTCTGGCACGTACCAGTTCATGGAATTTAAAACATGTTTACATTTACACATATAATTGTACATAATACAGTCGCTAACGGGGAGGGAAGACATCGTGAGGAAACGTGCCTTTCCCTCGCTAGTGCCTGTGTACGGCGATACAGTTCACTATCTATCACGTTGGGTGCTTTCTATCAAGTGAAACGCCGGCTTTGAGTGGCCTATACCTAACTTGCCTTCGAATTTTCGGAGATGGATATTCAAGGCCTTACATTCATGCTAAAAAGTGACATTTCTTATATTTATATATGTCATCATAACCCCTGTAAAACCATCTTCAGTTATTGAACAAATAGTTCCACATTTTACCTTTCCATAAGAATAGGTAAATTACTCCATGATATTTTCCGTAACAGCACACACCACTCATAATATTAACACACATACATATCAAGCCTGTATATGGGTAGGCAGAGATCACGGGTAATCCAAAGTCAAAGTAAAATGTTTTTATTCAACATAGTAGAAGTACAGTACATTCAGTGAAAGTCAAAACATTTGCTTGACACTGGTTGTCTCTTAGCATTGAAATTCTACCGTTGGTTCGGAAGCCCTGGCTCGGAGAAGAACCAACAAGAAACTCCGGCTTTCAGGATTTTTTGCCCAGTGCCAGTTACAAAACAAATTATAAAGAAACATAATTATCTTTGCACATATAGCTTAGATGCACTCATAGCTTAGATGCACTCATAGCTTAGATGCACTCATTACACTGAGCATCGGCAAGGTATTCCCCGACCGCGTAGTAAGCGCGCCAAAATACTCATCCAATTATTTATTTGTAATGACAACTTTTCCGGTGGAAATGTTTTTTTTTTTTGACCTTCAATAAGTGATTTTATAATCCTCTTATTGAATAAAAAGCATTTCATTTCATTACTTCCTTTCCAGAACTAATACCACAAGATATAAAAGAGGAGTTACAGCGTCTCTACCTGTCTGCGGGAGAGTTGTTAAGGGAGTTGTGGCGGTGCTTTCCCCAGCCAGGCAGTTCGGGTGCGCCCAACAGTGCGAACGGTGATAACATTGAGAGGGCATCGAAGTTCTACGACGCCCTCTTGAGGTTTAGAAACGTGAAGCTGCGGCCTTTTGAGGTTAGTTTTCTAGTGGTAAAGTGTGGTATATGTGAAGATATGTGTGTTTTCAAGGTTCTGTCTAGTCGAAAAACAGTAGAAATGAGTAAGTGTATGTATTTTAGGGGAGAAATAATGTATTTTGATTCTGGAAATTTAATTCACTAAGATCTCTACTTACTCGCTCTAATATCAATCTTGTTTAGTATATGGGCTATTAGTTAATGGCTTATTCAAGCAATGAGCAAAACTTTAAAATATCTTAATAATTTCGTAGTAGTACACCCTAACTATATGTATATATTTTATCAATGAAAATTTCAGGAGAAAATGCTGAGAGACTTGACGCCCCTAGCGACATCTCTGACCAAGCACCTGAACCAAATGATCGACACAGCCTGTTCCAAATACGCGGTGTGGCAACAGAGACAAGCAAAACTCCGGTAGTAGACAATAGGCTCAGGACAAGGGTATTATGGCATAAAAAAGGAGTCACGCCGCCATCTTGTCAAAAACTGTCAGTCAATGGTCATGTCAGTTTGTGGGACGTTTTTCCAAGTTCACGTATTGTAAAGCAAATCAAAGATACACAAGTGATAAAAATGTTGCCGCTGAGAATAAATGAGTATTTGTGATGCGGTTTGTAAGCAAAAATATCTTGTTGTTTAAGAAATGAGTATCAAAGTTAGCAATTATACAAGTCTTAAAATAGATGGCGGTAATATAAGCTTTACGAACTAATAAGAACTGATTTTTAAATGGCCGCGTGATGGTAAAACCACTCGACATATCTAGTGATCCCGTAAGCGTCGTTTGAGCTCAAGATTGTGTTGTTGAAAGTTGCATAGCATTAGAATTGGCTGGGAATAAGCTGAAGTAAAATGGCATTTAATGCTTTTCTATTAAGGTTCTTTGTCAGGAAAAAATACTTTTTGTATTGTATATAATAAAGATACATTCAATTTCTATTCGTTATAAACACTCTGGGGAATAAATACTTATAAGCCATTAGAATTCTTTTAAACATTTATTTTAGGTCTAATATTTCAAAACAAAAATATACTATTTGTTATTTATGGTGTGATATATAAGATATGAATTATTCGGTGAACAGGCAATCCGAAGACCTGGGTTAGAATTTATTTGATATTTTGGCTTTTTTGATATCTCAGCAACATTTACTGTCAATCTAAAACCAACCTTATATATTATATGTCTATTGATTGATTCTGAAATGATGTTAAGCATTTTAGTAAAGCGATATCTGCCATATTAATTCAGTTTATTTCCTGCAAAATATAAGCAGACTCGTACGGATATTTGAATTATAGCTCATTCCCTTTTTTGGATATATTTACATACAGTTTTGTTGAAATATTTAATCGTTGTTTAAACTACGATAATTAACAAATACCTTTTAAAATGATGTAAGAGATGGTCATTTTTGCCTTGGTAACCTTGCGAGGTAGTCAAAGGTACAAGTGTCCATGTCCTGCACTGCAAAATAAGTAGTTATTTGATTACTTTGCACTCACATGTTAACCAGATAGTCAGAATTTATTATGACAGGAGTTAAACCGTGTCGCCATTTACAAGCACTGACTTTAACTTATTTTTGGATGAATTATAGTTGAAATGTCCGTACGAGCCTGACTTCAAGGGCATTTGAGTCGGTTTTGTAAATAGTTTTTATAATGTTAATTAGGAAAGTGCCCGGTGTATTGTTGAATGTGTTAAATGGATGTTCCAAACAATAAATAAAAGATTTTTTTAAATAAGTGCTGTATTTTTATTCAAAAGCATGTTGCAATCCCTTTCTAAGTAAGTCAAAGGCATTATTTTCCGGGAATCGACATAACACTAGTGCTGTGCACTAAACAAAGACAAACAAACGCGTTCACGACCATTAACCCTTGCGGGGTATTCAGAGGTTAAGGTAGCCATCTCCGCAATCGCGGGGTAGTAATTCTATGGCTACCTCGAAACCACATGTTGACCAGACAGTCGGTACTCAGTTTGACAGGTGGTAAGCCATGTCGCCATTTAAAAGCACTGATTGAAGTTCGGGGAACAGGTAGGTTTCCTCATGATGTTTTTCACCGTAGTATTCGACGCATTTCACAAATGTATTTTTATTACGAAAATGTACGTAGAAATTCATTAAAATTCATTTCCATTGGTACAAGCTCAAGCGGGATTTGAACCCTGTACCCACTGATGAAGCCCCAAACAACTGAGCTACGTCGAATTGATATTACCAACATAGAGAAATAGGCGTGTGTTATTTATAAGGGACTTTGAAAGAAACAATTTTATTAAGATACATTTTTTATTCAATCACGAATATAATTGAGAATAATATTACAGTTGATATCAACTAAAATGGTTCAGTAAAACGGATGCTGCAGCCAATATTATGCATCAGAATACATACATCTGTACAAACAGACATCCAATAATAACCCTGCCAAAGTAAAAAGTCTTTGGAATGTAATTTTGTGAATACACTGTCGAGGTTAACATAACAAGTGGATAAATACTAATTTATGCTAACGAAACCTAACTACTAAAATTCATTTTAAATCAGATTAATCATAACATATATACGTATCTCTTCTACATTATTATACAATACTTGCGGCCATATAAACAGCGATACAACAAAATATCTTATATTACAAACGCACATTGTTAGAAAATATTTACAATTTCGTTCCCTGACCAATGGAATTAGACTGATCAAGAGTCTATTTATGTATATAATGTGACAGGTAGTCAACCGTGTCGCCATTTACAGGCAAAAGTGTTTCTTATAATGAATATAGATATAGTAAATCAGTAAACTTTATTTCTATTGGTACATTTTCAGGCGGGATTTGAACCTACTGTTTTAGAGTCATAGGCCACTGAGATACACTGAATTATATAATAATATATTGTGTTGGTAAGTAATTAATCTTGTTGTTGCAGTAGTCGTATATTTAATTAAAGTACGGTTTTTAATCTGTTACATTTTCAAAATTATTACCCTGATTGGGTATGGTCATAATTCTTTTATAATATATCTTTTGGTAACAAAGAATAATTAGATAAATTGTATGTTTCATAATAATATTGTTGTTCACTTTGTAAACACAATATGGGAACAATGAAACTAAATATATTTGAACAAAAAAGTGTTACAGAAAACTCGATAAACAAAAAAATTAACACAACTCAGATCTAAATTAATTCATAACTATTTTCTAAAAATGTGCCTCTTAAACAACCATTTTATTTTGGACTTTAAAAAGAAAAAAATAATAAGTTACGACCCGTGTTAAATATTCCTATAGATGTCGCATAATTCTATCGTGGTATTTAACCTGGTGTCACTTTAGCAAAACTTTCCTTGAAAAGCCCAAAATAAAATGCACGTAACGTCTATAAACAAATTGAAAAAATATTATAAAAGACTACTGCCGTCGTAAAAACGTTTTTCTGTAGTTAAAACCAGGCTTACCTTAACAATAGAGTAATTCTAGTATTTGATTCTTTTATACAGTGTGATATTTCGAAACAATAAGTACTACATATAAATAAAGTTATAAGTATCAATAAGTACTAGTACTTAATTCACATGTAGTATTTACTTTCAATTACCTTGTCTTAGCGTAATTACTTCAAAATTACATTCAACACTAGAATAATCTATAGTAAGATTAATATCTCCACAAATATCTAATCCTATTTGATTTTACTAAACGTATAAAGCACATATTCAATATATCCGTCATCTGTAGATTATAATAGTCTGAAATTAAAGTCCCTATAACTGTCAAATAAGACTTTTACTACCTAAAGATAACCGATAAATTAACTCTGCCTTTTTATAAAGAACGAATCACAAAAAACAAGAAATTTCAAGATCATTAACAAAAACGAACAGAAAACTTCAACAAATGTATCAGTATGTCTTCTATAATATTTTTATTCTATCTTACATATAAAATGGTTACAAGAACATTATATTCCTAACACCCCCTTTCAGTCTACATGGGTGTGAATATTGATCATGATGAGTGATTAATTAGATCCTCAAAGAAATATATAATAGTCTGTTTAGGTCTATTTCTCTAGTCAAGTCTTGCTTGAAAGTATGACGTCACTACTGTATAAAATAAAAAGACAAAAACCACGTTCTTGACCATTAACCCTTGCGGGGTAGTCAGAGGTTCAGGTGTTCTCACAATTGCGAAGGTAGCAATTCTATGGCCACCTCGAACCCACGTGTTGACCAGATACTACAGTACTCAATGTGACAGGTGGTCAGCCATGTCGCCATTTACAAGCACTTATTGTATATAATGTAATTTTTGCATACAAGTTCATATTTACATATGTCGCAGGATGATTTGATAATTAGATTCATCGCAAGGATCTAAATAATATTGTATTGATACGGACAATTTAGACAGAACAAAAAATATTTCAAATCTTAGTTATCTTTCAAGCTAATTTAATCTCTATGTTAAACTTCATAGAGATTATTTTAGTTCTAATTTCATTTTGATTCTAATAATCAGATCATCCTACTACATATATATTTTACAATTTACATGCAATACATGTGACGTCACACTTGCACAGAATTATTTGCATAAAGAAAAGACGCAATAATAACAATTTAAGGTGTCATAAGGGTTCAAAGTTAAGGTGATATTTTGGCTTACCGAGTTTTAATCTTAAATTACTTGTTACAATCCTAAACTTAGCTCGTCTTTCAATAAAAATTTCTTTTCAATTTATGTGTTTAAAGTATTTTTCCTTACTGTCTTTAACCTTTAAAAATTATAAAAAGTGACATCTGTGAGACAATACAGTAACTATAACGAAGAAAATACCTTCACTAATAAAAAACTATTATAAATAGATATATACAGGCGCAATTGATACAGAAATAATTAGGAGCGCTTACTGTTTTAGAAATGATCATAAATCCCCATAGTAAATAAATAAAGTTACTCTATCCTTCTCAATACTGCTACGAAGTATTAGAGAATGAGTGAGACAGATTGAAAAATAAATTAAATAATATAAAATATTAATAGTTCGACACTAAATTCTTTTTTATTGTAATAAATAAGATTTTTCTGCATCTATTTATATTAATCATTCGTTTGTAAAACAGTAATTGTAACTAATTATTAAAAAGAATATACGATATTAATCTATTTATTACACGTAAATAATTGAATAATAAGTAGAATTAAAATCACTTGGAAATGAAGAAAGTTTATGTGTCATATTATTAAGTATGATTTCTTTTTATTTATTTACTTTGGACATAGCAGTGTAATTTTAGCCAATAATGTCACACATTTAGAAAAAAAATGTTATAAACGTATATAACTTAATTAACAGGTTAAATTCAACAGTTTACAACTTTAGTTACAAAACCTATATTTAAAAATAAACATTGAAAATCAGAGTGCAATAAAAAAGTATAATAATTATTTTCCGTTCACTATCTCGTGAATTTATTTATAAATACATATCAGTTCTCAACATCGTTTTTCGTTATTTGTTGATAGGTGATTCTTTCGCTCCTACGTATTACAAATAACTATTTCCTTGCTCGTAGGTTAATTATCAAGATTCCTGCTTTTGGACGAGTGCATTATCTGAAAAGATTAATTAGAACATAAATTACTACATAGTATAAAACAAAGTCGCTTTCTCTGTCCCTATGTCCCGTTGTATGCTTAAATCTTTGAAACTAGGCAACGGATTTTGATGCGGTTTTTTTTAATAGATAGAGTGCTTCAAGAGGAAGGTTTATATGTATCATAACATCCATTAAATAGTGAAGTAGGCTATATATTTTATACCCGTGCGAAGCCGGAGCGGGTCGCTAGTACTATATATAACGGGCTAGATTCAGGATTAATAATATTGTAGGACTATTACACCAATAGAACTTGTCCTAGAATAGAATTCGACGTAGCTCAGTTGTTTGGGATTGGCTCTGTATCATAGGGTACAAGGTTCAAATCCCGGTTGAGCATGTACCAATGGAAATGAAGTTATAAAATTTCTATGTACATTTTCATAATAAAAAAACATTTACGAAATGCATCGGATTAAACTAAATTTTAATTACAATTAAAATTATATATTCAAAAAACCAAAAATACCAAACGCGTTCACGATCAACCCTTGCAGGGTAATCAGAGGTTCAGGTGTCCATCTCCGCAATGCGATACAGTAATTCTATGACCACCTCGAACCCACGTATTGACCACAGTCAGTACTCAATGTGACAGGTGGTAATCCATGTCGCCATTTACAAGCTCTAACTACCTGTTCGGGGAACAGGTAGGTTTCTTCACGATGTTTTCCCTCACCGTAGAATTCGATGCATTTCGTAAATGTGTCTTTATTACGAAAAGGGACATTGAAATTCATTTCCATTGGTACAGGCTCAAACGGGATTTGAACCCTGTACCCACTGATACAGAGTCAAGCCCCAAACAACTGAGCTACGTCGAAACATCGGGTAACAAAGTTATTACTTTGTCTATAAAATACGAAATAAGTTTCGTTTTCTTGTAAAATTAATAAAAATCTCGAGTCTCTCAAAAGTATTAAACTAAATTGGTCAAACAAATTTCACTTTTTATAGGCCTATTGACTCTCACCTGAACGCCCTAACAATCCACACGATGATCAGAATGGCGAAGATGATGCCTATGATGGAGAGGATGAACATCTTCTTCCGGTAGCGGCGCTGGTACGCGGCTGCCTTGGCCAGCTCGTCCACGCCGGACTCCACGTTCGCTGATGCTGCCTCTATGTGGCTTTCTACTGAATCTGGGGGTGTAATGATTGTATTTAGGGTACGAATTGAAGTTCAATTAAGACATGTGTTGAGGGTACTTATCAACGTATATTTAAAAATATACACGTATTATTTATAGATAGATAGAAAGTATTTAAAAAATATATTGTTTATTCTAATAATACTCTGGCATGTACCAATGAATGAAAACATCGTGAGGAAACCTGCCTTTCCCTCAGGATAGGTAAAAGTCAGTGCCTATATACGGCGATACGGTTCACTACCTATCACATCAGGTGCTGTCTATCTATATAGTGATATGCGGGCTTTGAATGACCCATACCTAACATGCCTTCGAAATTTCGAAGATGGGCATTCAGCCTCTGACTACCTCGCCATAATAAAAAGGGAGTGTGTAGACACAAGTCGTGAAGCGTATGTTATGTGTTTATGTTATGTTATATTGTTTATTATATACAGATACATACATATTTAGTATAAATAAACGACGACCAGGCTGGAAAGCGGAAGAAAAGCGTAGTTTTAACTCGGCCTCCATCGGGAATCAAACCAGGAATCTCATAATTACCGTTCAGGTGGTTAACTGATCGCGCCACGAAATCGTCAAAGGGACTAGAGGTAAATAGAATCTATTGGACGATAACATCACATCCCCAATACTCAAACTCAAAAATTGACCAAGGCAATATTTTCCTGTCTCCAAGGTTATTCACCCCGAAACGTATTAAGTACCACTCCAATTTTTATTACATCTAACACCGACTTCAGTCGTCTATGGTGCGTCAACAAAGTCAGCAACTCAGTGAAAGTTGAAAATACAAATAATTATTTTTGGCTGAATATTTAGTCAATTGTGATGCTAAACTGGCTAAATATGTTCGCTTTGGGATAACATTTGGATCCTCAATTGGAACGAACTGAAGAACAAGGAAGAGAGCAAGGAATTGGAGCTTCGATTTCGTTATTCTTCGGTTGTAGCGGCTGGCGGCGTTGGTGTAGCCATGGCGATGGAATAACAAGAAGTTCAAACGCCGTGGCATCAGTGTTTGTACTTCAGCCGACATAACCTTAGTGGTGAATGGCTTAAAGAATTAAAAAAAAAAACACCGACTTACCAACAACCTGTCCCTGGGAATGCACCATTTCAGCCAGGTCGTGCATGATCTGGTTAACGTCGAGGACGTCAGACTCTATCTTGTTTATGTACGCCTCCTTTTCTATCAGCATGCTCGTCTCGAACTGTACTAGGCGGGCCTATGAACGAATGCAAATGAAATCATATAGATAGGAGAATAAGGGTGAAATTTAATACATACTGTTATTTCTTTTAAGATAAGAAATCGGAAAAATGACAATATTATTCAAAAGTACTAGGAGACAAAAAACACAACACAACTATAGAAAACAAAGCTATAGAGTCATTTGGGGTAACGGCACGCATCGGGTAAGAGAACGCAATGCTTAGATCTCCACGGGGAATGAAGAGGCAGGGGGCGCATGTATGACGAAATCAGTGGCGAGCGAGCGGCCATATTGAAGCCACGGTGTTAGTAGTTGCGTTGCGTCATAACACAAAAAAAATCAAAAGAGTGTGATTTTAGCTCATTTGCATTTAGTTTTTAGCGTTACGGAAAAGTTTTTATCCTCCCTGAACACTAGATAATCGTGGTAAGTACTATTTATTCTTGTAATATCATTAATAAGCTATCGATACCAAGTAATACTTTTAGGTTATTTTTTGAACTCATGTATGCTTCGGTGCAGAATTAAAAAAATGAGTCCTGTGGGGTAAGAGAACGGGGTTAAGAGTACGCGCGCGTACTCTTACCCATACATGCGCTCTTTTGCCCAACAATATCTAATGTGTACCATTCACTCTTAAAAAGAAAAAAAAGTACCAAATGTTACTTAAAAATCTTAAAATTAGTGGTGACTTAAATAATCGCGACAATAATTTTAAATGATCGCCATTTTATTGAACTTTTCTTCTAAATCAAATTTAAATGTGTTTTTTTAAATGGCAATACCATTTAACTTAATTTAAAATCAGGAAAGATCGAGTGCGCAGAATATCATATTGACTATCTGTCAATTAAAACCAATTTTAACTTAGACATTTAAGTTTTAAACTTTTTAATGGGCGTGCCGCTGGAATTAGCTCAATTAAATATTGTTTTCTACTTTCAGAAAAATGCCTCGAAATTACGTAAGGAAAAGACCTGACCGAAAATTAGTGACAGTGGAGCAAATCACAAGAGCTAAAGCACTTATAGCTGGAGGGATGAGCCAAAGGCGTGCCGCTGAAGAAGTTGGAATTAGCGAAGGAGGTTTGCGAAAAAGATTGAAAAATAATAATATTCCAATATCTTTAGGTCGCTACAGGCCAACATTTACTGAGGCACAAGAGCTAGAATTTGCTGAGCACTGCAAGAAACTAGATGACATGTTTTTTGGCTTAACAATTAATAGCATGCGTAAATTGGCGTATGAGTTCGCTGAAGCTAATAAAATAGAACATAGATTTAATCATTCCACCAAAATGGCTGGTCGGGATTGGGTAGAATGTTTTCTAAAACGCCACTCTAGCTTATGTTTACGCCAGTCTGCTCCAACCAGCTTAGCAAGGGATATCGGTTTTAATAGAACGCAAGTGGAGAGATTCTACAAGAATCTGAAAGATGTTTATGATAAGTACAAGTTTCCTCCAAATAAAATCTATAATATGGATGAAACAGGAATGAGTACCGTCCCTAAAAAGACGCCGAAGGTGGTGAGTGTGAGAGGCAAAAAAGTAGTGGCAAAATTAGTTTCTGCCGAGCGAGGGACTACGGTGACGGCAGTACTGAGCATGAGTGTGACAGGTCACTTTATTCCTCCAGCATTCATTTACCCGCGCAAGAGACCACGTTCTGAGTTGTTAGATGGTTGTCCTTTGCAAAGTGTATTAATGGTTTCGGATAGTGGGTTCATAAATTCCGAGCTATTTGTCAACTGGCTCCAACATTTTAAACATTTTAGCCACCCTACTCAAGAGGAACCAGTGCTTCTTATACTTGATAATCATTCCTCTCACATTAGTTTCGAAGCCACCAATTATGCTCGTGCTAACAACATTGTGATGGTTACACTTCCACCTCACGGAAGTCATAAATTGCAACCTTTGGACGTTGCAGTTCATAGCCCACTAAAAACTAAGTACGCAATCGAATGCGAGAAATGGATGACATTGCACCCAGGCAGAGGTATAACGCAGTTTCAGGTGGCGAGTTTATTCAACGCTGCATTTAAGCAGGTGGCAAATATGTCAAATGCAGAATCTGGCTTCCGAGCCACAGGCATATTTCCGTTGGCAGATGACCTATTTGATGATGATGATTTTGCACCTGCCTCAGTGACAGACCTCTTTTCGACGATCGAAGTAGCCACTGAGACGGTAGAACGTTCTTTGAGCATTTCCCGACCAGATGAGCCCACAGAAAGCATGACCGAAGAAGCACGTGAGACGAATGAATATAATGTGAATCCTTCCGTACCAGATGAGAACTTAAACGAAACTACAGTTGAAGAAGTACTGGACATAGACGCCCGAAATATGAGCCCATCCCTTCTAGGTATTAATGTTTTATCCGGAAATACTGACGAACAGGAAAACAGAAAAACAATTGAAAATGCAGTGACGAAAGAGGCAACAGTGGAGGCTGACATGTCCTTTAATAAAGAAAACATTCAGTCAGATAATAAAGTTAAGTTAATTGATCTCAGCCCTTTGCCTAAAATTATGGAGAAAAGGAAGCAATCTAGGGCATGTTTGAAGTCCGAAATTGTTACAGGGACGCCCTATAAAAATCAATTAGAAGAGAAACGCAGGGAGGAGGAAAACAAGGCTCGAAAGCGCATAAAACCAATAAACTTAGATTCACAACCGGGACCGTCGGGAACCAACCAAAATAGCAAGAAAACAAAGAAAAATACTAATAGCATGGAAATTCGTGGTACGAAATTAAGTAATAAGAAAAAGCGTAAAATAACTGTGAATAAAGAATCTATTTACTGTCCCATCTGCAAAGAAAAATATGATGATCCGCCAACCGAGGATTGGATTCAGTGCTCTACGTGCAAAAAATGGTTTCACGAAGAATGCACAGCTTATTTAGGAGGAGCTTTTACGTGTGACTTTTGTGATGGATCTTAGTCAACAGAAACATGAATAATTACTTCATTATTATTCTATTATTTTACTATTATTTTCTTGATTTAAATTTTATCCTAATTTGATAAGTTACGTATCTACTACCTAATTTTAAGAATTAAGTCCAAACTTGTTAAGTAGATATAGAATTATCTTTCAAGTGCCATGATCTCTGTACTAACTTAATTATTATATTTTGTTTCCAAATACTATACATAACTGATCTCTTTAATTCTGTTACTATAATTACTATTACTATAATTGCATAAGATTTTTTATTATGTTACGTTAACCAAAAGTAATTTTGTGTTTGTTTTTTTTTGTTTTACGTTGGGTTATAATTAGATTTATTAAAAGACATCTTTATTTAATTGTTTTTACATTACTTCCTACAATTATTCTCATTGCGTTTACTTACCCCATATGCGAACTTTTACCCGCCAGGCTGCGTACCGTTACCCACATTACGGGTCAAGAGTACGCATTCTGCCAGATGGTCATTGTTAACTGATTCTAAGAAAACTATGTTCAGAGCCAGTTCACAAATATATGTATTAACTAAAGCAATAACTAAGCTATCTAAATGTCAATACCATATTCCTAAAAATCTATTATTTTTGTATCGGTGTGATCGAGAAAGGTAAAGTGCGTGCTCTTGACCCGAATGACTCTACTATAGCACAATATATGTATATAAAACAAAACATAATTTTATTCGACGTAGCTCAGTTGTTTGGGCCTTGGCTCTGTATCAGTGGGTACAAGGTTCAAATCACGCATGAGCATGTACCAATGGAAATGTAGTTAATGAAAATGAATTTCTATGTACATTTTCGTAATAAAAATATATTTACGAAATGCGTCGAATACTACGGTGAGAGAAAACATACTGAGGAAACCTACCTTTTCCCCCGAACAGGTAATAGTCTGTGCTTATAATTGGCGACATGGCTTACCACCTGTCGCATTCAGTACTGACTATCTGGTCAACACCTGGGTCCGAGGCGCCCATAGAATTCAAACTTCGCAATTGCAAAGATGGACACATGAACCTTTGACTACCCCGCAAGGGTTAATGGTTCTGAACGCGTTTGTCTTTTTAATATAAAGTGTGCACGTATGAAGGGGACATAATATTCCGAATACGCTCATGTTATATTAAACTGACCTGAGCCTGTTGGTTCGCGATGAGGCCCGCCTCGTCATCATCAGCGATGGCCTGCTGCTGCTCCATGGCTTGGGGGTCGCGCCACTGCGACGACTGCGGCATGTGGGTCGCCATCTTCTCTGACAGTTGCTGAAAATAAACAGTTATTAAGTATGTGTTTGGTGAATAGGGGGCTTACTTACAAACTTAGAAACATATCAACACCTAACGAACTTGTCCTAAACGCCATTTAGCAAACTTTGCAGGAGAGAGGTTTACAGTTTATTAATTATCTGAGACCGGGTCAAAACACGATTAATTTATAAAGATATGTGATTACCTTTATTTTGCCCGACGTTTCGACCCAGTTGCATAGGCCGTGGTCGCGGGAAGACTAGCTAGCAAGCTAGACTAGCGGGAAGTCCGTCACAGCTAAAATGTCTGTCTACCCTCACAATTGGAATTTTTGTTAATTCATAGCACGACACACTACACTCACACTATCCGAAGACACATCCGCAGTTACGCCACGCGAATATAATCCCATGATTACTGGTTCCCATGTTTCTGACAGCCTAAAACCATCCTCACGATTGAAATTATTGGGATGTTTTTTAATTTCAATAGCCTCACGAACAACTCTGGGATAATAATGTTGTTCCGTGGAGGTTTACAGTTGTCGTGAAAAGCAAAAAAATCCAATATTTTTTACTGCCTAGACGCCCAAAAAGAGTCCATGCTTACTATGGTTGTAAGTACATAATTAATATTAGTATGACAAAAACAAATGACATATTTCTTTCTATGTAGCACTCAAGGTGGTTCATTAACCCATTACCATAATACCATGTATATACAGTGACTATGTTAGACATGTCTTGTATATGTTTATAATAGAATACTTAAAATTTTGGTGACTTTTGAATCGCAAAGATAGTCACTCAAAACTCTATGACTTAATATACTTTTCTAATTAAATTTTATTCGTTAATCTTCAATTACATACAAAAACTCTTGATGAAAGGCCATACATACCTTCTGCACATTACTGTACTGCGCAATAGCATCCTTGAACGCCTGGGTGAGCCTCTCTACTTGCAGTTTCTGGGGTTTGTCACCCCTTCGCACCACCACACCTAGACGCTGGATGTTCTTGGCTGTGGTCGACACCACCGTGTTCACTTTCTGTTGGGTCTCGTGACTGTAATGAAAAATTTTTAACGTCTTTAAAAGGTACGATATAATACCAAATAATATATATCGGAATTCCTTAATCATGTAACAGTCAGATAGACGACATAATAGTGACTTTAGAAGTACGTATAAACGCCGCGTGTTTGTGGTGTAGTTGTTTTTCTGTATGGAGACGAATGGGGATCTGAGATCTTTGCCTACCTCACTGTACAAGTGTGATGTGTATAAGTTAGTTATTAATTAATAAAACCAAAAGATTTTACATAAAAAGCTGTAGCTTAGATTGTGGGATAAAAGATTTGGAACAGAATGTTCTAGGTTTACTAAACCACTGAGCAATAAAACATTTAAACATTTTCATTTATGTACGAGTACACAATTACAATTTTGTTTGCTAATTCATTTGTATGTGGAAAAACTTTGAAAGTAAATGAAAATCACCTATCATATTTTGATTGCTGATTGTTTAGTTTGACGTGTATGTTTATGACTTACTTATTATGCTATTGTAGACATGACTTGCAAACATTTGAGTAACCCACGAGGATGATTAATATTATGTTATTAAAAGATTCATAAAGTTGTACATAAACATTCTCTCATAATCATTTACACTATATACAATAGTACTGTATATGATAAGCAATACCAAAAGATTGATTTTGATAAAGGGTACAACGAACTTTTAATCTGAGCATTGACTTGATGGTAAAGGTTATTTTAAAACAATGAGAGCTCATTTTCGTGAAAGAGACTTATTTTGGTTTGTTAAACTTTATTTATTGTAATTAAAATCTTCCAATAAAGTTTTTTAGAGCAAAATATAGGAAGAAATTCATATTATCTTAGTATTTCCACTTACTGTGTAGTGTCTTAGATAATTATGCACCAAACTAGAAAATTCATCATAGCAATCGTAATAAAAATATGTCTTATTTTCCGTAAGTAAAATTGCATACTTACCATTTTATAGTACGCTGAATCAATAAAAGATTATACCACTAAAAATGGTTAAGTTAATTTCGTCATTTGCAAATTCAGTTTCATGTAAACAGCCTTTGTATTTCTGATAAGAAAACTGGACCCAAATTACTGTTCCATTTACTCTCACTTTTAGTAATTTCAAATTAGTTACTAGTAATTCTTTTATGCTAATCTAGAATGGTATACTTATTAAACTTGTTATTGGAAAACACTATGCAAAACATTTATTATTACCTTCATAAACAGACCATATAAAAACCTATTAGGCACTTTTCTATTACTGATAATAAGTATAAGGTTAAATATCATACACCTATTTAAAAGCCAAACAATTACAAATTGATTTAATGGACTTCATTAGCTAATTACTAGAATGTTTAAGAAATGACAACTTTTATGGCATAGTAGTTTGGGACGTAAAGAATTTTAACTAGCTGCACTTCTTCCCGGAGTGTCTAAGGAGGTGGTTAAGGGATTAGGAGTAAATGTAATCTCTTGGGTGATGGGTTAGCAAGCTGCACCATTGTTCCATATGACTTCACAACCCCAAAATAAAAGCTAAAAAGTGACCAAGGATATATTATTTCTCTGAGATTCTGCCCACCCTGGAATGGATTAAAGTACTTATAATAAAGTTGAGTGTGTAGTATATAAATATCAAATAAAAGATTATAGTATTTTTGCTATTGAAAAAACATCCAGGAAGTAATAACGGGATAGGGTTTTAAATAGAAGTGTATTTATCAGAATAGCAACAATTGTCATCAATAACTTTATAATATAATATAACTGTATCAATGTTTCTATTCAACAGTACTACAATAGAGACAAATATACAGTGAGAAAATCCCATAGTTAACAATATAATATAATAGTATAACAAAACTCACATTCGTTCCCGAAGCTGCATATTATCATTCTTGTCTCCGACCTGCTTCATCATCTTCTCCAGAGACCGTAGTCCAGAGTTGATGAAGCCCACATTCTCCGCTATACTCTCGCTCAGGTTATAGAGCTCTGTGGGGCTGAAGTCTGCAAATTCCACGCTAGGTGGCGCCGCAGCGGACCCATAGTCTCTGTTTGAGCTTGCCATCGCGTCACGCTCTGTCATAAGGGGCTGAAAACTAATGGGATAAATGATTAAAGTTTATCATAATTATGATACAGAAACAAACATAAGCTTCACAATTGGTGTATACACACTCTCTATTTATTGTGGCAAAATTTAAAAGGTATGTTAGCTATTTTGAAGCTTGCGTTTTACTAGTTAGGCAGCACCCAATGTGATAGGTAGTGAACTTTTGCCGTATACAGGCACTATTACCTATCCTGAAGTATAGGAAGGTTTCCTAAGGATGTTTTTCCTTTACATTAGTGAATATAAATTATGTACAAAAATGAAAAGTCTATTTTTATTGGTACATGCCAGAGCCGGAATCATCATACTTTAATATAATTGAACAAAGTTATGCATCACTAGAGTTCTTATTATGGGAACAAAACTTTTTGAACAATGAATGTATGTGAATATTACACTGAGCCAATTACTTAAATACTATTGATATTATGAGAGCTGGTTAAATTTTAATTTAACTAATTTATACATTACAATCTTAAATATTGTGTAATCATCAGGAATATTCAAGATATTTAGCTACAAATCATTGTCACAGGCATAATATGACAGATTAATTAGTATTTTGTATATGAGTGATGAATATTCAGTTACACACATTATGATTACTATTAGTACTGTATTTATATAAAAAGGCAAGGCAAAGAACATAAATTACAATAATAGATAAGTAACAAACAGGAAATCCAATGAGTATAAATTAATTCATAATTGAAACCACTCAAGTGTGTTTGTGAAGCACCCTAAGCACAAAAAAGCTGAAAAGGAAGGTATCATCGAGAAAAAATATCCAGTTTGGTTAAGGAAACTGTTTCAGTATTGTAGAGATGGTAAATACACATATACTCATTGAAAGATGACTATAACAAAATTGGTTGATATAATTCAATCTTACTGTTAATTAACTTATTGATATATTTCACGATAGAAGCAGTATAGGACAGAACGAAATAAAGAACCGAACTTTAATATTTTTGATTGTAAGTGTAAACAATTAGTCAAACAATAATAAAACGCAAGTGACTTACTAAGTGCTTTGTTTTCTTATTCTTTGTTCTTTTATATGTTAGATGTTTTACCATCAGCCATGATATGCCAGTTCCACCCTAATACTGACAAAGGTCAATAGGATTGTTTGTAAAGAAACACGGTATGACTCACAAAAATAATTGGATAAGAATAATAACATACCTTTAAAATATAGAGAAGGTTCGGTTAGAACGTAGTAGCACAGAAGGGAACGAGTCACTCAACAAATATTCTGTTTGATAATGTTAGTTAGATGATAGGTAAACCAGTTTTGATAAGTACTTGCCTTTATTTAATAGTGATTGCTGGGAAATCAAGTTTTAGTGAAATTCTTTTCTGTGCAATAATTCACTGGGACTTGAAGAATCACTGCACAAGTGACAGCTGTCAATAAATTCCGATGCATGCAATGCAATAAAATAAATAAAATTATTGGATATGAATTAATTATAAATAATACAAATGTTGATATAATAATAAATCTTATGAATATATTTTAATTTTTTTTATCTATATTAAGTTCAAGTAAAGTTTCAATTGTAAAAAGTATTTAAAGTTAACTTGTAATTTTAGTTCTCTAATCTCAAATACAGATGGCAATAGTGTACGACAGTTATAAAGTATAAGCTTATCGTTGTAGATGGCAGTGTACGATAAATTGTAATCGATGTAAATATTGAAAATAAGAATAAACGTTGTTTAGATGATTTTATTTATATATAAGAAAATAATGTGCATTATTTATTCATAAAAGTTGTCTCAAGTATTTAATTCTTGTCCATCGGGTTCAAGTATTAAGAGGCTTTTCTGTTGTATTACGAGGAAATATTTTTTTGCATATTTCAGTTTGGTATGAATATTATTTTATGAGCAGTTTTAATCTTAACTTATTATAATTATTATATTTTATTTCCTGTCCCGGTGGTCTGAGACACCACGCAAACAGCCAGAGATAATCGCAACATAAACTAGTAGTCCATTGTCGGTATTCCTCGAACTAAACAATTATATTCAAATAAGGCGAGGCGTCACGGAATGTTTCCCACAAGATGTATCCAGAGATCGTGCAGGACGCATAAAGCACGACCCGACGACAATCTCGCATGCTTCCAGATTGAAAAATGCCCATGTCAAGTATTAAGCCACACACACACTGTATGCATACTTATTTCAATAAATAATATTTTTTATCGGTTAGTGATGCCTTTGTCTTGTGATATGTAGTAAGAAGCGATTAAGGTGCTAGGGATAAATGCAGTCTATGATAAATGACTAGCGATTTAGAAAACACAACCAGACTAGAAAGCAGAAGAAGAGCGTAATTAATAACTCTGCCTCCACCGGGAATCGAACCTTACGATTAGCGTTCAGGTGCTCAACCAATCGCACCAAGGAGAAACACAACATGGAGAAGAAATATACCTAGTTAACATTCTAATTATGTCTCAACTATCATGAATCGATTATAATATCTCGGTGTATTAATTAGCGTGCTTCGAGAGTTATCGCAATGTAGTGGGAGGTATTCAAATGGACTTTATGATATTGAAGTTTTAATTGAATCGATAGTATCGATACTAAAAGCCTATGCGTTTAAGCTGCGGCCGTAGGTAAGCGTTTTGATTTAAATAATTTACGAGTTTTAATTTTTATGACTACATATACGTATGAGACTTTAATATAATGTTTTAATACACAATACATTAAGATGTGTGGGACGTAAGTAATTTTCGAACAGAAACTACTTTTCAAATGTGCGAGGTGGTTCTATGTTAGGCATTGGCTATTTCGTAGACTAGAAAAGGCTCCTCACATTTTTGCTGTCACTGCAAAAGTGATACAAATTGCGAGAAAATACATACGTAGACGATTTTGAAACTCTATAACTTATCACCATCTTAGGGTACATAGAGGCATGCCTATCGTTTCACTTAAAGCTTATTTTCTACTAAAAATCGAGCGATATTATATTTGTCGCGTAAGTATAACCACGCTTAACCTGCCTTAGAACAATTAATATTATGCTATTCTTGCCTTTATGCATTGAAACATCACTATAACTATCTCAGATGATTAAGTTGACTAGTTCAAGACTAGATAAAGCGATAGGCTGCCTATGGGCCTATTTTTAGACCTACGTATATCTAGTGACTGACCAATCCTATATATACTTCTAGATAGTCAAGGATAAATAATTTATGTACGCACTAAGTCTGTAATCCACTTTGGGATAGGCAGAGGTTGTTGGTCAGTCGAAACCTATTTTATACCAAGAATTATCTTCTATTAATACCAGCATTGGAAAATAGCTAAACTCTGTATAAGCTCTGTTTGTACGTACTGACGAGAAGTTCTGTAATATTTACATCGTCATTGCAAAGTACAAGACAGGCCTTGCAAAGTACAAAATCTGGCTGGCATTTATAAAACATATTGCTATATATTGACTTTATGCATTGTATAACGATGTTCTTTTTTTTCAATTCGTTAGTCGCTGATTATGTATTTAACCATGTATAATAAGTATATATTTCTTAAATATATGTACGTTGACTAGTACCCTTAACACATGTCTCAAAAGTACTTAGCTAGGGACTAGTTCAATTAATGTAATAGTGCTCTACAATATTATTACGTTTATAAATACATCAGATAACTACTTACATCATATACCAACCTAATTACATCCCAATCTAGCGCTCCAATACAATAAATAAACAATCCGAGCTAATTCCTTTCCAATTGGGCATTCTGCAAGCGAAATGCAGTGGGACGTGCCATTGCAATTTTAGTGGGCTACAAACATCCTGTGGCCACGGAAACGACGCATTTCCTGCCAGTGTGAGACGACCTTAAATGGTGCACCTAATACTATATGCGAAGGACTACCCTGAAAGTTATAAATTCAATAGAAAGAATACAGAGTTAGGAAAAATAGAGCCTACCTCGTCCGAAATTGAAAAATGTTACATATTTCTCACCATATAAAATTCAACTAAAAGAATGGAGGTTAGTGGAATACATAAGACGTTGCATTTATGTGCTTTTAAACTAAACTAGTTTGAAATAACTGTTAGAAAACACATAATATAAAGTCTTAGCATAAACATACGCTTCACGACTTTTTATTGTGGGGTGGTAGTCAGAGACTTGAGTATCTGTGTGTGACAGAGAGTGGGCATGTTAGGTATGGGTCATTCAAATCCCGCGTTTCACTAGATAGACTGCACCCAACGTGATAGGAAGTGAATCGTATTGCCGTATCCCGGGGGATAGGCAGGAATCCTTACGATGTTTTCCTTCACCGTTAGCGACTGTAAATAATAAAATAAGTCTTAGCTACGGGACAAAAATATGTATTGAAAAAACATACAAATTACAAAAGAAAATATAATAACCCACAAAAAATCTGTCACTTTTTTCTAATTTTTTTATAGGTACGTTCGGACTTCTGACTACTCAGTGAGGGATGATGGTCTTGTGGTAATGAATACGGATAGTTTAAAAGTTGTATTTGTTATCTAGACAAAAGTCTCATAGAACTGGCGGTGTTTTTAACTTGTATTGGGGTAGTAAAAAAGACATATGCGTTCACGACCTAACCCTCGCGGGGTAGTCGGAGCTTCATGTAACTATCTCCGCTATTGCGGAGGTAGTAATTCTATGGCCACCTTGAACCCATATGTTGATCAGATAGTCAGTATTCAATGTGACAGGTGGTAAGCCATGTCGTCATTTTGACAGGTGGTATGCCATGTCGCTATTTACTGTTTGTACATGGGGTAGTATTCACTCATTAAGTCTTCGAGATCCTTTTCACCCCAAAAGGGAAAGACTGATTGATGTATGTGAATTTATCTACTCTTATGCAAAAAAAGGCCTTTTCACAGATTTATATACAACTAATGTATACATTTACGAAATGCGTTGAATTATACGGTGAGGGAAAACATCGTGAGGAAACCTACCTGTTCGTCGAACAGGTAATAGTTAGTGCTTGTAAATGGCGACATGGCTGACCACCTGTCACATTGAGTACTGACTATCTGGTTAACACGTGGGTTCGAGGTGTCCATAGAATGCAATTGCGGAGATGGACACCTGAACCTCTGACTACCCCGCAAGGGTTAATGGTCGTGAATGCGTTTTTTGTTTCGTTTGTTTTTTGTAATGTATACTCGTATATTTACTTTCGGCAGGTATTCAAACGAACACCAAATAATATTAAAATGCACACCAAAAATAATGAATTTTATACCAAAATAATACAGTCCCAACCCAAACCTAACCTTTGCTGTGCGTTTAGCTATATTTCCGTGTACATTTCAGTATTTTGTTGTGCATTTAATTATGTTCCTTTACTTTCTATATTAATTCACTTGTAAACACATCCAGTTGATTTTACCATTACGCTATTGGATTACAAAAACAATGGCTTACCATGCCTTCACCTCAGGTAAAGGGTAAGACGTAAATAGTATACGTAATCATTGATGTGTAGGGTGTACTGGGGATTGAGAACATGTGCTCTCTATATTTAGATGAACCGTTAGGGTTTTGTTTAATTAAAACTTAATCCCTCATATAAAAGTTTTATTCCTTTTGATGGGATGTTCCTTTAGGATATTGAGGGTTGGTGTTATGGTAGGGACGTTTTAATAGTATACTTACATATAATAATAATAATATTTGGACATTATTACACAAATCGAACTAGTCCCTTGGTAAGTACATTTAAGACTTGTGTTAAGGGTACTAGTCAAATATATTTAAGAAATGTATACATATTATATATCGAAAAATACATATATATCATATATAATCAACGACCAGACTGGAAAGCAGTAGAAAAGCGTAGTTCTTAAATCTGCCTCCACCGGGAATCGAACCCGGGACCTCACGATTAGCGTTCAGGTGTCTTACCGATCGCGCCATATATATATTTACATAGTATCAATAGTATACATACGCAGTGTGTGATAATCTGGGACGTGATAGAATGCTAACTAGTTGCCGTTCTTATTGGCATGTCATGATAGGCGACTAAGAGACTAAGAAATGCTGGAGTTGGTTGTTATTGTTTCATATTAATGTCATTACAATCCTAAAATATGCATAGGCTGACCAAGGAGTATTTTATATCCTTGGTTTTATCTATACTCATGCCAGGTGGACCGATGACCTTAAGAAGATCGCTGGTAGTGGCTGGATGAGGGGCACGAATGATCGTGTTTTGTAGCGTACCCTTGAGGAGACCTACGTCCAGCAGTGGACTAGTACAGGCTGATTGATCAACCCAACAACTTTCCTTTACAAAACCCGGGAAAGATAAATTCGAGCCATTGGAATCAAACATACATACACATCACGCCTGATTCCCTATAGAGGGGTTGGCAGAGATCACGGATCCCCATTTGTCCCGATCCTGACAGACCACTTCGCTTCATGGACACTCATACATCTTCTCATACACAATATAATTAATAGAATCCTTGAATATTAATTAATCAACCACAATCATTCTACGACATGCCAAAAAGAACATTTTAATCTACAACCATACAGCAAAATACACAATATGTACATATACAAAATTCTTTGTTAGAACCTTTGCTATACTATGTTAATGAGTTAGTATTAAAAAAACGGCACAACTCAAATTAGGTATGCTAAATCAATGACCGTTAAAGCAACAAAGGATAGGCTGTGGTTTGGGCAGTTAGAGGAACTACTCTAAGTGTGATGTTATTTGGAACGTCTAATTATCTGCTCTATGCACGTTGTTTGTTATAACGAGGAACTTGAAGGTAGAAAGTGACATCGATAACTTCAGTATGGATTTATTCCATTTTATTAATTATGTGAGACCGGGTCATATCACTATAAATTTATAAAGATATCTGATTACCTTTATTTTGCCCGACGTTTCGACCCAGTTGCATAGGCCGTGGTCGCGGGAAGATTCGGATTATACCATACCAAAATAAATTATACCATATCAAAATAAATAAAAAATTAGATGATGGAACATTTTTGTAATCTGATAGCGATGTAGGTAAATAAATGTTATGATGGGAAATATTCTTTTCCTCATCTATCTGCATATTCCTCAGGATTTATCCAGTAATGTGGCATTCAGAACCCTGGGGAAAATGGGATTCAACGTGATTTACATACATTTCTTTGCCCAAGATAAAGCAAATTTATATGAACATACCTACATATACACTTCTGGACACATCTATTAGCCCACCTAGCATTTTCAGTTTCGTTTGGTCCTAGTTAAAAATTTTTATTAGGTCGAGTTTAAAGTTCTTTTTCAGGTTTTTAATCTGGCATATTCACAATGTCATTCATTAGTCTTTTTTGAATTTCGAACACAGAAGTTAAAGAAACAAAAGACAATTTGGATCCAGTTTGTTGCTATCAAATAATCGAAACCTAAACTCTAAGGTGGGCCAATAGATGTGTCCGGAAGTGTACATTCACGCCCCTTTCAGGGTGGACGGAAACTTGGAGAGACGATGATATATCCTAGGTCTCTATTTAGCATGAATACTGGGGTAGTGGGGGTATAAAAACATTGCTGACTGGTTGCCAGCTCATCGTCCAATAGCTCCGATTGAATTCTAGTCCCTTACCGTCTACTACTACTTGCCAGGGTGATAAATTGAATGTTTTTTAGCAGAATTACTATTAAAACATTTTCCTTGCCATTTCGTTAGAGGCGATTAAAGGAATGAGGTCTACAAAGTAATAAACTATCTGTTAAATCCCACACTATACAATCCTTGTTACATGATCAAGTCATCATAATTTATGTAAAGGCATCCACACACGCGCCTTGCAAACAAAGTGGCACAGAATAATCAGCAGAGATTTATTGCTATTCCAAGAGAGTGTAGTGTGCACTTTACTATTTAATATGTACATATATTAATTATGTTTGTAATCTGTGAAGAGGTGGAAATACAGAACACAGGTTCTGAAGAGAAATATGTAAGAAATTGATGAATATTTGAGATAATGTATCCTATTTCTTACCTCCAAATTAGCAAACCATCCCTAATAAATTGTGTTGGAATATTTATTTTATTCTCATTAAGTATAATTATCAAATAAGCCACCACATATATAAGAATACTATACTATTACCATTTAACTATACAAACTTCTGACATCCCCGGAAACGATAGTAATCCTTTTCGTTCAAGCTATACAACTTAGATACATAAAAACATATCGTCAATCGTAATAATGTAAATATACGTTGACGTTGTGATTTTAAATATACGTTGACTAGTACCTTTAACACAAGTCTTAAATGAACTCACCAAGGGGCTAGTTCAATTGGTGTAATAGTGTCCTAAATATTATTATTAATAGGGTTTAAATAGTATTATTGTGGTAAACCAGCTACAGATTGCTAGCCTACTGTTAATCGACTAGTTTGGCCAAACATGTTTTAGTTATTGAATCTCAGACTGCATACATTCAAACACGAATAAAAGCATTTCCAGTTATTTATTTCATTTCCCAAACCGCAGTCAAACATTAGCACCTTAATAAATATGTTAAGGAGCGTTTTATCTAATTTAAAACCCGAGGTATCAAAGGTGTCGACTTAAATCGTTGTGACAGCTGACATCTCAGTTTAAATCCCTTTTTTAATTCCGGAAAGTTTAAAAATTGAACTGGGCGACACCGGGCTAAAGTTAATGTCGGGGTATACGATGGTTGTAAAAGTCCGAAGATTCGGAACGAAAAAGTTTGATATGTTCATTTTTTAAATATGTATAATGCTGAAATGAGATAGTTGGTATTCAGTTGATGTTCAATAATTTACATACACAAACGATAAATAAAACTCAAATACCTTATATTCAAGGTCATATCTAAACCTTCAGTAATGCGAGTACCGACTCTTAAATTATATGACTGCGTAAATTCACAGAATACTCTTTCTAAATTCATATGAGGCCTAGTTAACATGAAAGCGGTATATAATATAATTTATATTAAAAACTGATATATCTATTTGATTCTATAACTGCTCCAGCATTGGACATTATGTCAACACGTTACGAACCAGCGTAGCCCCGAAAACTATCATCTCCTATTGCAACATAGTGGACCGTTTGGTGTCGCCAAAACTGTCCCGTATTATGAGCAGACTAGCCCAGTTGATAGACTAGACATACACGCTCGTTGGAGGTAGGCAGATATCACGGATCCCGATCGTGAAAAACACTTTCGCTTCATTACATTGGAGCGGTTTAATTTCTTCTTACTTCACCCTTTTTCAATATGGTGTTTATCTGACAGTCATATGTCTTACATTTGTATAAAATAAATATAAAACTAAACATCGTAGCTGGTCAATTAAAAGTGGCTTAAATATAAAATGGTGGTCACACAGTGTATGAAATAAATATGGAACAAGTATGAGATCGTATACATTTAAAAAATGAAGTCAACATACGAAATATTTCCTCAATGTATTCATATAGGAACTAAAAGACAACCTATATTTGATCAACGGTGGCTTTATTTGATCTGTTACCTGAATACGAGTGTTAAACCATAAAAACACTAATGATACAAGACTGTGGTTGTAAATAAAAGTAAAAGTGGTAATAAGTTTCAGGAAAACGAGAATGTACATACATACGCAACCTCCTTTTAACTTTCGCTTGATTGACATCCATACACACAAATACACACTCTAGGATCTACCTATCCTCGAAAATACTAAGCGTATCATATACACATCCATTAAACTACTGAAATATTCCCCCATTAACATCACATCTAAAGGAAAACTACACTACGTAATAAAGTCACTTTTCGACTCATTAAAGCCATCAATGAAGCTTTAAATGCCGAATTAACTTGATTTATGAGGCGGTGATTGGTTTGCATTAGTCCCGGTGACAACTGAACAGATTTGGCCCCAAAATGTATATTTATCAATGTGAAATATTGGGATGAGTGTAGATTAGTGATTTAAGGAATTATAAATCGATGGTTCCGGATTCAATTAATTAAAGTTTTGTACACGAGTATGCAATAGAAATTGTAGTATTGTATTTTTTATTTATAGTTTCGCTCTTGCGGAGTAGTCAGAGGAACAAATGTCGTCTATCTGTGGGGATATGCTATAGTCAGGCTTTTACACGGATTGTAGGGTATTCGTAGTGCAATTTTATAATACACGTATTGGTAAAAAAATCTCGATCAAGAATCTTTCTGCATGCCAAATTAAGTAAAATTTGGGTACTAAGAATTTACATAATAAAAGTTTTATCACAATTAAAATAATCTTTATCTGTTTGCAGATAAATTATTACAGTTCGAACTATCTTTAATGTCTCTATACAATAACTATACAATACAATATATAATAATCTATACAATACCTGGCGCCAAAGTCAGAACACTATCTGTCTCATCCTAACCAAATATAACAAATCATATAAATCTGTTATTGAATCAGCAAATATTTATTTATTTATAGTGACCATTGCTTTGCTATCTTTCGTTTACTTTCAATATCTGTGGATCATACCATTTTTTGCATGTTTGCTTTCAATCTGAGATGCAAAAAAAAAAAGATAAAGAATAGTGTTATGTTTTGAGGATGAATAGAAAGCGTTGTCATATTATTTGAAAAAGCTCAATTCAAATGATGGTAATGATGAACTAGACTTTCTGTTAGCCTTTGTAATATTTTACTGTTAGATATATGCGTAGCGATTGTAGATCTCATGTTGAAAATGTCAAAGAATCGAGCTAAGAGTATATATAAGATGACTCCCTCTTGCTATGTAGACCGATGGCTGAGGGCCACGAGTGATCGTGTTTTGTGGCGTACCCTTGGGGAGGCCTACGTCCAGCAGTGGGCTGACATAGGCTGATTGATTGATTGATATATAGTACATAGTGCAATAGATTTTTTGAACCGTTTTCCATCCATTTTATATTAATTACAATTCAATATTCAATTCCGCGTATTTACAATAATTACCCGTGTCTTACAAGGAAGTCGTAACACGCTAACAAGTAACAAAATCATAAATAACGGTGCATTTATTAGTGAATATTTTGTATGAGGCATAAATCATGAAGTATCCCGGATCGTCCGTCATTTTGCTCGAGTTTCGTTGCCTGACCCCCTTTCGTGTTTCCTTGTTTCTTAACTGCTTCTTCAGGTCACACTAGTGGGAAAATTGGACTAGTCAGTGTTTAAATCATTGGTATGAAAACGTTTTTATTGAAGGTATCGTTGGACAAAAAAAATCAGTTTATCAATACCTGTAGAAAAGAATATGTAAGAAACTCAACACTTATTTTATTTAATGTTGTGGGACTACGTATGTGGAAGTGATTTTTAAGTGCATAAATTCTGCCTCTTATTTCAATATGTTCTTTCCTTCTTCTGAATACATCGATTTGTTTTATGTCATCTGATCTTTTTTCTTCTGTTTACGGTGGGGTAGACAGAGATCACGTATTCTAGTCTTTCCCGAGCCTTGAAACCAATTTCACTTCATTACCATCCATAATCTCTCACACAATTAAGGGATCATTTGCCCATTAGACAGTGCTCATTAGTCAGAGTTTAGAAATACTACTCCGATGTTAGGATTAGACTGAGATTGCCATACGTTTATACCAAACCATTTTATAACTAAGTAACTCTATATAAAAAAAACCTTGAATCTGCAGATAATACTTTCCAGTTTTTCATTTCAAACTTGTGTACACCAACGACTAAACTACATACATACACTATATTATATTTATTCTTTATTGCACACACACTACATTTACACATAAACAGAGACAGATAAATTGCACAATATACCTACTACTATATAAACTTATCACTGAAGAACCCAAAATGCAGTCCCCCCGTGTGAACAGGTCCGATCTGAAAAAAGCGCATTCCACGTCAAACGCCGGCTCATTTAGCGTCCGCGTTTATTGCGCCGTTTATTCCGACCGGTGACGTTTGTCCCGAAAAGATTAGGTAATGCGCTATTGGAATATGGGAGAGATTTAAATGTTGGTAGTATGTATCAAAGTTGGTTAAAAATTATTTATTAAAAGAACCTATCCTTACATACATACGCCTGATTCCCTGTAGAGGGGTAGGCAGAGATCACGGATCCCCATTTGTCCCGATCCTGACAGACCACTTTCGCTTCATTGACATTTATACATCTTCTGATACACTCTCGGCGGTTATTGGCTGTATAGCGTCTATCTGACTGTTATATGTCTTATTAGGCCGGCCCCTACGTAACCGTAACCTATCCTTATACGCACATAAACTTGATTCATATTAAACATAAATATTTTTAGGAATACAGATATTGAGTGTTATTTAATTTATCAGAATCATAATCAAGTGATGTATATATACAGGATGGCGCATTCAAAACGGTCAGTATGGGGAAGTCTGAAACTATAAGAGATACGAAGATTTGTTACCGATTTTGATAAAAATAAAAACTGCATTCATACTTTCTTTGAAAAAACCTCACTGTACCCACCCCACCCTGTATAGAAAAACAAATATTTTGGTAATTTTATAATGTAAGAATACAAGTTTAGTTCGTTTTAAATGTTTGATAGACTAATATTGACCTGTCAGTCAGTGTAGTTTGCTAAGGTCAAAGATTGCAAATAAGAGAGCTCATATCGATGGCAGCAAAGTGTATAAAGACATCTACAAAAACGCAATTTTACAGGGGAGCGAAAAACGTGAAAAAACGGTGTATTTTCTTAACCATACATACAATGTTTATGAAATTTTCAGGAATGGTATTTAATGTTACTATTTATTAAATATTATTGAAAAATCTTTATATTAGTTTGTAGTTTTTGAAATACGGTACTTGTTTTTTTTTACGCTGTATTATAGAATCAAGCAATAAAGACAACTGATTGATGTCTCTATTTACTTTGTAAAGTTAAATAAACTTTTTAATACAAAATAAACACTTTATTTGCAATAAAAACCATAAACATATGTATAAAAACTAATTAAACAAATAAATTATATATCTTCGTAAAGACAAAATAATATTTTCTAGCCAAATAATGCAGATGTCTTTAGTAACACTGGAATGTTTAAACACGCCTTTATCTACTTCATACTAATATACATAAAACTCAAGAAATATTATTATGTAATTACAATCATTTACTTGTAAAATCAAATATATTATTGACATTCAGTTAAAGTATGGCATTCCTATTTATTTTAATTGTTTTAATGCTTCATTGGGGTTTTTTTTCGTTAACTTAAACTTTATTCAGAACAATATTTAATTATTGTTTTTATTTTTATACATTACATTAAGTATCTTTCTTATTTACGTAGAAAACAAAATAAAAATTTGAATGTAAGTAAACGAAAATGTATGAAATAAAATAGTCTAGTAAGTCTTTTCGTTTTGTCTCAATCACAAAGTAGGTTAAATAGGAACTATTCATCAGTGTCAACGTCTCCTTCATCACCTAGACCATGTTTTAACTCCTTAAAGAAGTTGTGATCAGATGGTCGGATTAGATTTTGCAAACACAAAGACATAATCATTGTATTTAGCAGTCGTGATTGATATTCCTGCATTATAAGAATTTGAGAGTTCCAATGGAATGGTTTCATTCTGCTGAGACCGTGCCTTTTTTGCAACATTCAATGATCATAGACATTTCATCTAAATTGTAATTTTAAGATATCATGTCTGACTTATTAGGTTGTTTCGCGTACACCAAGTCCTGGGTTTTTTAATCATGTGTAGGTTCAAGTAAGTCAAGTAAGTAAGTTCAGAATTTCGCTTTAGCTCACTTCAACAACTGCATAGGGTTCATTATTGAGTTTACTCTAGCGAACGCAGGTGTACCATTCTAGAGACAGAAAATCTGTTTAGTTTTTAAAATTAATGCATGGACGCTGTCTCCTTCTTGTTATGTATGACCTTTTTCTAAAAAGCAATGGTATATACGAATATGTAAGGTAATGAGAGCTGGGTTTGGCAGAAGAATAATGAAAGCAAAATTATTATGGTAGAGATGAGGTCCCTCAGGAGAGTGTGTAATGTTAGGTTCGGTGAAAGGCTACGGTATAGTGTGATGCGTGAACGTTGTGCTATGAAAGAAGATTTAGAGACGAACATAGAGATAGGTATGTTAAGGTGGTTTGATGTATGGATGGATTAAACGAGGATTATTAAAAGAATCTATAAAGCCAAAGTGGAAGGTAGATTCGGACGGGGGAGGCCGCGTAGAACTTATTGAGATCAAATTAGAGACATTCTTGTCAAGGGGGGTGTACGTAGTGTGAAAAACAGAAGAGCATGAATGATAAGGTTAATGGGTGTGAGTGAAGCAAAAGATATTTTGTCAGAAACCTTTCAGATGGCGATCGATTGTCTCTGACAATTCGTAAACACAAACTTGTAGAAAATAATACGGTTCCGGTTCAGACCACCGTAGCTATCTGACCATAAGTGCATATCTTCTAGACCCTCTTCAGCTTTCCTTCTAATGTAATCGTAAAGGCAACTGACAACTTCGTTGGAACCCCTTTTTGCTACAGTTTCATCCCTCATGTAGCAAATTGCTTTTATCAAACCCTAGTCGAAGATGGTAAAGTTGTATATTGATAATTTTTTTTAAGTAAAAAGACTGGGGATAGCGTATGGGTGAGCAGAATAAACGACCAGATTCAACTTGCCTCATCTGCCGGGGAGTTGCAGGAAATGCTCACGTGTGTGGATCATGCACTTAAGATGAGAAGTATGAAGTTATGATAGTAGAAAGGAATGGAAGGACATTGTAAAGTTGTAATTGATAAGGAGATTGTGGAGCTAGTGAATTACTTTGTATAACAGGGATGCCTTTTTACAAGAGATGGTACTATCTATGAACTTGCGAGCATGAAGATATGTATGGATGTAAATGTAAATATGGGGTGGACAGAACCTTGGAGGCATAACAATACCTCTTAGGTCGCTTTTTAGCATAGATATTAGAGATGTTGTGTCATATATAACATTGATGACGGATTGCCAGCCGATCGCCCAAAAGATTCCATTGAATCACGGCACCTAATTAGCCTTATTAAGTCACAGACTAGAACGGGACGAGTACGTATCTACGACGTAAAATATAATAATATAGTATCTTTTATTTAGGGATTGCGTTTCAATTTCTTCTAGGATCCCCTCTTATTGTATAAGAGCTTTCTCGGTATCTGAATTAACTGAAAAAATAAATTTCGATCAAAATACTTGTATGAAGTGGTTGTAAATAGAGACATCTGAGTAGTATAGTCCGCAGTAAATAATGACACCTTCCAGATATCTGCATTTACGCCGTAATAACCTCAAGTTTTGAATTAGTCTAAATAAGAACGAAATCAACATCGAATAAAGTAAAACGTATTAAAAGTTATTAATATATATTTAAAATAAATGTCTTACATAAACTTGTTCTTTCTATAGTTTCTGTTTAATTAATTTGTTAGACCGGTGCTGTCGTTAATTTCTTTCTGGACGCCTTTTTTGCCATATTTAACAGTATTTTGTTCCTTGTCACACTTATTTTTTCTTCTTTTTAATATAAAATCATCTAGTTTAATGTGCAACTCAAGAAAATTATTTTTAATTTTTGTTTTCTCTAAAACATAACCTGTCCGCGCAAGAACATGATAACTGCCACTTGTTCTTGTTTACGCCAGATTACGGGGCGCAAACTCCCGCGCAATTACGGACATAGTTACATGTCACTGTTTACGTTGCTTGTTTTAAAAAAAGGAGGGTATATATCTTTAATTACTTCCGAAAAAAACCACAATAATAGGAAATTTTATAATTTTGTTTGGTGAAACGTTAGATATTGATTTAATATGCTATTTTCTTTAAAAAAACATTTTGTGAAAAATGCAGTTGTCCGTAATTACTTTGCTGCCATCGATATATGGACATCCGTTTTCAAATTTTTTATACAGACAGATAATGAAATAGAGATGATTTGGATCTGGAATGTATTGTCAGTTGCTTATTTCTTGTAATATTCGACTAATGTTTTTTGGGTAATTTGGGGACACTGTCTCTTCAGTGACATATTAAAGAATAATAATAAAATCGTTATTCATAAAAGAGTCAACTTGATAAAAATACCTTACTGCCATATGCCATTTACATGCTTAAAAATACATATTATACAAAAAAGGCTTTAATTTCATATACTTTCTAAACTATTACGAGTAACTATAAAAGATACGTATAATTGTTTCACATTTTGACAGCTTTTCATTGAGAGAAAACATCGTAAGGAAACCTGCCCATTTCTCGTAATAGGTATTCGTCAGAACCTACCTGTCACATTGAGTACTGACTATCTGGTCAACACATGGGTTCGAGGTGTCCATAGAATTACTACCTTCGCAATTTCGGAGATGGAAATCTGAACCTCTGACTATCTCGCAAGGGTTAATGGTCGTGGACGCGTTTGTCTTGATTGTATAAGTCAGATTGCAACACGGCACATGGTCTACCACCTATCACGTTGGGTACTGCTCATAAGTTAAACATGGGTTACGAGTACCTGTACGAGTACTGAACTTCTGACTACCCCGTTGAAGATTGCAGTCGTTAACTTATTTATATAACAGTTTTACCGGTTTTGAAAATATGGGGAGACCTTCCCCTCAATAAGGGTTTTAGGGTCTTATTTGACCACAATTGAGGTCACGTATCAGTGAACACTAATAAATGTCATTATGCATATAATACTACGCCAAATGTTGTTAGGTATTGTGCCTTGATGTACTATCTACCTTGTTTAGTAATTATGATCGTTGTTTGTCGGTTAGTACAACAATGAAACTTGTGTTTAAAAGTTCTGTATACCTTATTGGGTAATTACGAAGAGTATTCGACGTAGCTCAGTTGTTTGGGGCTTGATTCTGTATCAGTGGGTTGAGGATTCTAATCAACATACACATACATACATACATTTTCGTAATAAAAATACATTTACGAAATACACCGAACACTACATTGAAGGAAAACATCGTGAGGAAATCCATCTGTTCCCCGAACATGTAATAGTCAGTGCTTGTAAACGGCGATACCGCTTACCGCCTGTCACATTGAGTACTGACTATCAGGTCAATACGTAGGTTCGAGGTGGCCATAGAATTACTAACTCCGCGATTGCGGAAAAGGACACCCGAACCTCTGACTACCTCGCAAGGGTTAATATGAACGTTTATTTACAGAACAATGACAGTCCTAAATTATTTGGATTACTTTCTTTTTTGTTTGACCTTAATTAATATGTAATAAGCATAGTAATTTGAAATACGTTTTGCGTATAAGAAGGTTCTGTCTACCCTACAATAGTATTCCAAGTATTCACATATTTCATAAACAAACGGATGTACTGACCGGAATTCGACTCAGGGACCCTTGGTATTCGACTAATGGGCATTTAACGGTTAATCTACTGCAATTACGTAATTAGTAAATAGTCCCGTACTAGCTGGGACGTAAAAAGAAAGCTAACTAGCTGCCGTTCTTCCCGGCATGTCGTAGGAGGCGACAAAGGGATTAGGGGAAATAGAAATTGGGTGAATGGGTTAGCACCCTGTCATCAATGTTCCATTATGATATACCCAATATTCATGCTACAAAGTGACCTAGGAGATATTATATCGCCGAAGTTCAGTCCATCCCTAAAGGAATTAAAGGACGTGAATGACAAATTTCACCATTGCTGGTAGCAAAAGTTTCAAATGTATCTTTAAAAATTGTGAAAATTGTCACGTTTTTTATTCCACAAACAACTTCACGCTGTTTTTGAAGTAAAGTTGAAGTAAAAAAGCATACCCTTAACAAAAGTCGTAATTGTACTTAGTAAGGGGCTAGTTCAATTGGTGTAATAGCGTCCTATAATATTATTAATATATCACTTAAAAAGACTCAATACTTATAATACCCTAGTCCCTTAATCACCTCCTATCATAACATCCGTCAAAAAGTTACCTTGTTATACTCGTAATGTAATATAATTACAATTTAACCTTAGCTTTATTCCAATTAATGGCCATTTACACGAATGATCATTTCGCCCTTTCAGTCTGTTGAACCCTGTATCGATGCAGTTGCTCATTAGTTGTTTAATCGATCCTAATCGATACCAATTAACATGATGCATTGCGAATATTATGGAGCAGATGATTCTTTAGTGACTTTATTTTTATTTTCTTACGTAATAGTAAATGCGGGAAGGTGACATAAAATAAAAATAAATTAAATGTCATTAGTGACAACCGTTGAGTCTTAGTGCAGATAACTGATAATGTACAATATGATGGTTACTTTATCTCTGTAGTGTACAAGAAATAAGGGTCGGTATGAATAAATTTATTATGTTAATTAAAACAATACTATTATTTATGTTTTCATTTAGCAAAAAGCATCCTATAATTCATTAAAGATCAATAATTATAACGAATATTAAATAATACGAAAATGTATATCATTAATCCAGAATATATACTAAAATAATACAGTCCCAAACCTAACCTTTACTGTCTAGCTATGTTTTTGGTGTACATTTAATTATTTTTCTATATTAAATACTTTGTCCTTTTTATTTTTGTAAGTAAAATCAGTGAATTTGTTATTTAATTTCTTTGCATTAGGATACATCCAGTGCTTGTAAATAGCGACATACTTTACCATTGTTAAATTAGATTCTGACTAACAATTTCAAGGTGGATATATAAATAATAATTCCGCATTTATACAGATAACACTTAAACCTCTGACTACCCCGCATGGATAACTAAACGTGAATAGTTATGTACGTAAAGAAATCTTGTTGTTTCCCTTTTCCTATTGAACAGTAAACAGCTTGATGAAGTATAGGAAGTGCATTTTTGTGAGCGGAAACTATTAATTCCTCAAAGAATTATTGCTCTAACTTTGTGCGATGTGTATCCGTTAGAAAAGTTGTAGACAAACATATAGGGTGGAATGAAAATACACATGTTTATTTGCTTGGTGGATATTGTGTAAGAATATTCCTTAGCATACTCGTATGTATACTGATTATATCATACACGGGTACTGTAGGCTAGAATGAAAAGTAGCGTGAGAAAAAAAAAGTACCCGCAAAGTTAAATTTTATGGATTGTTTCGTTAAATTCTAATGGTTTTCCTAATTTTTATAATGTTTTTTTTAGTTCATTTGACTATCTCTATGGCTTGGCTAGTGCAAATTCTGCCAAAATCGGGTACTGGATGAGCTCAGCCGAGGTTTTAACTTATGACTTATATATCCATCAAAAATATACATAGTACTTGTTAATTCATACATACAGTTTCTTGCTAGGTAATGATTAGTTCCTGTTTATTATCGGAAAATAATTCAATGCACATCAAAAATAGTGAAATGTACACCAAAATATAGCTAAACGCACAGCAAAAGTTAGGTTTGGGTTGGGACTGTATTATTTTGCTGTACAATTCAGTATTGTAGGAGTGCATTTTCGTATTATCTGATGTTTCTTTAAACACTATCCCTTATTTATCTATGGAACTGCGATTGAGTCATGAAGTTGACAATTGTGAGCAGTAAAGTCCAATGTTACACAGTTATTTTCGAATGGCTAAATGCAATAATTAAATCTTATGGTTCCAAATCTGAACAATCAAAATTGAATCTTACCATATTAATTTTAATTTTCTAACTCAACATGTAGGTATCACCCTCTAACATAAACTATGGGACATTTTTAAGCTAATTATAGGCATCTCTCGCTTTCAAAACATAAATATGTTGTCTTTGTATCTCTGTCTATGCGACATAAGTATCCGCGGTTAGAAATAAACCAAAGTCCGACGCTTAACGATGTCCGTTTTGGGCTATATTTATATTATATATTTAAGTGTATTATAATCTTCACAGGGATGAGTAGAAACTATCTTCAGATTAAACCTTCTTCTTTATAAATGAGTTCGTTATTATATAGTAAGAGCCGTTTATGAAATGAAAACTAGCTGCTTTAATATCAGTGAAGGATTTTTTTTATATTCATATATATATAATATAACAATTATTTATATATATAATATAACAATTATAAAATTATTTATTTAAGTAAAATAAAAAAAACCATTGAAATTTCAGTCATTGGCATACATTAAATATTAAAAAGTAAGTAAGTAAGTATGCAGAAGGACTGATGGTCGCTGGAGCAAAAAGGTCCAAGAGTGGAGACCGCGTCTCAGTAAACGTAGTGTGGGGCGCCCCCCGGCTAGGTGGGAAGACGACCTACGTAGGTTGGCCGGCATCGAATGGATGCGAACGGCCACTGACAGGGAGAAGTGGCGTCATTTGGGGGAGGCCTATGTCCAACAGTGGATTGATACAGGCTGATGATGATGAAAAATTAAAAACAAATGGACATGCTCGATCACGTCGAGGTGGTTAAGGGATGATAAAACAATACGGCAATGCCTAGTAACTTGTCAATCAAATGCCAGATAAAATTATGGTATAGTTACAGGATAATGTCCCAAAATTTGAGACCAATTCAAAATTATGTCCATTTAAGAAAAGTATTGAAAGAGAGCTGGTTATCACTTATACTTATAAAACCTCTTATCCCCTTCATACTAAGAAAAGCATACATACATACAAACAATCAAAATCCCAGACACAAAAGAAACTTGTTGAACGACTGCAAAACGTCGATGTTTGAGCTAAAATTTGCAACGCGTACCTGCTTTGCAAAACGCACCCTTCACAAAACAAGTGCTGTATGTACTTGTATGTATTTCGTCTTGTAGGGTAGTTTATGGAGTAATACAGTCCTGTGCTAGTCTGGAACGTAAAAAGAATAACTAGCTGCCGTTCTGTCTGTCTTAGGAGGCGATTAGTGTAGTAACCCCTACTAAAGAGGTCTATTGGATGATGGATTAGCAACCTGTCTCCAATGTGGGATAAAAGAACGTGAATTCTTTTCAATAGTTGGACAGAAGTTTTGAGATAACTCCTCGGTTACATTTAGTAATAGTATTAAGGTAGTTATCTTATTAATATGGAGTTCCATTGTTACTTTTTTTTATAAAATCATCGAACTCTCCGTTAAATGTGAGCTTAAATATCAGTAGAAATGTATGGTTACCCATCTATACAATGACTAGCATATAGTTGCTTAACTTCAGCGAGTTTAAAAAAAACTTCACACCTAATCGTTATTAGTTCTTCCTGCAAAAGTTCAGTAGTATATTAAATAAAAAATGCTTCTGTTAGCACCTACAAACTTCTTTCCTACCTGCGTTTTGTCTATATGATAAAGTAGAGTTTTTGGTGCATTCGGCAGATATGAACCACTTAGTACTTTAAAGATTATTATATTGAGAACTCTACCTAACCAGTCTTACAAAAGTTATATTTTTATTATTACTAGCGGGATATCTTTAATTTATTATAGTTTAAGGCTGAGTGTGTATGAGTGTCATTGAAAAGAAAGTGGTTTATCAGGATCGGGATAAATGGGCATCCGTGATCTGCCTACCCCTTTACAAGGACACTGGCGTGACGTGTATATATTTGTAAGGATCAGTATATAAATTATTTTTGTGTAACCTTAACCACATTCATTCACACACCTCCGCATACACACTCTCCAGTTACTGTACTCAGTCCTGAAAAGAATTTCATACGTTCCAACGTTTTGCCCTAAATAATAGACCTAATTAGTTTGTTCCAATCATATAATCAAGCTCTCATTACGTCTTACAATCTGACATTCGCAGGAAGAAAGACAGTTAACTAAGTACAGGTTTTAGCGAAAACATTTGCGCGATTACTATCGCTCTTATTGTTGCGGCCCACAATAAAATGATGTTATGAATAATGTTTACTAATTTGGTATAAATTATTTGCGAGTATAAAGAGACACGGGAATATTATAACCTACATTTAGAGAACTGCTTGGTGTGAAAATGATGAGATGTTTTGATGTTAGCTGGGACTTTTATATAATATAATAATAATAGTATATGGACATTATTACACCAATTGACCTAGCCCCTTGGTAAGTACAATTAAAGACTTGTGTTAAGGGTACTAGTCAACGTAAAAAGTTAGAAAAAGCTGGAAAGCAGTAGAAAAGTGTAATTTTTTACTGTGCCTCCACCGGTAATCGACCTCACGATTAGCGTTCAGGCGGCTAACCGATCGCGCCACGGAGGTCGTCATATATAGAAAGTAAATAGCTGTGTTTCTAATTTATAAGTAACAAAATATAACTTACACATTAATATATTTTTAATTAAATTACGATAATTGTTTTTCTTGTAGCATATGTGTACTGTTGATGCGTCGATTACGACGAATAATGTGAAGAAATGGGTTTATGTTTGAATATGATTACAATATTATGAGGAAATACATCCTCAAAAAATAGGTCAATGTAGCCCATAGACAGATAACTTACCATTACATCACGCCAAAACTCTGATGTCGCTATGCTTTACAAATAAGTTACTAAACATTAGTGATATAGTCAGTATATTACCCAAAAACAACAATACCAAAACCCCTAATATTTTACTCTTAATATCATGCAAAAGAGCACATGATAACATTCTATAAAAGTTCCACATTATATGTAATTAATACCAATTCCACGTCAACATTGTAGAACGGTTTGTAAGTTTTTGTTACAAGTGATATTTATTAAATTATCTGCCCTTCTTCATTAAGCTTGTAAGGTCAATGAATAAATATGTAATTTGAAACACAATTACGGAGGCTAATTGGAGCAATTGTACCGGATTATGAGGACCGAGTATGTTTGCTATTTAGCCAGTTAAGCCGCTTGTTTCCTGGAACTTCTTAAATGTAATCATCTGTCTTGGGTACATGTTGTATGATGTGATTAAGGGAAGATTTCAACTAATTTAGGACGATAGACTAGCTGAATTAACCCTTTTTAATTTTGCTTCTTATTAGTTGTTCTGAACGTTTTAAGTTACTTTAATAGTCAATTAAACCCCTCTGTCACGTATTCGTAGTTTCCCTATACAAAATTTCAATACATATTTTACATACATACATAAACATTACTGAACCGTGAGTAGATATGCATACGGGTATATCTTCATATTTTTATTCAGCAATAGAATAAGTAATGTATTTATTTTCCTGTCTAATTACCCTTATACCTCGTAGTTTAAGGAACAAGAAAGGCAGCTAGTTACAGTGCTCTAGTCCCAAATTAGCACGAGACTGTTTTCATATAAGTAGTAATATTTCAGGCACTTACTGAACTAACTGAAAAATGTACGATACAACGCCACGTAAAGTTCCGTATTAAAAATGTATAATACTCTGGCATTCTGGATGAATAATTAATGGCTCAATTCATTAACCATTCCAGTATAACATTATTCTATTAATTATTTATACGCAATGGTCTTTATAGAAAAGCGGGCTAAGTATATTCACTGTTATGTATTTTTTGCTATGTAGCTACCTTTCTGTTATTAGATACAGCTCTTTTTGTTTCAAGTAAGTACAATTTATCTGAATAAATGTAACAATCTTAGAAAGGCCGTGCTGGCTGGAACGTAAAAATCATAGGAGGCGATTAAGGGACTATAGGTTATGGAATCTATTAGGTGATGGGCTAGCAACCTGAATATTTATGCTAAAAAGTAATCTAGGAGATATTATCATTTCTCCAAGGTTTTGGCAACCCCGAAAGGGAATAAAAAACGCGTATAATATTGTATCTGTATGATATTGTATACAATGTTTCGTGTACACTGTAAATGAAACGGTGACAGTTCTATAAATTAATTCGAAACGCTTTTCTTATAGAAAACAGACAATGTAAAAACATCTCGAGCACTTTCATAACAAATAAATCACAAGAACTGTTTGAAGTGAAATGTCTGAAAACATCGCGCGGCGAGCTGCACCGTAGATATCTGTCGGCAACAAATTTCAGTTAGTGCATATCGGTCCTTAATCGTTCTTTATGAAAGACTAACGAAATAAATATCGATTCAGTCTAGCCATCGACGTCGAATCGTAGTATTCGATTGCAATTACGGTGACATTCGCAGTAGTAAATATCGTTCTGTGCCCTGTGACTAATCGATTCTAATCATAAAGTCTATTATTGCCATACCGCCGAAGTTTATGAATATTTAAACACATCAATAAACCGAATGCTAGCCGAATCAAATAAATCATGAGGCGGACGCAAACAAAACGAATGAATTGGAAACAATGGAGTAATTTTATTGTTTTAATTATAAACTTTATGCGTGACTCTCTGTTGAGTTTTGCTCACAATTGTTTTCGATTCCCGTTTGATATGAATACCATTTCACTCACCAACAGTTAGTTTGAAAAGCGAATTCTTGAATCATAACTTATTAACCTCGAATCAGATTACAGAGTGCGAAAAAACTTGATTTCTTTGAGGCTCGCGTTTTCATAATGTGTGGAATTAACAATGGCGATTTGCATATTGGTTGTTTGATTGTATGGTGCAGACTGGATGCGAAATGCACACTGGTACCTCACATAATGGTCACGATCCCCTACTGTGGGGTAACGAAACTTCGTGAGTGAGCGGCGTGTGTTTGTTTAGGCTGCGTCGCGGCATCAGTCTCGAGCTTGACGCGGCGGAGCGTTGCAGAGACCCAACGCAATAAAGGATAGTGTTTCCCAGTGTCACATGTTACCTACAACATAACAATGGAGGTACATAGCAAAGGATTGCAGTGTCTAAGTGCTAAAGTGGTTTGGAGCGCGGCGAAGTTTTCTCAGGTAGGTCAATCACCGCGCGACAAAAATTTTCACGTCTCAAACTCCAAATTGGAAAACTTCGCGAAAATGATTAGTGTTCGGACGTAATCACTCGATACGCTTTCCCTTGGTTTCCCAAAAGGACCCAATCATCGCAGCCTTCATTAGTGAGGATCGATGATCTCTATAAATATCATCATCTAAAAAAACCTTATTGCTTGAATGCAATCGAGAAATTCATCCAATTCATGCATCCGAATCGCTCATAATATTCTGACAGGCACAACATTTCCATTCCGTGTTGTGGGGAACTCGTACTGCCATCTTTGTTCCTATGCATATTGTTTTATTAATTATGAAAGGCTACAGCACCAGGCAGACCCCTCTCGAATAGCACCTCCTCACGATTCGAAAAGCTACACCACGAACCCGATGCTAATTATTGTGTAGTGGTAATTCTGTTATAGTTATTACGTCGTAATAGCAGATATTAAGGATTGATTTCGTTCCATTGTGAATCGGACGGACGGAACGGCTTCCCGATATGTAATTTGATTAAAACGTACTATTTACCTGCTCATTAACGGATAGGTGTGGTCAGCGGTGCCCACGGAATTTCGGCCCGGCCACTGTTTGCTTTTAGTCAAACTTTAACACGAGCGTGCGATGTCTTACATCATTCCAAACACGGTTACTGTTGCTTATTGATTTTAATTACGACTCATAAAAGTTACATTAATCAACGTGCTATCGACAGCTGCGTGGCTATAGTGGTTGTAATGAGAGAAAAGTCATATAGAGTAGTGTATAAGTAGTATATGCGTACGTCAGACGACAAAAATCACGATTAACTTTCACGCCGAAAATACATTGTAAGAACCACAATAATACCTGTAGTGTTTAATATAGGACCTAAAATGCATTCTAGCTCGGTACCAGGGCGTCATATCGACCTGCTTGCATAAAAGGGGTGAACAGAATGCAGTTGAAGAGGGCTATAGAAAAAAGTTTTCATAAAACGCATGTCAGTAGCTCTCGCCTCGTTCTAAAGATCGCTCACTCGATATTGGCAGACACAACGCTTTTGTAGTAGTAATATATAAAATATAGATCCTAAATATATATAAATATATAGTGAATGTGACGGAGTGGAGTTCGTGAAGTGCTAAATGTTTACGATAAAACGTATAGTGCAAAATCAATCAATATTTCGACCAAAATTTACGTGTGAGAAATTCTTGTCTACGGTATGTCATAGTTTGTAAGTTTAAGATTGGCATTTGGATCGATTCTCAGTTAGTGTATATTCGTGTTGGAGGCCTGTTTATAAAATAAAATAGTGTGCTAATACTTGAATATAATTAACTAGTACTTATTCTGTCCAGAACGTTAAGAAATGCGACTAAATCTTTCGTAGTATTATTATATTTACCTAAAACCATCAGCTCCCGAAATAAACCACGAAATTTTATGTTAAGCTCTATCCATCCTTTCAAGAATTATAGTTATGATGTATGTATGTATGACCATAAACATAATTCAAACCATCCACAAAACAAGGCAAGACTAATACCATTAACCACTCTTTTATTAATACAAATGTTCCATAATTATATTAGACGACATTCATGTCATAATGACTTTCAATTTCTGGCCTAGCCTCCTGTAATTACATACGCGATGTTGCGTCACAAGAATAATGTGTTATTGTTTATGCTGTATGTTTATTATTTCCAGATTGTATTCTATCGCCCTGGTAACATCAAAGAAGAGGCGTAAAAAGTGACTACACATTCTTTGGAGGCAGATTTCTTTGGCTAGTAAGAAGAGATAAAGGATTATGGGTAAAATATGTATGTACTGAAAGATTAACTTGTATCTGGTGTGTAGAAGTTGTATGTGTGAAACAAAGTTTAAATGAAATACAAATAACTGTATGTTGTTTATAGTGTTATGAAAATAATTTTTGTGTTAACGTGATAATATTAAGATATTTGTACTATCTGGTGAAAATGTGGGATTCAAGTGGTATAATGTTAACATAAATTTAACGGCATTCACTAAACTAATTGAATACTCTAAAAAGGTTTAATTTGTAGCATTTATTATGAGTCATCTACTCTAAAACAACGGTTTAAAAATGACAATAAAAGTTTTGACTACGAATTGAATTATTATTCAAAATTTAACGTCTCAAAAATCTACACCATATTAGCTCATTAATGAACATCATACTATATACATAGTTTTTTCTAATTAATTATTTGTTTTATTGCAGAATGCAGCACAGCCCAATCAAGATCAAACTCTTCACTGAAGCAACCATATTAAAACAAGAATTAGTTAGCTTTATTTTAGTACAATTATAATTGAACATATTAAAAACTCATTAGTGTAAATTCCACTTAACACCCTTTTATTTCAAACCCCACTTGAATGGTATGTCAACAATCATGTTCTATTACACCATACTTTTACCCCCAAAAACAAATGATATATGAGTAGTTAGAATGGTCATTTTATATAATCATACAACCGTTCTGGAACTATAGTATCAATCAATCAATCAATCAGCCTATGTTAGTCCACTGCTGGACGTAGGCCTCCCCAAGGTAACGTCACAAAACACGATCACTCGTGGCCCTCAGCCAACCACTACCAGCGACCTTTTTCAGGTCATTGGTCCACCTAGCATAGTATAGATAATTTTAATAACGTAACTAATTTTACTTCGAATTTTGGTATTTCTTAACAAAATCTCTTAATATTGGTGCTTGTACGAAAAGTCTTTATATCAATTGATTAAAGTGATCTCGTTAGTCAGGATCATTATAATGGACACACATTTTTGTCTACCCTTAAGCAGTGAAACGGGAGTGACGTGTGAAAGTACTTTTATAAGATATTTACATGACTAATTAATTACCTGTCACGTTGAGTCGTGACTATCTACGAAAAGTAGGTTCAAAGAACATACATACATACATACACATCACACACACAATCACGTCACACCCAATTCCACAAAGAGGGGTAGGCAGAGATCACAGATACCCATCTGTCTTGATTTTAGACAGGCACTTTTGCATCATTGACACTTTTATCATACACCTTTTCATACACAATCGGCGGTTATAAGTACTTCTAACTTCACCCTTTTTCAATATTGTGTCTATCTGACTGTTATATGTCTTATTGGGACGGTCTTTCATTGAAGTCATACATAATATGATTAAATAACCATTTGCGAGATGGACACAAAAACATGTCTATCAGGTAAGGGATGCAAAACAAGTTCCACCATTTCTCAACACTACACTTCTATACACCTTTCCAGGGTACAAAGTCGTAGACATACGCAGCGTTAGTAACAAACGTTGAAGAAAAACGTCGGTTCGTTTTGCTTTCATGAAAGTTTCCATTATTTATGAAGCGACATTTACTCGTTGTAATAATTTATATTTTATGTATGCAGACTCGGAAATTGTTATGAGGGTGAAGGAACATAGCGAATGGCTCTATAAATATATAAATGAGCGGGTCTGGGACTTTTATAGGGTGGATCAGCTGGTTGGGTAAGTTTATGAAGGTGATTCTTGAAGAATTTTCGCTGAACAAGTAACTGAAGCGTTAAAGAAAGAATTTTTGATGTGGTGAGGAAATAAGTGTTTTTAAAAATAGTAAGTAATTTTTTAAAGTTTCATATGCCTAAATCAGAGCTATAACTTTGGTACGTATTCTTAACAGACAATGTCTTATAGATTAAAGTCAATTTCCTGTCACATTTGTTACTTACCATGTGGTATAAGTATGCTTTACTTAGGCTTATCTTAACCACTAAGTTACCTTTTCTTATAATTTTAATATTATAAAGACTGTAGCCACATTGACATATTTAATTCGACGTAGTTCAGTTGTTTGGGACTTGACTCTGTTTTAGTGGTTACAGAGTTCAAATCCCGCTTGAGCACCAATGGAAATGAAGTTTAACGAATTTCTATGTACATTTTCGTAATAATAAATATGTACATGTACAAAATGCGTCGAATATTAATTACAGTGAGGGAACACACTTTAAATCAATAAAATTAAGCAACGTTGGCAGTGATCATTATAAAGCTCACTTGTTGTTTGTGACATGTAAATCAGTGCGGGAAAAACTAGTGAGGTAAACTACTTGTTAGAATTGTAAATATACTTCAATATATGTTTTTTGTCACTTTAAGTCATTCGACCTCTGACTACCCCTATTTAATTCGACTCAAGCCACTGGGCACCTCAACAGAGTAACAGTCGTGAATCGTAAATAATATTTTATAAGCTCCATTTATGATTAAGCAGACAGACTGATTACAATGAATATTGAATGAAGTGGAACTAATATTATATTTATTCGCGTGCGATATTACCATTTGTATTCTCTCGTGCTTAGTAGGACATTTATGTTAAATCTGTGATAAGCTGGGACGTAAAAAGAATGCTAACTAGCTGCCGTTTTTTCCGGAATGTCATAGGTGACTAAGGGTTTAGGAGTAAATAGAATCTATTGGGCGATAGACTGGCAAACTGTCATCAATGTGCCATATAAGAGTACATCACAATACTAATATCAATGCTAAAAGTGACCTAGAAGATATTATCTTGTCTCCCAAGGTTCTGTCCACCCCGAAAGGGATTAAAGGATGTGAATGTATGAATATTAAATCTGTTAATAGGACGTGAACTAGCTGCTTTTTTTATCATGTCGAGGAAGAATCCAATATAAAAATAAAAAAAGAAAAAAAATATAAAGATTAGGATAAATGTGGAACCGTGATATCTACCCCTCTACAGGAATCAGGCGTGATGTGTATGTATGTATGAACATAATTACAAGAGAATCTCCAAGACACAATAATATTCAAATTATCTTTGTCATAAATATTAGTGACAAGTTGCTAGTCTTAGTGTAGTTTATAAAAAGTGATCCATTCTACTTAAGTCCCTAACTAACACTGGTACATAATTATATGTTAATCGCCCTATAATATTATTTGATCACGTATTCTAACATCAATGGTTGGAACCGCAAAACATTGGTTCATTTGAGATAATCATTGGCTTTACGATTTTATTGCTTTGAAAATTATCGATCGGGTTGGAGTATGAAAATTATAGGATATTCTGTGGTCGATTAAGGATAGGTGTATTGGTAAATAAATAGGTCCGTTTTATAGAATATATTAACCTTATTTAGTTTGGTCTTGGGGACATCTAATTCTATTTTCGGGATTATTATGTTTTTAATTGATATTTCTTTTAGCATATCGTGATATTTTATGGTGTATAGAGAAAGTTATAAATGAGTAATAAAGAATAGATCAATACATTATATTATGCTAAAGAATGATGCATTAACATAATATTAAATAATATGTTAATTAATGATATATTAGGAATGATTTAAAAAAAATTAAGACAAAAATGAAAATTTACAATAAAAACAGAATAAATAATGATTGATGAACTTTACTCTTTTAGAACCCAATATGCCAACCTATAAAAAAATCAAACAACCTAACCATAGTACTATGCAGTGCAAATTTTTATTCCAAACCATTCAATTAAAGCTCAAACACAATTTGCTTAAAAAGAATACTCACCGGGAGGTCGTCACTTCTGATTGCACTAAATAATAAAACCAAAGACTTGGGGTTTGAATATGGAATAAAGGGTACTTGACAACTACAATGCAGTCTGGTTGCTAATGGGACTCTAAAGTAATAGAATTAAATGCCTTTCAGCTCAGTTTGGAAGAGCTTTTGGAATTGGAGTGGAGTTAGTGATTGGAATGGAATAGTGATTGGTATTTAGGTTAGTAATAATGTTACAGTGAACAATAATGTTATAGTAGGAGTATTAAAATATGGCTTAGACTACGCGGAAATTTTTATTACATACATACATACATATATATTAAAAATTCATTCCTTCTGGAATAGATAGAACCTCGGAGACACGATGATATCTCCTAAGGATAATATTAGTATGAATATAAAGGTTGCGTACTCATTTGCTACATTAAAAACAGGTATGTTACTAGCCTATAGTAAAAAAGATTCCATTTCAACCTTGTCTCTTAGTCGCTAGATAGTAGCAAGACCGGCATTTACTTAGCATCCTCTTTAAGTCCCACCTTACACGGGTTTTTATGATCATTGTTAATGTTTAATATTATCACATTTAGTAGGGTTCTTCAGCATTGATACAAAATTACATAAACTTATATTATCATATAAGCTTAGCCTTCACTAGACTAGTAAATAAATATCTTAGATCATTCAAACTATACTTAGCCGAGAATCGAACTCAGAACCTTTGTTTAACGGGCTTTAGCTCAAACCGACCTAATATTGTTAATGTGATACAACAAACACTTTAATTAAATAATGCGCGTTGTTAATAAACGGAATTTAACACCTCCATGTTGGTTAAAGGTTTGTTTAAACGTGTTTAGTTGGTTGTGTGTAGTGTTTAGTGTTAGTGGGACAGTTATTTTTGTTCTCTGTTACCATATGAGTTTTATAGTAAATGTATGGATTCAAAAATTTTATTACAAATAAAACTCTCTTACTCTTTAAACAAAATTTTAAACTATCAACTTAGTTTTTTTTTTAAATAATAGGAATATAATATGTAAGTATCGAAACGTTAACAAATTAATTTGTTTAATTAATATTATACGTTTGGTATATGGTAACTAACGATTGTATTGCAATGATGATAAGAAGTAAATATAAAAAAGAGTTATAATGTCGTGGAATAAGTATTTTTTTGTTTTATAAAGAACAATCCTGGAAAATAGATCTACACTTTTATATCATATTGTTAAAGCTTCCTAATGATATGGTTTATTGCAGAATTTAGAATTCCTTATTTTTATGAATGTATATGGTAAGAGGCTTAAATGATGTATTAAATTTTATGTTAGATTTGTGAAATTGTTTACCTATTGTTTCCTGATGTTAAAGCTAAAAATGATCAAAAAGACATTATGTCTCCGAATATCTATCCAACCCAAAAAAAAATGAAGGATATTAACATTGCACCCGCGTCTTTTAACGTAAACGACTACCATTGTTATCTAGAGGAACGAGATGTGAACCATTAGAAATTCTGAAATAATTAATTCAATGTTTTTGGAAAAAAAAAAATTTACATATTAAAATGAGTTTTATCAGTAAAACATAATTAACTACAAAAATGTTTGAGTATATCATCTGGTAGCTTATAAACAATAATTGGTAGCCAAATTTGAGTTTATTAAAACTTATTAATGATGGCAAACTCAACAATGAAATAAATTTAGTTAAGTAGCTTTTTGATTATTCGTTGGTACTTAAATGATTGCATGTTGAACCATCACTTTTATTTCACTATAGTAACACTCGTAATTAAATAATCGTTAATTCGACGTAGCTCAGTTGTTTGGGGCTTGGCTCTGTATCAGTGGGTACAGGGTTCAAATCCCGCTTGAGCATGTACCAATGGAAATGAATTTTAATGAATTTCTATGTACATTTTCGTAATAAAAAACACATTTACGAAATACATCGAATTATACGGTGAGGGAAAACATCGTGAGGAAACCTACCTGTTCGTGGAACAGGTAATAGTTAGTGCTTGTAAATGGCGACATGGCTGACCACTTGTCACATTGAGTACTGACTATCTGGTTAACACGTGGGTTCGAGGTGTCCATAGAATTACTACCTTCGCAATTGCGGAGATGTACACCTGAACCTCTGACTACCCCGCAAGGGTTAATGGTCGTGAATGCGTTTTGTTTGTTTTGTTTTAACACTCGTAACTACTAAGTTACCACCACTCGCTCGCTAACTAAACAAAGTGTAAACGAATCCAGAGCAATAAGCTTGAAATATAATAATAGTGTATTGTGTTAACTCACATGCCAGAATTTGATTAGCACGGTACAAAAAACTTTAATTATAATTTGTTTAAGTGAATTTATAGCCACAGAGTATAATTCTTCATAGTGTACAACTGTACTTATATTGATTCAGGCCTATGTGTCTTAAAGCGGTGGACAGACGCACAGCAAATGTCACACAACCTGAAAATGATCTCTTATACTTAAAGTAATCGTTATATAACTTTCTGTGTCTCTGTATACAGACATTGATTTTTATTTAAAGTCATATGAGGCGACTAAGAGACTAAAGGTCTAATAATCTATAAGGAATACGTGTATAGGAATAATGGTCAAATGTTAGCAACCAACCATGACGTCATTAATCATAAACTTTTTCACTTCACAATTTTCATTCTCATATTTTTTTTTATACTTAATTGGTTCTACCAAAGATATAATATTCTGTCCACAATTCTGTTTACCCTGTATTCTATTCCTAGAAGGACGGATATATGATCATATATATTATTATTATTTAAATTATTGCGTGCTAGTCAAAGACGTAGGAAAATGCTATCTAGCTGCCGTTCTTCCCGACATGTCTTAGGGCGCTAATAAGAAACCAGGGATAGATACTCGTAGAATCTGGGTTGGCCATGGGCTAGCAACCTGTCACCACTGCTCCATATGACACCACAACCTCAACATTCAAGCTAAGATTAAAACTTGCATATTTTAGCGTGTCTCCGAGGTTTCTGTAACCCCCAAAGGGATTGAAAGACGATAATATATTATATAACATAAACATAACATACGCTTCACGATTTGTGTAAACACACTCCCTTTTTTATTATGGCGAGTCAGAGGCTTGAATGCCCATCTCCGAAATTTCGAAGGCATGTTAGGTATGGGTCATTCGAAGCCCGCGTATCACTAGATAGATAGCACCCAACGTGATAGGCAGTGAACCGTATCGCCGTATATAGGTACTGACTATTACCTATCCTGAGGGAATTTGTATATAATGTGTGTATATACATGTATAATGTAATCATGTAATGTAATCATGTATGTAATCATACATATACTCAAGAAATACACACAATTCCTAACATAATTTTCCCTCACCGTACGTAACATTGAGTTATGTAAATACAAGTACAGGAACAGCAATTACTTGTAATAACTTCGAGGTACGAGGGAGGGAATAAATACAATTCGAAACACGATGTTTGTGTTTTATCAATATCGTGGAAATGCTACCACCCTGCTACGGTTATTGAACCGTGAAGAGTAGGGTTAGTATTTTTGGTATATAATAACATATTAATGGTTTGCATTCGCTTCACGACCGTTAACTCTTTTAGGGTTGTCAAAAGGTTGAAGAACCTACGACCTTAGTACATATTATGATTGTTTGGGGTTGTCAGAAGGTTCAATAGATAATAAGTAATACATTGTGTGATAGGTTACGGAATACTGTGATTCACAAGATGTAGTGTCTAAAATAGAGAAAGGTATGTTGAGGTGGTTGGGGTGGTGGTACGAAAGGAATTTATAAAGCAAACAATTTATAAAGTGTAAGGTAGAGTTCACAAAATCAAATTGTAAACATTCTTCTTAGCATGAATGAGAAGGTTAATGGGTGTGGGAGAAGTATCAGGATCGTTACAGGAGGCGATGTATAGTATCTACCTATCCCCTTAGGGACTGTACAAGGATAATCAGTATAAAAACGTAAATGGTTAGGTCGTTTATTATTCCTATAATAGCTAAGAAGAATGTGTAAGTAGAATACTGTTACGAATAATACCCGATCGTGGAGGGGCGGTTGCGTAGGGGTCGTCGCAATATGACACATTACCGTCAGAATGACGTCATATTGAAAAAAAGCGTCATTAGTACCTATAACCGTCGACTGTACGAGTGTCGATGAAGTACAAGTAGCTTATCAGGATTAAGACAAATGGCGATCAGTGATCTGCCTACCCCTCTACAAAGAAACGCTCGTGATGTAACACTCAATAATCTGTATGTGCACCCCTCCATCTTCTGGTCATACCTGACATTGCTTGACTTCCATGATCGAACTCGCAACTTGTGTTTACTAAATAAAAAACAGCTACGAAAGTAGAAATCGCTATTTATAAAACACTTTACTTCCTTAGTCACCTCCTATTATATGTCTAAGAGCAGCTAATTACCAAACATTCAAGTCCCAAACTTGGACGGAACGAAAACATAAGTTAATTACCCACCTTTCCAACAGATGGTGTTATTTTTTCTTGAACATAAAATTGTTTCGTTCTAGCAAATTAAATATGCCTTTTCTGACACGTTGTAACAGGCAATTTAGGGATTAGAAAGATATTTAATATTTCGGACAATCTGCCATCAAGTAATTAGTATACAATCACCAGCTAATGGTATTACTAGAGCTATCCACGGAGAATGAATGCCTCTGATATTCCGTTGAAGAAAAAAATGACGTGAATATATCTTAAAAATGTAAGTACATAAATAACTAAAATACTTTATATGCTTTAACTTATTAACTAATAAAGAAAATGGTAGTTCCATTCGCAATGCAGTGGTTAGTTCTACGCATGCGTCTTACACCATTGACACAACTCTTAAGTTTAGAGCTTTAAACTTAAAAGTCCTGAGTTCGAGTACTAATAAAAAATATGTATATACATATATTCAATAGATGTCATTCATTGAAGAGTACTTTAATATGTCTTCGTGTAATTGATAATATTATTTGATTGCTTTCTTATTGTTTTAAGATGGTAAATGTGGTGAAGATTTTATATATAGGTTCCGTCTACCTTATTAAGAAAGGGGTATCTTCTTCTTGTGTGTGTCTTCAGGCAATAATCGGTTCAGGGTTACAAAGTTGCCTTTATTAGGGATCCATCACATTTAGATGACTATCTGGTGAAAAGTTGGTTCAAAATGACAATACGGCTTAGTAGCCGTAGAAATTTCAGTTACATATACGAAAAGTGTAGGCTAGTCCTTAAAGAATAATGTCGTGATATGATTGTATTATGTATGTATGAATACTTTCTTATTCAAGCAACAATTATAGTTCTTGAATAATTATTAGTAACTTTATTCTATGTAGAGAAATAATATATGTGATTAAATAGCTTTTGATATGTATTAAAACATTTCACGATCAACTTATAAATATACGTACGTGTAAATACGGTTCCTATGATCGTATTGTGGGTATACAATCAACTGTCAAGGATTATACTAATAGAATGTGAAATGTGTGTGTGAATGTGAAAAATAAACGGAAATAAAATAACATAAACATATACTTTTGATAAATACAATTTTACTGAAGCGTTGATTCAGAACGCGGCGCAAAAATTAAACGAATATCAGAATATAGGTACAGTAAGTAATAATATGTACCATTTGTAGTAAAGTTTAAAGCCTTCCTGAAAACAACCTTTCCCAGTTCGCCTGTGAAACGACCACTTCCGCCCTCTCTTGAGGCTTTTCAGTTTCAGGAAAAGCAGGCTGTATAGAGCTTTCGCGAGTATTTAACGCCACCTATAAAATTACTTTTTACTTATTTTAATACACATATACAAAATAAGCGCATTTTTTTACAAGTATAAATAGAGGTTGGTATTTTATGCTACATCTAGTTAAATGCTTACGTATGCATTACTTCAGTTTTCGGAGGGGTAGGCAGAAATTACAGACTGCCACGTTTTACTTGTATTTATACTATTACTTTAGTTATGTATAACCATGTAACTTTGGATAGTAACTTGCTTACAGACATACTTAAGATAAAGCCCTTTAGCCCTTGGGGGAAATCAAAGGTTCGTATGTTGTTGTCCGCAGTTGCGAAGGTAGTAATTCTATGTCAACCTCAAACTACTATACGTATCCTTATATATCGCATTGGATTTATTCCTGTAATTATATTTTTTGTAGATAAATAAATGAATATAAACTACAAACGTAACTAATATACTTGTAACACGCGTGTTTAAATGGTAATTAAGTATTTAAAAAAGTCATTTGTACTTATTTGAGTAAAACGCTTAACCACTTACATGTCAAAGAAGGTATGTATTTAACAAACTATTTGTTGAGTCTCCCCTTTATTGTAGGGGTAATAACTGTCTACGAAACATCGACAGGCAGCGACCACACTGTAGCTTGTGCAGTATGCAGGAATGACCTCATCTAAAGGTACATTGTATGGGGGTGTGTTATGAAACCCTTACCTAAAAAGAAGAGTGTTGGAAATTGTGTGTAGATGTCTGGAGTGCAAATACAATGTAAAACTACTTTTAGGATTTAAATTTGTAGGAAGGTACTAGCTATAAATTAAATCTATGGACGATTGGATTACAGCTTTTCATAAATATTTCAATTCAATCTTATCTTACTACCGCTGACTATCAAATCAAAAATGGGTAGGTATACCTACCTACCTAAACAAGCAGGTTAATAATTAAGGGTGTAACTGATGCAAGGCAGATTTGTCAGGATCGTTTCAGGTGCCGATCTATAGTCTCTGCCTATTCCCTTAAGGACGTAGAGGTTTGAATATATGTATATATAAACAGATGAACTTCTTTTACTACCACTACTACGACAGTATTATCGATCAAATGAACCATACAGCGTATGTTATCCAACTTGTATGAAATTCGAACCGTATAAGACAATCATCTTAACAGCCAATTAAAGAATTGATCAGGAAGTGAGTTTCCTTGGCCTCGTCCACCATTGCTTGTCTCTGGACGACTTCCGCCGATCTGTCACTGGGATTTCCGGGTCTAATTCTGGAGCTCTATTATTGAGTTGATAGTAAGGGATTATTATGGGGTCAATCTAGTAGCCTTTCCTCTTTGTATATTTTAATCAATATGCTGGGAATTTATATGCCTTTTTCTTAATTTGAGGGACGATACAAGTATATAGTTACTTCTTAAGCATTAAGTGCAAATGTTAATGTACATATTTCTTATTTGTCTCTACGTATCTATACAAGTGACACTCCTTTAGTAAATACAGGACATCTAATATGTAAGTAAGAACTGATAAATTCTGAATCAAAATAGATTTGATTCTTTTATTTTATGATTACTATGACTGATTGTATACATATTACTCAGTAACGCAAGTATCCTATTAACCCCTATTACAGCAAAGAAATAAGAATCTATCATCATAACCTAATGGGATGGGGTATCTGTACTGTATAGTATTATATTATCTGTGACCTAACTATTCTTTATCAAAACTAACAAATTTTACTAATTTCGTACCTCAAGCTTTTATATTTTTAAAACCCTTAAACGGAAGGCATCCCTTAACACATTCATTGACATTTTACTTTTTACTAATTCGGGCCACGCTCCGACATTTTTCTCTAACGAAGTTTCCGTCGAATGATTGATTTATACATAGATGTCGCTTTCAAAAATGTTGGTAAAACATCCAAAAAGTCCGAATGGCACGTGCTACGGCTGAAACGGTGATTTACGTGGTCTTGGGGCGTTTTAAATAATGTTTTGCTTGCATGTGACGTGAAATATTGTGTTAAATTAGATTTATTTTTACGTAAATTCCCTCAGTCACTGGCATGTTATATAATGAATAAAGAGCTATCTTTTGTTTTTCTCCATATGAAGGAATTGCCAGCATAGACCATTAATTGGATCCCAAGTTTACTAATGTGTTTCAGCACTAAAGCAGTTCAATATCAGATCAGTAATAGTGTGAAGTAGGTAAAGTGTTAGCAAAAGTGATAAATTTCACCATTGATATAAGCAAAAGCGTCAAATTTCGCTTTAAAAAAGGCGAACTTTGTCACTTTTGCTAATCCACTACTCACTTCACACCATTACTGATTTGATATTGAACTGATATTTTGCAAAAAGTATTAGGGACTTGGGTCCCTGCTGTATTTCCTAGACCTTTAGGCAACAGGCTTTAATGCTAAGGCTATACAGATCAAAATGTTTCGGGTTCGTTTACAAAGATCACATAGCTTAATGAACGCGTTTGTAATTTTTTATTTAATTGTACGAGTAATTTAGTTTTGACACTGCTTTGCCATTTGGTTAGGCACCAAGTTGTGTTGGGTGCTGACTATCTGATGAAATGTAAGTTTGAAGGTTATGAGTTTGTGCTTATTCTGCAATTTTGGAGAGAGGTATACGAATATGCAGATCGTAGTTCATATTATGTGTACAAACAATGCATAAACATAAGGGAAATCCCGAAAGGGAATAACTAAATAGGGACGTGAATGTATATGTATGTAATTTTATAAGCAATATGTTAGCTTATATATCCAACATTTCGACCATATTATTATAACTACCTTATTCACGTGCCATATTCTTGTAAAATGAATAAATGATTAAAAATATTAGGTTTTACGTAACTGTTAATTAATTACATATTCGAAGTTAAACCGTAAATTCTTTCGGTCCTTCAACAACTCCACTATTGAAAACAGTCGAAATGCGTAACTCAATTATCATATTATTATAAAATACATACAAGTTATGTGTATTCTACAATATTAATTATATTATTTATATCTGTATGCTCCTTATTCAAATATGCCCTTCATTATTAGGCTATGATAAGATTGTTTATTCGTGCACTTGTCTGTATAACTACATTGATATGATTATTATTATTTATTTTACAAATACCAGTAGAAGTTTGATTAAATGAAAGTATGTGTCTTTTCTGTAGGCATATATTTCATCTTTTAGTTGGTTCACTTGTAATAATATTTTCGAAAAAGTGTATTAATTGAAAACAAATTTACTAAATTTAATGTATTATTTATAAATTGATTAGTTTAACGTTATCTAATGCATTTACACTAATCTTTAATTACATACACTATAAACTTACGTATCAAAGAAAATTCTATCGGTCCGAAACAAGATTTTCACGATAGACAAAGACAGAAAACCAAACTGCCCCTAACCAGTATCATAGAAAGAGACAGTCCTATATTTATGAGCGCAGCTGTAACGCGGCGCGCGCGCAGAGCTTTTCGTTGCCATTTTTCATTTCAGTATGTTTTGAAAGCTCAGTGAGTACGGTCGTGTGACGCGAATATAAATATAGTATCAGACTCGTGTAGTTTGAAAAGTGCACTCAGTGATAATATATCGAATTAAAAGTGGAATTTTCTATTTGACAGTGTGACTGTTAGTGTTTTTTTTTTTCATGATAGGTGTTACAAGCATTAAATTCGTGAACGGGTAAGTTTGTTTATTTTTGGTTTCAATTAATTATAGCAATGAGTTTATATAATATTGGGTTCTGCGAATTTGTGTTGTTTCGATTTCTCATTTGCGATCTATTTTGGTTTGCTTCGATTTGGCGCCAATGTTGTGATGGCTCACTCGGCGATCGCTGGGCGGGAAATTGCACGCTTATTACATACATACATATATTCACGCCTCTTAGTCCCCATGGGATAGGCAGACTATCGATCGCCACATGGAACCATCCTGACAAATCTATCTTGCTTCACTCACAGCCATTAACCTTCTCATATATGCTCTTCTGTTCTTCACACTGCGTACATCCGCTTGAGAAGAATGTTTTGGGATATTCTGCATGTTTATTTTTATTTAATTATTATTGACTAAACTGTTGATTCAGCCTTGAGACATAATTAATTATGACTTTAACTGTTTTAGTTCTTAATAACTAGAAAAGGTTGTATGTATTGATATGTTAATAAAATAAGATTGATACTGGTTAGTATACTGTATTATTGAAAAAGTAAAGTTATAGCTCTCTCATCAAACGTTTAGTAGGGCAATATTTGAAATAGAATATGATAATTACTTTATTCCATACCATAATTATATTCGTATGTAAGCAAAGTCCAAGTAACTAATAGCAGTATTGGCATACCCCAATTCCAATAGTAAACTTAACTGTGAATCAATCAATAGTGGTACTGACGAATAGATTATGGTTGTTACATGTTGATTAATTCAGGATATCTACCTCAATCACTTTAGGCGAATAGTTGAAAACTACCTTTTGAAAAGTACATATTGCTTAGTATATAAATACTAATTTATTAATTAAAATTAATCAGTTTTCAACAAGCTAATTTTGCGTAGCTAGTACAGAAACCACTACCATGCGTTTTAAATTATTATTATTTTCATGTATATCTTACTTAATAATTCTTCAGTAGCAAGCCTATGTGTACCTACATAAAACAAAACAATAATGCCAATGAAATTTTATCCCAAATGATATTGGAACATCATAATACTATTTCTTATCTATTTTCTGTATTTCTATCTATTAGATGTAATAGACCAGCAACCTGTTCCCAATGTTCTATATAAATATCATCACAACCCACAATGTTTATGCAAAAGTGACTTGGGAGATATTGAAAAAAAACAAAAACAAATATACTGACAAATAAATTACGTCGTGTATCTAAGCTTCTATCCTTGAAAGGGATTAAAAGACTTCACCTATGTAACCAACTCCTAAACAACTGCTCAACACTCTTGAATCCCAAATCCGCACTGTGCCTAAATAAAAAAAAGGAGGCAAAGGAACCACACCGCAATGCCAGTGCATTCGGAGCGCATCGTAACTCGTAACACGTGGCATGCAGTATTGTTTTTATATACTGCATTGGGGTAGTATAGAGTGGATTGGGCTTGTTATTTATACACACATACATATTATATTGACGCCTCTACGTCCCCAACGGGATAGGCAGAGACTATCGATCGCCACCTTAAACGATACTGACAAATCTCTCTTGCTCCGCTCACACCCATTAACCATTTGTTATTTATATAGTTTAGAAATAGGTAAGTTGTATAAGCTGACTAATGGAATAGTATACAAGATGATAAATATATGGACTTTATGATCGTTAGTTCTATTACTTATTTATTTGGAATCAGGCATTTAGGTCAATAAAATCTGTTGAAGCAAACAAAATGTACGTATGTCAAGAATAAATATTATTCATGTAGAATGACAAGTGTAATTGTTCAAATATGAAGGGGTAAGTTCAAATTTTATGAGTTGTATTCACTAGGAAATTGTCTTTCATCTGACGACGGATACTTGTACGCTAGAAATAGACTCTGCGGTGAATTTTACATACTTACTTTATTTTATAGAAACACCTTATGAATCTAAACACCTTATAAAATAAACCATAAATTGAGCAAACGGTATTTGACATGCCCTGCCTATCAGATCCTTTATACCTACTCGTATGTCATTCAAGTTTTTTAAGGAAGGCACCTTGAAGGTACCTATACATAGGTGGCGGGGTAGCCGAGTGGATTAGCGCCTTAACTCTCTGAGTGATCCAGGTTCGAATCCCGGCGGCACCAATGTTTATTTCTAATTTCTAATAAACATGTGCCTTGCGTCCACACTCTGGTCCGTTTTAGCCGTAAAACGTGTTAGGTGGGACCAATTAAAACAGAGATAAAAAATAATGAAAAAATTATCGGCGAGTATCATATACCCTACTCAAATTTAGATGGAGCTATTTCACTTAATTTAGCTAGCTAATCGCTCTAGTATGGACAAATAGAAAGGTGACCTCTATTATTGAGAAGATGTACGATTTATGCACGATTTCATGCATTCGATGTCACGCCATCTGTTTTTCCAATTTCGCTTCAAAAATAAGCGGAGTAAAATAAGAAGTTAGCACTTACCAAAAAATTTGTATGGGATGGGGTATCTGTACTGTATAGTATTATATTATCTGTGCTTTCATGAAAAAATCTTATATGTGAATTATTTTAATACACATTAAGCACACACCACCAATTAATACGAGATGAATATTGCGGTATTTCTTCTCTGCAGACGTTTTTCTTTACGAAATGCCATTAGAGAGAGAATTAGTTTTATTTTAATATCTTAATAACCTTACTTTTGGATATATATTTTTTTCAAGAGTTTATCTATGTATGTATCTACGAGTATATTTAAAACTAAAATGTTCACTACCAAAAAGCTATACAAAATATTCGACTCCACGCCTCCAATGTTCGAGAATCAAAAATGCTATAACGTGTGCCCAACACGTGTTTTTAGGTAGACAGAGATCCAAACGAAAAAAGCAGTGGACACAAAACCGGCCTTTTTCTTAACTATTCGTTTGATTTAACTTTGAACTTCAAAAGAAAACATTTGTACTAAATATACAATGCATTATAAACACAATAATATGTAAATAGGTAGGAAGATATTAAAAGTTAATAGTTATAGATTTTATAATACTTATTAATAATCATAGTTCGTTGAAAAGTATTAACATATACGATATCTACTAATAGTAAATAAAAATTATAATTGTATATCTTAATAATTCGACTTCCAATCCAAACTGTATTTTATAACAGCGATTTCAATATAATAATATTTAAATTACCTTAAATTATTACTTAAAATATTACTTGTTTGTAGTTAAAAATAACAAAAATATAAAAACGTGGAAGCAAAACAATTTTTCTTAGAATATGCCCAGTAATATGAATCTGAAAGGTAAGATTTTTAGGCGTTATGTAGGATTTTTTCTCAGGTATACTACCATCAATATTTCTAAACTTTAATACCTAACTCTTTTTCCGTGTCTCTAAGGCAAGCCCTAGGCGATCCATTATATTGTACAATATTGTAAATTGTGCAATATAATTAATCGTCTAGGGCTAATATTGAAGATTGCGCAATGATTGAACGAAAGTTTGAGCGAGTTTAATTTTTATTGTGCCATATTTTTATATTGCATCGTATAGGGTCAATATTGCGCAATCAATGGTGTGATAGTTGGAGAGCCAGTGAACCCTGGGAGTAACGGTCTTCCTGTAAGGTTAAAAATTTGCATACCTACAATTTATGGCATTCTAAAAGCAATAGCCATAACCTGGCAGGCGTCAGCCCTGCACGTCATCAACCCCTGTATTTTTTATACTGTTAGATAAATTGAATTTTAAAACTTGTTTCTGTAAGTATGAAAATTTTATAGGATAAAGTTTATTTATTGTTCATCTTAAAAACAAAATGCCAGGCGATTTCAATAAGCAGAAGTACATGACAGGTGACTTAGAAAATGCACATTGATGAGGTAAAATAAACTTTATCCTGTATGATTAAAACTTTTATATGTTTTTAAGTAACCGTCATAGAATATATATGTGCAATGCCAGGCGGTTTTGACCAGCATAAGACCTTGCCAGGCGATGGTACAGCTGCTAAAGGCGCGCGAGTGAGAGGTGTTATATGAACGCAAACATGTTTCTGTAAACTTGAAAATTTTATAGGATAAAGTTTATTTATTGTTCATCTTAAAAACAAAATGCCAGGCGATTTCAATAAGCAGAAGTACATGACAGGTGACTTAGAAAATGCACATTGATGAGGTAAAATAAACTTTATCCTGTATGATTAAAACTTTTATATGTTTTTAAGTAACCGTCATAGAATATATATGTGCAATGCCAGGCGGTTTTGACCAGCATAAGACCTTGCCAGGCGATGGTACAGCTGCTAAGGGCGCGCGAGTGAGAGGTGTTATATGAACGCAAACATGTTTCTGTAAACTTGAAAATTTTATAGGATAAAGTTTATTTATTGTTCATCTTAAAAACAAAATGCCAGGCGATTTCAATAAGCAGAAGTACATGACAGGTGACTTAGAAAATGCACATTGATGAGGTAAAATAAACTTTATCCTGTATGATTAAAACTTTTATATGTTTTTAAGTAACCGTCTTAGAATATATATGTGCAATGCCAGGCGGTTTTGACCAGCATAAGACCTTGCCAGGCGATGGTACAGCTGCTAAGGGCGCGCGAGTGAGAGGTGTTATATGAACGCAAACATGTTTCTGTAAACTTGAAAATTTTATAGGATAAAGTTTATTTATTGTTCATCTTAAAAACAAAATGCCAGGCGATTTCAATAAGCAGAAGTACATGACAGGTGACTTAGAAAATGCACATTGATGAGGTAAAATAAACTTTATCCTGTATGATTAAAACTTTTATATGTTTTTAAGTAACCGTCTTAGAATATATATGTGCAATGCCAGGCGGTTTTGACCAGCATAAGACCTTGCCAGGCGATGGTACAGCTGCTAAGGGCGTGCGCGTGAGAGGTGTTGCGTGAATCAGTGTTGGGCAAAATTTAACTGCAGCTGTACCATCGCCTGGCAAGGTCTTATGCTGGTCAAAACCGCCTGGCATTGCACATATATATTCTAAGACGGTTACTTAAAAACATATAAAAGTTTTAATCATACAGGATAAAGTTTATTTTACCTCATCAATGTGCATTTTCTAAGTCACCTGTCATGTACTTCTGCTTATTGAAATCGCCTGGCATTTTGTTTTTAAGATGAACAATAAATAAACTTTATCCTATAAAATTTTCAAGTTTACAGAAACATGTTTGCGTTCATATAACACCTCTCACTCGCGCGCCCTTAGCAGCTGTACCATCGCCTGGCAAGGTCTTATGCTGGTCAAAACCGCCTGGCATTGCACATATATATTCTATGACGGTTACTTAAAAACATATAAAAGTTTTAATCATACAGGATAAAGTTTATTTTACCTCATCAATGTGCATTTTCTAAGTCACCTGTCATGTACTTCTGCTTATTGAAATCGCCTGGCATTTTGTTTTTAAGATGAACAATAAATAAACTTTATCCTATAAAATTTTCATACTTACAGAAACATGTTTGCGTTCATATAACACCTCTCACTCGCGCGCCCTTAGCAGCTGTACCATTGCCTGGCAAGGTCTTATGCTGGTCAAAACCGCCTGGCATTGCACATATATATTCTAAGACGGTTACTTAAAAACATATAAAAGTTTTAATCATACAGGATAAAGTTTATTTTACCTCATCAATGTGCATTTTCTAAGTCACCTGTCATGTACTTCTGCTTATTGAAATCGCCTGGCATTTTGTTTTTAAGATGAACAATAAATAAACTTTATCCTATAAAATTTTCAAGTTTACAGAAACATGTTTGCGTTCATATAACACCTCTCACTCGCGCGCCCTTAGCAGCTGTACCATCGCCTGGCAAGGTCTTATGCTGGTCAAAACCGCCTGGCATTGCACATATATATTCTATGACGGTTACTTAAAAACATATAAAAGTTTTAATCATACAGGATAAAGTTTATTTTACCTCATCAATGTGCATTTTCTAAGTCACCTGTCATGTACTTCTGCTTATTGAAATCGCCTGGCATTTTGTTTTTAAGATGAACAATAAATAAACTTTATCCTATAAAATTTTCATACTTACAGAAACATGTTTGCGTTCATATAACACCTCTCACTCGCGCGCCCTTAGCAGCTGTACCATTGCCTGGCAAGGTCTTATGCTGGTCAAAACCGCCTGGCATTGCACATATATATTCTAAGACGGTTACTTAAAAACATATAAAAGTTTTAATCATACAGGATAAAGTTTATTTTACCTCATCAATGTGCATTTTCTAAGTCACCTGTCATGTACTTCTGCTTATTGAAATCGCCTGGCATTTTGTTTTTAAGATGAACAATAAATAAACTTTATCCTATAAAATTTTCAAACTTACAGAAACAAGTTTTAAAATTTAATTTATCTAACAGTATAAAAAATACAGGGGTTGATGACGTGCAGGGCTGACGCCTGCCAGGTCATGGCTATTGCTTTTAGAATGCCATAAATTGTAGGTATGCAAATTTTTAACCTTACAGGAAGACCGTTACTCCCAGGGTTCACTGGCTCTTGGACTATGACCAATTTTAGTAGCTCTTGAAACTGTTCAGTCGAACCTATTTCTTGAAGTCATTTTCCTCAGTTAACATAAAGTCTTAAGAGATTTTTGTGAGGTATTTTGGCCTTTTCAAGTACCAATCTTTCGACCAACGACGTGTTTGTTTACGTTTACGCTTAGCCACAAGCAATAATACTACAGCTGCAGCTAAATCTTGTGCGGACGTATTGCTTGGATTAAACTATTTTCCGACTGAACACGAAAACATTGCACAATTTGCGAAGTTCTTAAAATTGGGCAATATAATTGAACGTTTGGATTCAAAACGCAATTCAATCTTATTGTACAATTAAATATATTGTACAATGTTATTGTAGGTCTAGGGCCAGCCTAAGAAGCAAGATTAGTCAAAACTTCTTTGGACCTCTACATTCTGTTCACCCAATTCATTTATTATGGACGAGTGTGTAAGTTTCTTAAACGTGTAGAGTATTTCTGCGAATTTGCAAATAAAAGACGTCTTACACTCCAGAGAATGATTTATGAAATAGTAACACATTCATTGCTTACAAGGAAGTTACTATGCAACTATGTTGTGTAGTGTATACATTGGGTTCCATAGTCAAAAAATGACTTAAACCTTACGTCATAGTTAGGGATATTAGTGATGTGAAGTACAATATTGAACCTGATATAATTTTGAACCTGATATATATTATATAGCTTTATTCTATTTTTCCATTCCCATTCTAAATTTTACCTTGAAGTTAGGTAAAATCGAAAACCAAGAGAGTTATTGTGTATGTATATGATGTGTATTGTGATTCTCATCTGTCCCGATCTTGACAAACATTTTCGCTTCATCGACGCTCAGACAACTACTTTATTATTATTAGTACTTCTCACAACACCTTTTTTCAATATGGGGTATTTCTCACTCAATAAACTTTAAACCCTTAATTTCTATATCACGAGCTCAACGCATTCTGAAACTGAAACGCAGATGTCAAAACTGACAATTCAATGTGACAGTCACATCAAAGATCATTTGGTAGTGCGTAAGGTAACGCGTTTGGATGTCTGCCAGCCCCCGTTGCTTCAGGAAGTCGTATTGTACAAGTTTATTTGGAGAATAAATATGAGGCCCAACTTTCATACTATTCAACCTTACTGTTTACAGATATACGTACTAATTTGTTACTAAAAATTACGGTAACTAGCTATTCTTTGTAGCTTTTGTTTTATGACATATTAAAAAAACTAACAAACATACGCTTTACTCCCTTTTTTATTGAAGCGGGTAGTCAAAGGCTTGACATTTTCGAAATTTCGGAGGAATGTTCGGTATATGCCATTCATAGCATAGAATAGAATATAATATCTTTTATGACATGGGACCTTATCATAATCTCTAATAGACAACATAATCTTTTTCAGAGTGGTAATGATCATCATTTTTATTGAGGTTTTATATTTAGAGATATGTGTCTTCTGTGATATAATACATACTATGTTGCTAATATGTCTTTTATTTCGTCATACTTTAGGAGATAAGAACACCCATAAATCTATTAGTTCCCTCTTATCACATGCAAAAAATTAAGAAGGAAACAAAAAAAGGAAGCTGATTACACACAATTCAAGTCCCAATCTAACACGAGATACAATTAAAAAGAAACAAGCGCTTGTATTATATCAGCCCCGAAAACTGTTTGTTCGGCATACACTTGACCGCTTTTACACGATATGTTACAAAATCGCTTTTAAAACGTTCTGAAATAGAACTGGGGAACGGGTCACGAAAATTCATGCTCACCTAGCCGCGGATTAAATACGTCTACGGTGGGAGAACTATTGTTGGGAATAGGTAATAGTCAGTTAGTTATAGTCAACTGTCAATGGGATGAGTAGGAAAAATGGGTTCAATGTGATGTTAAATCGCAATTGCAGAGAAACGTGAATCTCTGACTATCATAACATCAATATAAAGATAGAAAGCTATACATTGTATTCTATATAATGTTAATTTTATTGATAATTTATAATAAATACCGAATCGTAACTTTTAATATGTTGTTACATAATAATTTGCAACATAAAATTTATAAACATGCTATTGTCAAAAATATGTTCTTATTTTACACGTATTTCACTGTAAAATTACACAGTTATGAACCTTAAAGCCTCTTACATCAGCTTAGAACAAAAATATAGTTAGTTTATTCCATTGAAATCCCAGTCTAAGACATAACAGTAAAAATTCCGATACCCTTAACCATAATGTTGCAATACTGGACAAAAACAAAACAATTACAAGCCCGTCACTGTTAATCCATTCCGTTTGTAGGTCATAGCATACCATACTAATCCGTTGAGCGAATGGCTAGCAACTCAAGACAATAGCCTATGCATCCATATCCTTACGCGTACACCCCTTGTAAGGGTGTACAGTTATTTGAATGCGAAGGAAGTCTTGCAATCATTATGCTGATGGACTGGCAATCGTTTTGAATAGAGCTTGAACTAAATGTAGTAAAGGTGTGTATGCAGACCTGAGGGCTAGGCTACTTATGCGTTTTAATTCAATCGTATGTCAATATCACTTTGGTAATAGTGTGAAGTTGGTAGTGAATTAGTTAGAGTGTTTGATTCCACTATTGATGACAGCGATGTCAATTTTCGCATCAATAAGGTGAAATTTGTCTTTGTTGCTATTCGACGTTTAATTTCACACTGTTACTGAATTGTTATTGAACTGATATTTTGTTAAATTATAAGTACATTTGGGCCTTTGAAAAGAATCCTAGGGAACGTCGAAATTTAAGTCAGATTTTGCGTATAAAGTGGATTAATGATGGGAATAACCCCTATGAGTATAAACTAATACATAGAGGTCTCTACAAATTGTTTATAAAAGCAAATTGATATTAATAACATTATTATTTGTTTTGTATGACCGTTATTAATAAATCTGCCCTCAGTCGCAGAGTATGTCAATGCCACAATCCAAGACGATTAGCTTAATTCAATAAACTGTAACAAGCCGGGATTGTTTCTATACATGTACCATTGCACGCATATTTACTCTTTATACCCGTAGGAATAAAGTTTAAAATCCTATCAAAAACGTCACCGAAATTTGGTATATCTTACCATCAATTGTGCAATTGTAATTTGAAGCTTTGTTCCTATGTAATAAAGTGCACATTGCATTGTCTTTACATTGTTAGTTAGGACGTTAGTAAGTCGAGAGTTTGGAGAGGCAATAAATTTGAATTAATATTGATGACATGACAAAGTGCATCGCAGATTTCAAGACTGTAAGAAGTTCTTATTTTCATATTGATTTAGTGTGGAATACGCAATTATTTGGAGGAAAAACAGATGATGACAAGTGTAAGCGTGGTTTAAAATAAATGCAGTTACATAATTTTTGTTTATTCGTTGCGTCGAAGTAATAATTGAAAATGTGTTGTTTGAAAATTGATTTTGTTTTCGTGTAAAGAACTTGTGTAGAACTGTAAAGCTTTGGAAAAACATTATTGTTACAATATAGAAAAAGATTTCAAAAGTTTCTTTCTGGATTGAAATTCTAAAACAAATTCACATACATGCGATATACTTTATAATAGTAAAATACATAAGAAAACAATTTATATTTCTTTTAAAAGCATAACATATAGCATAAGGTAAAAAACCTGTACATTTAAAAGTTAAATTACAAATAACACAAGTAATGTTTGCTAGGGTACGTATTATTTACAATGACCCATTGTAAATAATATTAGCATCGTGTCGGGTGTACATAAGCAGTAAATAAGATTACAAAACGGCATACATTAGCCAGGCGTTTTATCAATAAATCAGAGTCAATGCAATGTTGTACTGGGCAATGAAGAAAAAACTTAATAATAAATATTGATGGGAGACGTATATTACCCTCAATGATTAGGATGAGTGCTTATGAAGCTATGCAAGGTCTTGAAAGTAAGTAAGAAATATGGATAAGATATATTATCAATGGATAATAAGACTAGCAACTATTCGAATTGATTTTTGTAACACCATGTTTGGACGATTTTAAACGAGGTAGAAACATATTGCTTTTTTACTAAGTGAAACTCGTTTTTGATATGAATTATCTAAAAATTAATTTCATAATGCGACACAGTAGGATCCATTATTATAGAACAGAAAATAGGCCTTTATTTTGGTTAAATGACAAAACAGCAATTAAACTAAATACCCTTAGTAAAAGCCTATTGAGAAAGCATTTCATGCATACACAAATAATTACTCAGTTCTATCTCTACAATGGAATTTACTAATTAAGGATTTGTTGGGTGACAGGCTAGCAACCTATCACCAATTGTAGATAACATCACAACCCTAATATTCAAGCTATGGAAGTGACCAAGGAGATGTTTTAAAAGAAAGAGAAGGGATGATGGGACATGAATGTACTCGTATATGTATTTCTACAAATTCCTCGTAAGAAACCAGCATTCAACTATCAACACAAGTACCAATGTCTCATGGCTCATCTAAATGATAATGCACTTTGCGTTGCCAATTGAAGATTCGCAACTGAGCTGAATAAGTTAAGGCCTATCCAGTGATTTATGGAATGAGATAAGACGCTTTTTACTGCTGAAAATGATTTACTATATGTACTTGAAAAGTGTTTATAGTATGTTGTATGTTAATAGTTGTTTTAGTAAGTACTTACTGGGATTTTGTACAGGTTTCAAACATTGGGTTTATCAGTAAGAGACATTTTATAATTTTCACGATTGAACGTTAGATTGCCATCGACTATACAGTACGATAGGACTATACTATATCGGAGCTTGAATTATCTGCTCTGGCTCCAACCACTGTTTTACTGTGTACAAACAGATACCCAATTCTAAGAGGTAATTAAATATTAGGGGTTTAAAAGAATCTTTCTTGTATTTATGTGCAATATCACTACATAGTATAAAACAAAGTCACTTTCTTTGTCCCTATGTCCCTTTGTATGCTTAAATCTTTGAAACTACGCAACGGATTTTGATGCGGTTTTTTTAATAGATAGAGTGATTCAAGAGAAAGGTTTATATGTAGAATAATATCCATTAAATAGTAGAGTAGGCTATATATTTTATACCCGTGCGAAGCCGGAGCGGGTAGTTGACCTATAAAGTGCCTGGCTAGGAAGGATTCAAGCTACTACTGGTAATATTATGAAATAGGGTGATTGCCTGGCAATCTGTCACCAACAACCTACACTTAGGACGTCCGAAACAATAAGATACATAAGTGTCATTAAAGGATTTTAGAAATATGATATTGGGTACATTCCTTAAGAAATAAAGTATGTATGTAAGAAATATAACAGAATGGTACATAGTTATATCCTTTTCCAAACCCAGTGTAACTATCAAGTACTCTAAAACTCAAACATAACAGGAAGCTATTAAACTGTTAATAATAAACAAAATATAATCCGTGGTTTCTATCAATAGCTTTGTAAACCAATAGTCCATAAAAGTATACGGGATAACTTATAGAGCCCTAGTCCAGTAATACTTTTGGTAAGATATCAGTTCAATTTCACTTCAGTAACATTGTGAAGATATTCGAGGAATAGCAAAAGTGACATGTTTCACCATTTTTAGACCGACATTTGACACATTTGCTGTCTTTAATGGCGAATTTTGACACTTTTGCTCCACTGTTGATAATTGGTAAGTTCACACTATTACAGAAGCGATATTGAACTAAGATTGTGTTAAAACGTCTAGTAGACTTGGGCCCCAGGGATTACAAACACGCTAAATATGACTAGGGGAATCTCGTAATCCAATTCTCTATGGTTTGTTAACTAATAATGTGTTACATACACTGTATTATGGTCGAATTAACAACTATTAAGAAGTTGTTGTGTAATATTTCATAGGTGACAATTCTTTTTAGAGATAGGTAGAGATACTGAATTCGTATATTTTGTAACAACTACGAGTTATAAGAACTGTTGTGTAATATTAAATTGTATTCAGTTCACGGTTTTCTTTAGAGGGAAGGCAGAGATAATGATTTCTTTTTTTTTCTACTTATCTAAATAAGTTTCGCTTCGTTAATATTATTAATTAATACGTATTCATTAATATTTATATACCTCCGCATGATGTAAATTCTTATATATATGAAACGTCGGGTTAACAATAAAGGAAACTTCATTATATAAAACTTACGCGATAAGTCTCGTTAGTTATTAATCATGAGTATAAATCGCTCTCTCAAAACTATTATTATACCTTTGTTAAAAATACTCTATCGTAAAGGACAATAACATCAAAGATTTTTTTTAGTTCCTTAACATTTACTATGACGTATAGGGAATAATGACAGCTGGTTACTTGCTATTTAAATCCCAAATCAGCACGGGAACAAACATGAAATATTATAGTTATTTTACAGTGTCCCGGTTTATTTGCGTCCTAAATGTTGCTCAGAGGTTCCGGATTCGATTTCCTGTAATTCAAAAGGGGAAATTGAAGTCTGAGTGAAACAATATGAATTAAGAAAATGTCGTTTAGGATGTAAATAGACTTTGTTTGGAATATAAAAGGCGGTTTACTGACAATTTATTTCCATTTCTTCTGCATATTATGATAAAGTTAATTATTCTAAGAGGTTCTGTCCATTTTAAATAAAAATACAAACGAAATTAAAAACATTAAACGGATTTATCAATTAAAACCTACAATATACGTTCACGTCCTTTAATCCCTTTCGGGATGGACAGACGCTTGGATTCATGAAAACATCTCCTTGGTCACTTTTTACCATTAATATTGAGGCTGTGATGCCATATGGCACTATGATATCAGGTTGCTAGCTCATGGCCCAATCGATTTCATTTATCCCTTGTCTCTTAGTCGCATGCTACGACATACCGTGAAGAACTGTAGATAGTTTGCACTCATTTTATGTTCCAGAATATCACTGGAAACTAAATTTCTCTGTAAATAAATTTAAATCAAGAAAAACAAAACTATTTCGTCAACATTCTATTTTCAAAAAGATTCTTCTAACGCTACCCAACCTCTTTAGTGTATTCAACCTCCTTAGAGTCAACGACTGGCCACCGGAAATTTCGATTATATTTTCTATCCACCACGAATATAGATTGGCTGTAGTCTATGGCATCTTGGGTCCTTGTCTATCCTACTTCGAAGTCAGTGGGAAAGAAAAAGACGGAGTATTTTAATTAAATGCATTTCACGTATTCAGGAAGTGAGAATTGGTGTTCTGAAATTATAATGCAGTGTGTTCGCTCCTTAACGTTCTCGATGAAGGTTTTATAAACTTTTTTCCATTTGGAAGACTGTATAAAACTGTATTCAAGATGGAAGGTTTATAAGCTGTTAAATTTGGGTCCGTACTGGTACGGAATATGAATTGAATGTCAGGATAAAAATGCTGTGTAGTTTACGGATATTTTATAGAATAATATTCTGCATTCATCCTGATATGTTGCAAGAGGTAAATGAGAAACTTTTGTCATTTTAGGCATAAGATCAGCCACTTTTACCTTTGAGGTTGGGTTTACGTAGGTTTTGAAATATTTTAGAGCTTTTTCAAGATTCTTGACACATAAATGTACAAATAAATTTGCTTTAATCAAAATAGTCTTTGTTTAATCCACTTAAACTATAACTCTTTATAATCAGTTTACTTCCATTTCCATTTTTATTTGAATCAGTTGGTACTGCTGACTACCATTCTGTTTTTCAATATTTGTCTTTTCTTTTTTTGCCTTTCACATCATGACTATCTATCTATCACTGCTTAAATTACTTTTACATTTATTTTCATAATTCCCGTGACCTAAGGCCCAGTACCGTAGAGTGGATTGATTTATTCCATGCCCAAGTGAATAAGGATGGGAGATTAGGGGACGAGATGATTGGCTCACTCCTTGAGGCTAGGAGTGGTGTGGAGAAGGTTTGGTTTAGGTTATAATTCTTCTTATATGTTTTATTACACTGAATGTTTCGTAGGTTAATAACTAGGGATTCAGGTGGAATTACTAGCTGTGATTTTTGCTGGTAAATGCAGTTTTGGTTTGCTACTTCTACGTGAGAAAACACGACAAGAAATATTTACTTCTGAATATTTTATGTGGTAAAAAGAAATTAAATCTTTTAGAACATATATTATACGGATTCGTGTTCTGATATATGTATAAGAGTATAAGATACGTTCAAAGTTACATTAGGACACCTTCTATCTATAACGAGCTGAACTGCAGTTTAAATTAAAGCCTATCTTTAGTCACTAACACACATTCTTAGGTTATGAGATGATCAACGCTAAATATGACTAAAAAAATATTATATCCACGAGTCCATATATCTAAAACCTAAATCTAAATCTACTCCACACCTCTCCCAGTCCAAAGGTCCCGAGTATTACAAGACAGAGCAAAGTGTTCTTGTTGTCCTATCGACAAGTGCTCAATAGGGGACTTGGGCAATCGTGGATTTGTTTACGAGACGACTAGGGTCACTCACTAGTACATGAAGGAATGATGTACTGTACTAGTTTGGATGTATAGTAAACTAGCGACCCGCTCCGGCTTCGCACGGGTATAAAATATATAGCCTACTCCACTATTTACTGGATGTTATTATACATATAAACCTTCCTCTTGAATCACTCTATGTATTAAAATAAACCGCATCAAAATCCTTTGCGTAGTTTTAAAGATTTAAGTATACAAAAGGACATAAGGACAGAGAAAGCGACTTTGTTATATACTATGTAGTGATGTATGAGTTGCTTTCATTTCTTCTATTCTAGGCATGTCGTAAGAGGCGAGTATGAGAATAGGTGTAAACGGAATTTATTTGAGTTGAAAACTTTAGAAAGTAATTATAATTTCAAGCATATAACTTATACAGATCAAATTGGAGACATTCTTCTCAAGGCGGTTGAACGTAGTGTGAAGAACAGAAGAGCATGTTTGAAGGTTAATGGGTGTGAGTGAGGCAAGAGAGATTTGTCAGGATCGTTCCAGGTGACGATTAGTAGTCTCAGCTTTTCCTGTTGGGGACGTAGAGGCTTGAATATATGTATGTATATCAAGCATCAGCATATCGTTGCAGGTGGCTAAACAACACATGGTATAAACTAGGACTAAAAAATATCTATTGAATGAACGTTTATAGAGTTTATATAGAATTGTAATCAAAACATAGATAGTTAAGTTAAAGGTGTCATAGTAGATATTACTTATCTTTGCTCGTATAGAAAATAAAGTTATTTCATCTTTCAAGAGTTTTACAGTAATTATAATCACTGTTCTGTTGCCCACTCAAAGCCCACGTTTCACCAGAACATCGCATTAGCGTATTAATCAATTATGTAAACTTTAGTCTCTGTTTAATTGGTCAACTTGCCTATGCAAGAATGTCGTGTTTAGTAAACAAACACTTTGATTAGAATACGCGACACGTATACATGAAGACTGCTTTTGGTGTTTTCTACTTAAAGACTTCTTTGTTAAGACATGTTGTACATAGTTATTTTTAAACACTCGCGATTTATACTCATTTTATTAATTATGTGAGACCGGATCATATCACGATAAATTTATAAAGATATGTGATTACCTTTCTGTAACTCTTTACCCTAGTGGTAAAATAAAGGTAATCAAATATCTTTATAAATTTATCGTGATAATATGACCCGGTCTCACATAATTACATGTTGTACATGTACTTACTACTAACTTAACCTGACCATTAGTCTACTAATGGGTTTTAGCAGAATCGTAGTTCAATACTACTTCAGTATCGGTGTGAAGTTATTAGTTGATTAGCAAAAGTGTCTAACTTCGTGATAAGAATAGAGAAATGTATCATTTTTGCTATTCCACGAACAACTTCACACAGTGACTGAAGTGATATTGGAATGATATTTTGCAAAAATACATTGGTGAACGAATTGTGATTCTAAAGGTGAGCGAAGGGTTGCCATGAACTAACCTGACTCTTGAATTCAAATTTCATTATATTTATTATTATATATTATATATATATATATATTTCATTATATAGAACTCCTATCATATTAATAGGTAATTCAATACGGTTTTTAAGCCCAAATGTCAAAATATTAATTGGTGATTTGATATTATTTTTAAGTCCGACTGTTCCAAATATTGTGTATTTTTCCAAATTTCTATTAGTAAATTATACTGTGAAGTTAATAGAGAAACTATACAATTACTAAGAACAAATATTCCTTATGCCGCTATTCCATAAAACACATCTGTATATACCATAAAACTTGACAATCGTGATGAATTATTAAGTTTTATTAAAACCGTGATTTAGCCATAACTATTGTTCGCGAATCCTCTTTATTTTTTGTCCGGATATCGTATCCTACACTCTTCCTTTTGAGTGCACGTTTCAACCACTGTGCCATTGTGTTATACCAGTGGAACACACGGTTGACATCCTGAGATTTTATCAATATCTTGAGAACTTAATTGTTATTCTGTGATAGGTATACAGCGCTACGCACGCTGGCTGAATACAGTAGCGTCCTTGCCACCTGTTAGGTTAACTATTAAAATATTCTGTGAATGTTCGCCATTTTTTAATGCGAAAATAATATTGTTTGACAGTTCCCGCGATTCGTGGATTAGATTTATATCAGAAGATAATAAATATAACTTTTTTGTTATTTTTATGGATTCAATTCAATATGTTCTAAGATGAGATCGTAGTTTATGTCTAGTCGTTAGTAGGAGTAAATTTTAGTCCTTATTTCGTTTTAGATTTCTAACGAAACTTTAAACTTCTTTATTATTCACCTTTAGCCACAATTTTGATCCTTAAAGGCATTAAGAGGTTATAGTGCCTTAAATTCCAGTATCTTAATTGTAGACTTGATATTATAACATAGTTCTACTTGCACATAATTTCAGTCAATTTACCTATACTTTCTTTCTCATACTAACTATTATCTATACTCATACGTTACGTTGGTGGCCATAACTTAATGACCCTCACACATTTGTTACTAATGAAAAAAGCGTTCAAATGTCAACTATCAGGATAACAACTAGGATAAATGTCACATTACATAGACTACATGACAAGTTGACACTTGGTTTTAATTGGTTTTTAATGAGGTCCGACATTAACTGACCTATTTAGCACCCAACCTATTTGCTTGGATGATACCTTGGTGATAAATTTAAAGGAATGTTTCCAATGGTATGGGACTTAATATCATGTAACCAGCTGTCCGTTTTAAGCTGCCAATTGAAGTAAGACCTAATCTTGTCTATATGTGTTTCAATATTGCTTATATAATATTCTTTATATAAACTAAATGATACCTAAATTTATGTAGATAAAGGTCACAAATTTCTAAATATTTAATGTTTTAATAACTTGACCCTAACCTTACACCTCTAATCTCACATTTACTAATACATAAATATATTCATCTTAAAATTCATAACATCAACATTCACGTCCTTTTATCCCATTCACAGTGAACAGAACCTTGGAGACATCGATACTCCTAGGTCACTTTTAGTCACATCCTAACACACAATTTACCGTCTCAAGTACAGATTGAACTCTGAACTCTAGATTGAGGTGAGGTATCAGGGCAAACAATAGGGGCAAACACTCCATTTGGCAGATTGGCTAAGTGGCCTCTCGAAGCTTGTTTATTTGGGTGAGGTACCTGTTTCTGAGGTTTGGCTAATATGTGTAGTTAGGTTAGTTTTGTAGTATATTTTGAGGTGTTAAAGTATAAAATTATTGATTATATGTATGTTTATGTTCTGTACCCTAATGTAACCAGTATTGTACTTTAAGCGAATTTTACTGACTTTCAGGCTCTAAATACTTACTGCGAGGACCTATATTAACAACGTGCAGATTTATCTATATTTAAAAGACTAGTGCCTAAGTGTAAGATTTAATGCGTATATTTTACATTCATAAATTCGCGCCTCTGCAAATCCACCTGGGACGATCCGTAGATTTAAAAGAAGTATGTACATAGTTTAATTGTTCTTAAATACATATTATTTACATGTATATTTCTATACTCATTGGGAATAGAACCCGATACCTCAACCAGCATACTTTAATAGTCTTTTTATCAAATAACATTTCTATATATAAATACCTTTGAAATGCAATCTCAAGAAAATGGGCCCAGGAAATCCGTTTCAACGGATTAAAGCCGATTAAAGAGTATTTTTCCGACGTTTCAACATACGATAGGAATGAATGAATTAATACTTGTAACAGGAAAGGATTTCTCTATGATTAGTGATAGTATTTCTGTATGTTAATCTCTGAATTGATAGACACAAGATCCGGATATTAACTCCAGAGTTTTGAGATAAGGTAGATAAAGAGATGTGATTAAACTATTTTCATACCTTGCGATTATATTTTTTCTTTATGATAGAATATCTTTAATAGATATAATATTTACTACAACATCTATTGTTGATTTAGAAGAAAACAGATTATAATCACTTTTAAGTTTTAAGTTACAGTAGGTGCAATTTAGCTTTTGAATTTTTTAAATAAAGACGTAATTCTCTTATCAGATATATTCTTATTAAGAAATATCCACTGTCGCGTAGCGTTAGAAATTAGCTAAACAGCCAAGAAAAATGGAATCACTCACGTAGTGTTGGGAACTAAAAATAAACTCAAGCGCCCCACGTCGATAGTCCCATTTCATCGACTCGCCGTAAACGATAAACAATACGGTCCTACTTCGAAACGCGAATTAAATCGTTTTAAACAAATTGATTATGTGTGAAAGATATTTGGGTTACGATTAAACAGGTCGTCTTGATTAACAAGTTTCGTAGGTACTAAACTGAAAAACTAGTGTTTATATTTTCATGTTTATTGTCAGTGCATTTATACTAGAGGTTAGTACAAACAGATTGATGACGCCCATTTCTTTACATAGAGGTATGCAAACATCTCTCATATCTATTTTAGCGATCCTGGTAAAACTCTTTTGCTTCATTCCAATCCATACACCATGTAATACACACGTAGAAGTTATAGGTTCATCTAACGCAACCCTTTTTTCAGAATGTATTAGCTATAATCTTACAACATAACTCTTAGGAGTACATAAAATGTAATGTAACGAATATAAACGAAAGATTTAAGAATTATCTTACAGTATTTAGTTGGTTGCCATGACAACGACGTCAATGATGCGCAGAAATACAATGGTATATACAGGCGTGGCTGTTGATGTCAGTTTTCTTTGTCTAACAATGGCGGCGCGAACAGAAAATATTACAATATTTGGAAAAGGGCGTAGTTTGTTGTCATAGTGTTTGTAAAGGGCTTGTAAAATTTCTGGATGATTAATCTGTTTTTGAGGTTACAGTAGTTTCTGTAGGTCGTTGTATATTTAGAGAATGGTAAAAGAAAATACATCATAAAGTACCTGATCTCATTTGAGTAGGTATTAAAATAAAAAACAGATTGTACAATTACATACATATATTCACGCACGATTCCCTATAGAGAGGTAGGCAGAGACCACGGATCCTGATTTGTTCCGATCCTGATAAACAACTTCCGCTTCATTTACAGTTGACACAAATAAACCTCTTCTTACAAACTATATTATTAGGTCCGCCCTTGCGTACAAATGAAAAATAATAATTAATTAGTGTGTGTAATAAAGTAACAATTCACATTAGTACTTAGGACCGGAAATACTATTCTTCCACTACCTACTGGCAATCTCTGAAACCACATAGTACATAAACGAAAATCTTATCAGCAATTAAATAGACATACCATCGCCTTAACCGTAGAGATGTCCTAAGAAGGTGTGATCATAAATTTTAACGATAATTAATATTCGCACAACGAATAAATACTGGTAAGGTTTGAGTATGAGTAATGTGGAACACATACGGAAAGAAACGTACTTGTATGCTTGTTAAGTATTGAAGGAAATAAGGTGTATATATAACTAATGCATAGAAACTCAAATATTTTTCCAAGTTGTTATTAAATTAGTTTTTCGTGTAAATTATTTTTTCATGAATAAATAGAGTTAAGAATTTAGAGGGATGATTTAATATTTTTGGTGAGGAAGGCTCCGATCCGGCTAATATATTCATAATAGTCACATTGACTATATCAACTTAGATCAAGGTTGCGACAAATACACGAAGGGGTTCTAGGATAGAAGAAACTATGTATATTATATGGTTTCTGTTGAACCAATGAATTATGCATTTACTACTCAGATTGAAAAATCATAACAATAATAATATTTTTAGACACGATTACCCCAATTGAACTAGAAAAGCATATTTTTAATTTTGCCTCCACCGGGAATTAAATGCGGGGCCATTTGGGTAGTTAACCGTTCGTGCCACGGAGGTAGACAATAATAATTGATTTTAAACTTATCATTGAGTTATCAATCCGTATCTATTTTACATCTCCAAACTATTTTTGTAAACGTACTGGTAGGAACAATATTCAAAACGGCAGTTAAAATTGACGTAAGTATTTTATTCTGAACACGTATTATTATGTTCGTTGCTAGTGGCACATACATTTATGGACTGCTGTACTATTGAATAATAATTTCGGGGACGTACGTTACTATGCTAGGGATTGGGAAATTGAAAATGAACTTATCGATGCCGATGTCTTTAACTACTAACAGATATAGTACCTTTTATTGAATAAGTATGTATTTCTATATTTATATTGCAATAGAAATAATTATCTATATGGCTTGGAAGTCTCAAAAAAAGTTTTTTTTTTAATATTTATAATGGTTCAAATTGGAATTTTTATAATAATTGACTGAAGTGGAGATTTTGTGATAAAAACTAACAATTACACTGTTAGCGTTCGAACAATAAAAGTTTCACAATTCTTTGTCGTCAACGTCTAAAAGTACGATAAAATCGTAAAGTATCGATTACTATTGTCCAATCTCTACGCACAAAATCCCCGTAGAATTTATCAATAATTTGTAAATTGACTCCAATACAATAGCAAGGGAACAATATGTTTACTTTTTGTTAGTTCAGGATATAGGGGTGTTCGCTTTTGCTAAATTTATTAATAGATTACCCATGAAAGCTGATTCTTGAATTACTTGTTACTATTGACTCCATTCAATAAGGTACATTGTTCCGAACTGGTTAGGGACTGGTTTAATGTAACCAGCTGTGTTGAATTGTATAACTATAACAGCCTATCGTAGAAGATAAATTGACTGAATCTTACTGTATATATTTCATATAAAGAAATATTCGGACACGGTTATGGTTTTATATGAATTAAAAAAATGTTACTAAGAATCTGAAGTTTACTCGGAGATTTAGTCATACGATTTAGTTTTTTGTTTATTGTATCATAATTGTAACCATTAAGTACCTAAAAAGTTAATAAAGCACACATAGGTAAACTGAATGTTTGAAACTAACAAACTTAATTGTTCTATAAAAAGACAGGACACCAAAGCGGCATAACTCAAAAGGGTTGAAAATCCAGAACCCTTCTTGAAAGATAACTGCACTTCACAGACATCATTTTATGAACTCTTTTACCTTTTAATCTTCGGATACGTAGATGGAAGGTGAGTTTACGTACTTGTAGAGTCATTAAAAAAGGTCCTTGAAACGAGTATTGTTTAGCAAAGGACAAAAAAAAACATCTTATACAATAATTTTGATACACGTGAATAATAGACAAACATTTGGATGTTTCAATATGAGTAAGAAAACAAAATGCGAACGGAATTGTTTCACTGCCCCCGCATTTACAAATTGATATAATTATATCTACGCTATTTCTAAGATTTTTTTAGAAAAGATTTTTCTGTACACTGTTATAGGATATCTTATGATATAGAGTGATCTAATTATATCTTTTTTCTGAACTACATGTTTTATAATATTATGTTTGCAAATTACATCTTTACGAAAGATACTTCGGGTACATACGAACTTTTCTGCGACTACAGCGATTGAAAGAATGACAGTAAGTATGGATTCGATAACACAGACGATGAATAAGAAATGGTCTTGTACCACTTGAGAATATCTATCTATACCTTTTTTTATTTTAGGTTATATTTCGACATTCGCGCCATCTTCAAATTTAAATCGCTCCCTTTGGCAAACAAACACATGCCAATCAGTGCCTGCTTGGATATTACATTTCTTTTAAACTTTGTTTCATGAGACATTTTCGACGTAGACCAAGGCGCCATCTCCACCAACGTAATTCGATTAAAAGAAAACAAAAACGCTACCTTGGCACCAACATGTGTTTACGGCGATAGTGATGACAAACTATCGTTCTGCTTACGAATGAATTACGAATATTACATCTACTAATTATTTAGTGAAAGATGTGTTCTGTTAATGACTAGGACAAAAAGTTGGTAATCTTGTTTACAACGACGTTGTATAAAATTGATAGTACGCGATTATTAGGCTTCTTTTTTGTAGGACTTAGCTTAAAACTGTGCCCTTTCATAAACTCGAGAGTATAAATTTAAAACCAGTACAATAATAAATGAAGCTTATTCCTATTTTACATGAATTGAAATATTTTGTGACTGTAAGTAATTACAAACCTGCTAAATATAAACTAAACTATTGCTAAAATTTTCATCGAGAGATTTTAGCATGGAATATGTCATTTTTTCCCTTTTTCTCCAAATGCAAAGTAACTTAACAATATTTAGATATTCACAGTAAAGGTTAGGCATGAAATATGTCTTTTTTCTTTATTTTTTCTCCATGCAAAGTAACTTAAAATCTCAAAACAAAGCTCCCTCTACACCCCACGCTCAAGCCGACTAAAGCCGAGCATAAAGGTGCATACACACAGGAAGTTTACCCGGCACGTGCGCTCGTATCCTTGCACAGGATGTTTTGAAACATTATTAAACTATCGACTGTCGATATCGATTATTCGAATGAAATGATCGATTGTTTTAAGCTGATCGCTGGTTTAAGTGCTGGTTAAAGTTTTATGGCAAAGGGTTATTACTACGGCTGTTTAATGAGAAGGTATTTTAGGTTTGTGGTTGAAATAGCTGTGGTGACAGGATTAGTTTCCTTAATGGTTGAAAGAAACACGCATTAAATCTATTGAATCAGTAATATGGGGCCGTGGCTGACTTATACTGAGCCTATTCATGTAACTTATTTAACATCTTGTTTTTATTTTTGTTTTGTTAATTTATTTATAAATATTCTATATATTCATGCATTTATTAGCAACGAAGATACAGCAAATAACTATTTTATTTCTTTGTCAGTTTTGCCAACTATTATGGTCTACTGATAAACAATATACGGGTATAATCAAAATACATAAACCACTAGTACCATTATACGCCATTAATTAATAATAACAAAGCGTTTATTTACAGCCAAAAAATCATACTCAATACAAAAAGTTTACTAAGCCAAACTTAAAGACTAGAACTTTCACATACAAATCGTTAAAAAAGAAAAACAAATTTGTATTCTTTGGAACATCCTCTAGCGATGTTCTGTCTGCAGTAAGGTTTACTAATAATATAATCATAAACCGTAACTCCACCATGTGTGCGAGTCAGTTACCCTTCCCCAGACGAGTGAGTGTCCCCCGACTATAAATAACCCAGGGTCCAATACCTGGTGATAGGGTAAACATTACATAACATATCTTCAAATAGATGTAGACTAATACGTCGATAAAATTTAGTTTGAATTGTACAACCCTATTATCTGAAAATCGCTTCTCTCACAAATTTGCGTTCTTATGAGGCTTGCTTGAAAAAGGCTTTTTTTCATAATATGTATCTTAAAAAGTACAGTAAAATATATATGTCATGCACAGATTCGTAGTATGGAGATAAAAATATCATTTCTATGTCATCTTTTTAACCTCCTCAAGCTCCTAAATCTCGCATGTTATATCTTTTGCCATATTATTGATGAAAAATTCTATAACTCAAAAATACGTTCTTTTACTATTACAATATTTTCATATGTGAACCCTAATGGTTTTCAAATATCTCTTCACATGTCGTATTTATCTTAATAGGTCGGGTTTAAACTCCTGTGATATTAGTCTTCACCTACTGTGACTTATTAATTACTACTTTCACCGGCTAAATCAATCTCTCTCTAACACTCCCTTAACCCAATTGGAATCCCGATTTTTCATCACACCGCGTTCATAGACCAATTCAAGATACTGTAATAAACACGTCGTAAATCAAAACCTATTTGTATACAAACGCTATTTTCGGCTTCACTTATTCTAAGGTATATTTAAAAAACAACCCGTGTGGAAGAAAATAAACTTTATTACCTATTACGAAGGTGTATATTGCTTGTAAAGTAAACGGGAATATGTTTTGTAACTTTTTAAAGTGGTAAAAGGGCTTAACCCTTCAGTAAATGAAAAATGATAGAAGACAGAAACGTGATTAATTGCTTTTAAAATAGACACGTAAGATGATAAGGAACAACAGTAATTACTTTATAATATTATGCTACGAATGGTATATGTTGTGACGTAGACAGAGATTTGTGTTACTATTTCTGAAGTCGTGAATCGTAAGCTTATTTAAATATTTTACGTAGAATTTTTGAGGTTCTAACCCTTACTAGTTACACAGATCCTCTTATACGAGTCGTCTTCGTATATAAAGTCATTCTCTAGATCTTCTTATTGTAGAATAAAGTATGCTGTTTTAATTGATTCGCTCCCATTCAAATGTATAGTCAATGTCTTTGTAACGGAGACCTTTTGTGTTTCTTTTACATAGTACATGTTTTGTTAAGTACATTGAATGCAAGTAACAAGTACAAAATTCATGGGATGTCATCAAAAATGTTGTTGTATTTCTTAGCTTTCAGTTAACTATGAGGTAAGGATATGTAAGATATGAAACGAGTTTTCATATGAATGACATCAAAGAAACGTAGCCAGCTTACTTTTATGATTGTATCCTGTCTCTTTCTATTTAATTATTGTTTGACTTACTGCAATTTAAATTACATCAAGTTTTATCTAAATTTAAATCCTACAGGTCACTACTCCCTTAATTCTAACCGTATATTAGGACAGAGTAACGAATACCTTCAATCAATGTGAGTAAAAATGCACTATTTACGCTAGCTGTAGACATTTTCATCTAGGTTTTTAAATTTGAAATCTCAAAATAGTATTGTAGAAAACAGTCAAACCACATCAAATCAAGAAACAACACAGACACTAAAATAGATAATAAACATCATAATTATTAGTTACAAAGCCAAAACTAGGTTATGGCAATACTAAACAGATACAAGAAAATGAAAATTAAAATAAACAATGAGGGTTCTGGAAATCGGTGGTATTTTTATTGTTCCCTAGAGTTTTTTTATCACCATTCTATTACATCGAATGGGCATTCCTCGATCAAACTATTCGGAAAAATGTCCCGCCGAGGAATTTGTCACATTACTTTTTATTGGATCATAATTAAAATAACACACTGGCAGTTTGAGCTGAAAATAAAGTCATTACTTAGGAATATATACTACGAGACTCCTTGGAAATTTATAAGTATATATAATTTAGTATGAGTACTCTTCTAAAGTTTTAATGTACTTACTTATGTAAAACATTACACCATTAAGTAGATAGTTTTTGTATCAGGCGAATATTAATAAAAAACAATTGCATACATACAATATAACTATGAGGTAAGGTTTAAATACCACTGTTTCTCATCTATAAAAGTTATATTACTATATCTCTAAATTAATCTATCATTATCTATATATTCGCAATCCCCGTTCTTAATATAATTATAAAACATTCGAAATCTCGGAAGTGTTGTAAGTTGTAAGTATGTATGGCAAGGTGTGAACTAACCAAGAAATTCTGAAATTACCTCCCTAAACTAAACATATACCCATCTAAATGTGTAATTTTCAGAAAGTACCTCCATAAACTAAACATACACCTTAATTTAATCTCCTATTACATTAATCTGACCTGCCTGCGTGAAGACGGTAGAAAAATCCCGTCGCCTGCCCCATATCAAGCCTGTTGTTTAATGTGTCTGTTTGTTTAATGTTTAATTTTATACAGTGGCGATGAACTTTTGACGCGCTGTTATTATAAAATGTACGCGGCTTCGACTCTGGCGTTTCCAACGTTTTTCCTCATCTAAAAAAAGATGCTAAATAATTTCGTTCATGTAAGTTTTGGCATGATCATTTTGTAAGAGGAAATCAAAGGATTCGGTTTAAATCTTTGAATTGAGCGTAAAAGCGTGGTAGTGAAAATGCCATATGTCACGTTGAGTGGTGAATGTCTTGTGAAAAGTGGATTTGTGTTTGGTGATGACAGCACTTATTCAGCGATTTCGACGTTGATACGCGAGTACTGTAGCTAGCAAAAAATTGTAGACATTTTCATAAAAACTAGACTAATTCATAAAATAAAGTATGTAAAAACTATATAGCATTATAAAATGTGAATTTATACGTGAATATTGGAATATACACGTAACTTTTTTATAGTAATATTTTCAAGACATGCGTAATTGTTACATTTCGCGTTATAATAATAATGAGCATACTTCTATTTTAAATATGCAATAAAATATTGAATTTCTAAATAAGACTGAATGATTAATAAAATTTTGCGTGAAAATGCACATTAAGAGCAGACTGATATTATTTATCAACTTCGTTAAAACCATTTATCTGTCAGCAGCCTAAAATTACAGCCAATTTGTACGAATCTTAATGATTTTTGTGACATTTAATGTAATACGATGAAATTTGTTGCTTATCAGCAGACTATTTATATTGAACTGAATTTACGAAGTAGGTTTACGATATATCGATTTAAATAATGAGTCAAATTCACATTTAAATATGCTTCGATGGTTAATAATATTATTGGCATGATATAAATCTTGTGAAACATTTGCTGTACAGTATTTCCATACATGATTTCTAATAAACTAATTCACCATTCATAAACTGACATGAAATAGAAGGATATAGTAGAAAATATGAACATAGTAATGGTTATAATACGTTAAACGTCGGGTTAATAAAGGTAACTTTATTATAAGCGATAAGTATTGTTAGTTATTAATAATAATGTAGTAAATGTTAAACTTGGGCATACACTATTAACCAATACAAACTTTATAAGCAAAATACTGAATCTATTAATCTTCAGTCACAGTTTATAAGTTTGACAGGAAAATAACATGACATATCCGCAATTGCAGAACAATTTTCACCATTCTTTTCTTCTTTTTTCTACTAAATAATCACAGCTGACTTCATTCCTAGACCTACGCATTACAAAAAACGTATATTTAAATTACATTTCCATTCATTTCAGATACTAATGGATCCAGATGCAAAAAGTTGGGCTTTTGAATACTGAAACATGAGGCGCGACGCTTTTCCCGCCAAACCAATGTGGCGCCGACTGCCAATCTTTTTCTTTGCGCTGCTGGCAACTGCCACCGCTGCTTCAGCCAAAGATATTGTGTTAGGTGAGTCTGTGTTTCTATGTTGTTGTGTATTTTTAGTCGATGGGAACAACTGTGAAGTAATATGGAGTTTTTTCTATTAAAAATATTTTATAAAACTATTTATTTGTGTAAAACAATATGAATGTAATTTAAAACACCCAAAACGTATAAGTATTGGAACTAAACAGCCAATAAAATTCAATGTGTAGCATGTTTTGCAATATTGAATTTTGAGTATCGAAAACCGAAACCGCGAGACGTTATATAAAGACGTTTGTGTGGACGCAGCATGAATTTTTATCTTCGATCAGGCATTCGGAGGCCATTCGTATTTATTAGCAAAACCTGGCTTTGATAAAACTATTTATATTTAAAACTACACGTGGATCGGCATAATAATGGGAATCTTGGGCAGGTATTTTTTATTTGGCAAACGGAAGCTGCTTGTAATACAATATGGCGGCGCCGTTGCATCCTGTTTTTAAGGTGAATTACAAATGGAATTCTATGTTACATTAATTTGATGGAGTGAATGGTTGAATATTGAAGGTCCGGAAGGTCTTTTTGAGATATTAATATTATTTTATTTATTAACAAATTAAACAAAACCTTCATTTAAGATATAAAGACAATTTAATTTAAAAGTTTAACTTTAATCTTAGGTAACCAAAACTTAAAAATACAAAAAGAGGGTAGGTAACACAACTCAAACTGCCGCCATTTTAAAATTACCAACCTTAATTGCACAGGAAGGGGTTATAATTCCACGTCAGCAAATAGGTTGGGTGTGTCAACCCATCGCTCCACTCATTTGGTTTTAATTAACCCTCCGGATGTCATAGGCGATTATTTTTATGACCATTAGAGGTCGCTATTGTCGCTTCACTTCCGGTTGGGCGCCATCTTAAACGGTCCATTTGATTGGGGATGTCATTGTTAATTTGATGTAATTTTCTCTGATTTTTACTTCTTTCCGTTGTCTGTTAGTTGGGGATTAGAGAGAATGTAACCAGCTGTCACCGAGACAAACGTTGAATAAGGCTTTCCTAGATGATGGTTTTTCGGTATCTTATGCCTAAAACAGACTAATTGTCACGAAATATTCAGTGTGTGTTTAATAATATTTGGCTATTTTTATCTTCATTTCCAAGAGGTTATAATTTCGGACTTTTCTGTTAGTTACATCTAAGTTTTATTACGATGATTAGTCGTTGCTATGGTAACCACATAAACACGCGATCTGATACGTACACAAAAATATGTCCATTTTGAATCTCCCCTTTGCACATTTCACAGATGTACTTTCTTTGTTCAATCACGTCCAGAAACACGTGTACACAGCCAATAACTCATAAATAAACGATATGCGCTTAATTAATCTCGCGAACCATAAATGGGGGAATAAATCTCAATAAATTCACGCTTGGGCGACAAATCTTTAAAGAAATTTGTCACTTTCTGAATATAACCGGGGCTGACGCTGTCGTTTTGCATATTTTCGTACATGCGGGCTCATAAATTTCGTGTTATTTTAACTCAAAACGTGTACGGTGTTTCGCACTTGTTATTTATGGGTAGCAACAACAGTATGTATGACTACAGTATTTCAATGGTAGTTCTGTAGGGTAACGAAACGTAGCCTAGTTTTCGTAGTTCATGGTAATGTAGTCTGAGTTAGTAGTTTAGAAGTTTCTAGTAATTTATTTTAAGCTATAAATGTAAATTAAAATAAACTTGAAGAGGCGTTAAGCTTGTTTAAATTTCTATATTTTTATGAAGATTTTATTTACATTAAATAATATAGTAAATGTCAATTTCATTACTGTAAAAAAATATTTACTTTAGATCTATTTCATTTCCAATAATAATAATAATTCGTCTTAGGTAAACTATATATTTTTAACTTTAATATAATTTTTTATGTCTCCAAAATCATTTCATAACAAAAATGGTATCAAAACGATACAAGATAAAATCTTTTAGTTTTCTTGTGTTACCCTTTGTATCCACGTGGATATAACACCATACACCAATACCACTGTATGTACCAGTTCTATAGTTAGCCTGTACAAGCTAAGCCCATAAACCATCGTTGGCAAGGCTATGAATGAATTCAGTGAATGGCCACATACATTGTACTCGGAGCAATGTGCAGCTATTTTCAGATTTGCCGTAAACCTGCCCTAACTAGACTAGTACTAGTTAAAGTGAATGAGTTTGTCTGGTCATCTTAGGTGTAGGTACTGAAGGGTTCAATTTTCCCATTATTACATTGACTTCATTCATTCACAATTATTAAGGAAATAAATCACAATTATTAAGGGCTATAAAGACTCCTGAAATATTTTAGAAAGAAAGATAGAAAACACTATATTCACTGCACTAAATAACAGAACAGGTGTTGCTGTGCAGTTGCTGCAGTGATCAAGATTAGTCAGTGAATATTTTACGTAGAACAGGTAAAATATGGAGTTAAATTGTTAAAAGTAAGAGCGCTGCTCTGGAATTTGCTTCTCTCTTACTGCTCTGATATTTGTATAAACACAGAAGAAAACAACAAACATTAAATCCAAATAATAGAAGTAATTTCAATATGAAACCGTTATTCGGTTCATTCGAAGGCTTAAAACAATAAATCATACATATTTTATGTCAGTATAACTAAATAACAACTCGTACAGGTTGCACTCGTTTAAAGTGTAATACAATGGTGTCTCACACCGTTTACTTAGCATCATACTAAAATCCTATACAGTTCTTCTTGCAAGATGGCTTCTAATTATAAACTGTCAGAGCTCAATGGACCGATTGCAAACATAGATTTGAACAATTTATTTTCGGCGCATCGCATGCTGACAACAGATTAACTTGCGAAATTATTTACGATGCTCCGGCGCTGGTGTTGATGAAAATAAGCGTTGCGACTGTTATTATTCACAGTTTTGTATAGGCATAAGCTAAAGGGTACAAGTAAATGGTGTATACTTACATGTATTCAAGCCTCTACGTCCCCAACGACAAATGCAGAGACTATCAATCCGCACCTGGAACTACTCGTGGATCCTGACAAATCTCTCTTGCTGCACTCACATCCACTGACCATCTCATACATGCTCTTCTGTTCTTCACAAGGAAAGAATGTTACACTCTGACAATAGGTACAATTTAGAAGAAAAATTCTGCTTATACTATTACTAGCTTTATGGTATTACCTTGCACCTGTTCCTCACGACATAAATAAACTCGAAATTTTACTAGATTCAGTGACAAGTATAACTTATCCTACAATTAAGCAACCCCACAAGTCATGAAAGAGCCAATTTTCTATAAATATTATGAGTATATCTTGCTGTTTACATTTCCAAGTGATCTTGTGTCTCTAATTATATAATAAGTTGTCTCCAATACTAATGCCCAACTTCCTCTTGGCAAGGAAATGCAACGTGTCTGCCTGATGCAGTGTAATTTGTTTAAACAGCGCTCACAGACCAAATCTTGCGTCATGGTAGGAGAAAATACCTACGGGCTTGCGTATGCATCTGCTATGAAACGGACTTCCTCTTTGATTGAAAATTTGCGTCAGAAAACATTTATTACGTGTTGCAAATAACAATAGTTTGTACCGATATGTTCTTACTGCACTGGTGTACTAAAATTTCGGATCGTAAAATCTTTAGTGCTTGCACAGTCGAAAGCCTTGTTTAATGAGTTACTTCTATGAATTTGTATGACATCATAGTGTCCACTATAATTGGGATGACATTATTCTTTGGTTTAGAGAAAACTTACCTCACAGATTCATATAAATATTCATTAGTCCTTCATAAAATTTTAGCAGTGGTAAAGTGAATGTCATCAGAATGTGTGTGTGAAGAACAAAATGATTTATTGAATCCTTCCCACAAAGGTCCTCTAAGAAACTTTTGAACCAAATTAGAAGCATAATTATTACACTTCTAATAAAAGCAGCCAACTTCCGAAATCGATTGCCTCCATCGGAAACGGACTTCAAAGTTGCAGATTCATCAAATTCTAACGAAAGCATTAGCGACATACCATGACCACTCCCTTTGCAGTTATTTGACAAATGGATTGACCAAAAAGACATCTGTTTATATGCTAGTGACATTTTAAGATTTTACATCCCGATGATATCCTTTGAAACGTCCATTTTGCATTTCTCATGTTCTTGTTGAAGTTTAATAGTTGTCTTTTAATGAGATCAGGATATCGTTTCAACGCTTGAAGAAAAGGGAGTTTTAGTGTAATGGGCTTGAATTTTCTTTTGTATTTGCTGTATCTTTAACTGATGTTAGCATTTAAGTAAAGTGTTAAGTATGTTTTAATTTGTAATGTATTGGTTGGAGATATGTGTGTTTAAGTTGTGTTTTTTCTTTAATTTATACATTGTATAGGTAATATTGGATTTATTTTACTTTTATTTTTACAAAGGAATGTAGAATAATCAAAAAGAGTATTTTTCTTTAAAATTTCTTTTAATTTAACATGAGCATCAATGAAAACCATACGTAGCTCAACATCTAGGACTATTCACTAAATGTACAGATAACGTAATTTATTTAGAATTAATAATCTTCTAATCAATTCCATCTCTTATTCTCTTAAAAGTAAGCACCGGATACTCTTTACAAATCATCGATTCCATCAAAATATCAAAATCTGAGTCGTTCCCATGTTATATTTAGCTTCAGGTGTCCATATGTCGGGACCGTTCGCCATTCGCGAAGTTTTGTTGTCTTTAAGCCACCATCTGTTGGGATTTATTGGCTTGCCTTTAATTTTAGATACAGTTCTTGCTTACTTAACCTTTATAAGTTGAACTCCACTCTCCTTTAACTTTGTATCCAAGTGTGGTTCTATTTAAACTGGGAATGCATATATTGAAAGGCTGTTGTATTTCTGAATCTATTTTTATGGTGAACTTGATACCAATTATGAGTGACTGGATATGTTTAATGCATTCTAGTTGACACTAACAAATGCTGAAACAGATTTGCTTTAGTAGCTAAAGATATGAATGAGCTGTATTGGTCGCACCACAAGCTCATTTATCCTTATTGCTTTTTTTTAGATATAAATACATACAGCATGGATATTGGTGTTTTTTAGAGTATACAGTTCTGAGTCTTAGTAGTTTGCTAGATATTAAAAAAAATACAGCTCAAATAAATATGATATCACTATATAGCTATTTTTTTTGTTACTTTGAATAATTTTTAATTAGTTAGTGGCACTAATCGGTACATATATGTTGACTATATGAAAAAAATCCCTGAGGCTGGATTTTCTTGTTGGTTCTTCACCAAGCTAAGGCTTTCGAAGCAACGGTAGAGTTATAGTTATAAGACAAACAGTGCCACTCATTGTATTTCAACGTTCAATGAATATTAATATTACTATATTGAATTCATTTTTTTTAAATTGGACTAAGGATTTCAAATTTGTAAAACACTTTTACCTCTTAATTTCCTTGATGGATGATATAATTTCATATTAACGCTATTATTTCAACGTTTCAAGAAATTATGTCGAGGTTATCAAAACTCGCATTTCTTTTCATCCACATTTCAAAAGATTCAGTTACATCAAAACCCCGCTACATCTTTTGATCATCCTTTCATCTGAACTCAACTGTGAAACTCGTTTAATATAAACAAATAGTTTATATACCTGTTCAACAATCGTTAATTCTATCAATTGACTGCCGTAAATGTTAAGTAATTTCTTTTATCTATGCTTTGTGGTTGGGGCAACCATGGAATAGTCTTTTTGTATGTTTAAATAGCAGTTTCGAATTCGGAACATGAAAGAGATGAGAGACAAAGACGGAGCATGTGATCTGAATGCAATAACAAACGTAATGTTTGATTGTTAGTGACTGTGGAGCTACTGAATGGCATTGTTGATGTAAGTGGTAGGGTTGTCACCATGTAACAGCTATAATAATAATATAATTTATTTGTTCTCTCACAAGTATGTTTGTGAGAGAACTGGTGCCTAAACTAGGACAATAAGTCCTGTGCCTTACATGATTACTTATAACTAGGTACATAGGTAGTGGTGTTCTTATTAATATACCTACTTATATACATTCTTAAATACATACAATTTCATAGCTAATATCCTATATGAAAAAATATACAAAATTGATTACAATTTTCGCATCGCAGACCCATAATTCCGTAGTAGGTATCAGTAAGTAAGAGGCAGTTTTAAACAAATTGCAAAAATCGTAATAATACACTATTATTTGTCCGTGCATCCGTTAAACTAAAAAATAATTTATTTGTTGTTGCAAGGTTTTATCCTTAAGTTTTTATCTTATATTAAATTTATCTCTAGATTAAGCGTTAAATAATTTACTGAACTTCCTAATTTATGTACTTCACGCAGACAATAACCTATCTTCTTTCAACCACTTCTTTCATTAGTCCAGCTACTTATCCAAATAAGTAAAGTTACAAAATTATATTTTTTATTAAAAATATAATTTTGTAACTTTAGGCAACCCTTCCCAACTCAATCGTCGGGTCGGTAAAAACAAAAGCCTGCCTCAGGGTGTCGTCGCATAAAAGATTTTTCTCACGACTTACACATGCATCGTCTCAAAGGCTTTATTGACATTGTATAGTTCATCAATATGTTGTAAAGTCATGTAAATTATCAAGCACGTATATTGATTTACATATACTTTTGTAATAAAGATATTAGTCATCTTGAAAGGCTACTAAATCCTATACTATGCAGTATTCAACGAGTGCATACTATATAAAGTTTAATACCGTTACATCATTGTATTACCTATCAAAGATACATTTATAATAATATCAATCTGCAATAAATAGGTAAATAATAAGTTGTAGCCCTCGACAAATTTTGTCTTTTATTACTAATTATATTATTTACTCTTATCTAGTTAAAAGTTTAGTTTGGTGTCTATGAATAAGTTTAGAACGCTTTAGACGAATATAGCTAGCTCTAACTCTACATGTAACCATACAAAAGCTTGTATGTTCGGACAAAACTGTACAAATTAAGAATATAGGGTATGGTCTATCGCCTAAGACTTCTAACAATACCTCTATAGATACTAATACTGGTTATTGATGGTCTAGCACCATATACCAATATAGTTGAAGAATAAACATACAATCTAGTTTGGCATTTAAAATTCAATGTACGTTTCCACGGAATAAGTTCAGAGAAATTATTGAAATTCACTTGCGCTCTCCTCTCACGTAATTTGGTACTGTTAAGAGTCGTGTCGGCATTTGATACACTTATGTGATCGAACTTTCTACACACATATATGGCTTTTTACATATAAATGTATACTTATGTACTTTTATTATTTGTTTATACAAAAGACAAATGCGTTCACAACCATTGACCCTTGCGGGGTAGTCAGAGGTTCAGGTGTCCATCTTCGTTTATTTATTATCTCAATATACGTTTTACACCTTTTGATGTAAATATTTTTATGTGCTGACTCAATGGTAGTTTGGAACGTATATAGAAAGCTAACTAACTGTCTTTCATGCCAGCATGTCGTAGAAAGTGACGAAGGGACTAAGGTGAATTGAATCTAATGGACGATGGGCTAGCAACCTCTCATGATTTTTAATATCAATTCCATAGTTACCACGATCTCTATAGTTTAACTAAAAGTGACCGCGTAGTGTTATTAATTTAGATTCTTTGTTATTTGTTTCTAGGTAACAACATTTTATTTATATCTAAAGGAAATAGTTAAGACAATATTTGATAGCAATTTCGACTTCGTTTTCCTTCGATTGTAGCGGCGTTGGTGTAACCATGGCGACAGAATAACAAGAAGTGCAAACGCCGTGGCATTAGTGTTTGTACTTTAGCCGACCGACATAACATTAGTGAGGGAGAATGAAAAAACTACTTACTACTTACTAAAGAAAAAAATATTTTGATAGCATTCTATGTAAGAATACAAATCTATTTCTAGACCTATTAAAGTTGTTGTTCCGTCAAGTATTAAATTATTGTTATCTATTTCGGAGATTTGAATGTCATCCAAAACAATAAAGAGCAAGGGCCGCTATTTGTAAGAATTAATTAATGATACCTATTTGTTATGGCCTACGCCTCGTCGCATCATCACGTCTGTAATGTCTGAAAGATTAGATGGAGGTACAAGATTCTTTAGATTACATACTTTCATCTTACTCGATATGTATAGCACAGTTTACAATCAATGTAACCGCTAAAACAAAAAATAAAAGCGTCTTAAGAGAGCCTATAAAGAAGATCAAAAAAAGAAAATTCTCAATTCTCAAAACGATACGCCTTGTTATCGCAAATAAAAGAAAATGTGAATTTAGCGTGGAATTACGTTATCAAATATATGTATTTGTTCAATTCTACTGTTCAGTATTTTATAATTTATTTGAAGAAAAATCAATAGATTACCAGCTGAACAAAATTTCTTCTTCCGAAATTTCTTACATTCCGATATGTATAATACCCTTATTTGTCTTTTATGACAGGCACATACAGGCAACTAGATAATTTATTCAATTCCCCAATCAGCTTCTACCTTGTCTTTGCTCTATTTTTCAATTTAATTGGAATAGACGTGACATTTACGCGAGATTTTTTTATTCTACAAGTCTTCGTGTCACTTTTAACGATAGCAATTTATAATAGAAGTTCTAAACTTTTAATAGTTCATTATAGAGGTTTATAAATAACATTTCGTAATAATATAGACTGAGTTTATGTGGAGGTAAAACGTTTTACGAGGTACACCATAGTTTAAGATGTCTACTAAATATATTTGAATAGGGTGAAGTTAAATATGATGTATTTTTTAAGGTTTGATTGTGACTGTGCTAAAACATTATGATGAAAAGCTTGAATGTTCCATTATATTACGTGTTAGCTCACTTTTGGTGATAAATTATGAATGAAGAAGCATTTCTTATAGCAGTAGTCTATCGCTTATTAAAGGGTCAATGAAGCGAAAGTATTTTGTCAGGATTAGGACAGATCATATACAGGAAAACGGGCGTGATGTTTATGTATGTATCTCTATCGCTTTTTTTTAAATACATTTACCAAAGAAATATCCTAGTCCATGAATTATATTCTTCAATATTCTAGAAAGAACAAAGCTTGTTTGTTGTATTGAACTTTCTAACCATCTCAAGTTACTATTATACTACTTTGTTTAAAACAAAACAAATTAGTAGCTCCATTATCAATCCTAACCCTTCCTTACAATACAATCTGTCACATTAACCACCAAATAGAGGCAATAGAATGCCCGCTAATGTTCCCAAATGGCGTGGAAAGGGACATTTGTTACATGATTCCTGTTTTCGTAGTAAACCTAAACTGAAGCGTGTTTTTCTAAGAAACCGCTACAACTGCGGTCACATTACTGAAGAGAATAATGCTGCTTATTTATGGTGGTCGGGGATTTAATTGAAACGTAATTAGCTGCCGTTTTGTATAAGATGCCTTTCAGATTAAAATGTCATTTAAGGGGAGGAAATCTTATGCTTTAAGCTTGATTTTTAAGGTATAAATCGCCTTAAAACTTATCTTAATCTACGCATATTTTAATGTCGAAAAAAGGGATATGATGTTTTAGGTATCCTTATTCAGATTTAACAGACAATTAGGTACAATATTGGACCACAGCTAGCTACAGTTTAGACAAGAAACAAAAAAACCTATCGTTACATGTAATGTATGTAATGATTTCCTTTCTTTCTTTCTCCGTAAAACTGTTTACCCAGAACCCAAAACATTTTAATCAAATTTTCAGAACTACACAGAACCGGAACTTAGCGATTCTTGTAACCCACGCTTCCGTTTATACATCGTACGTAGAATCCAGAACTATTTATGAGAAACATAGTATGAGCTGGGAATTAGAACATTGTTTTATAGGAATTGATTTTTATTTACTAGTTCTCGGAATAATTTTGTTTTACGATTCTTTGTATGATTTTATGGCAACGACAGTGAATGCGTACTACTCGTATTAGATTGTAGTGTCAATCTGGTTAACTGTCGGTTTTATATGATCTCTAATAGATAATGTTTGTGGGCCGTATGTTATGAGAATAATAGTGAAATATACCGTAGAATCCACTGAAAAAGAGGAAGCTTCCTAACTGGGCAGGTGTTCGTCCAGGCTAATGGCTTTGAGTAGGAAATTCGTATATCTCGTTTCCGTTAAATATTTTAATAGGTTCTGCGATATTGATTATTTGTAATTATTTTTATTTTTTGCTGCTGTCATCTGTGGTACTTTTGCTGTGTGCGCTCTAGAGGTCCTCACAATACATATTATTTTTTGTATATTATATAAGTGACCTGAAAGAATCAAGGAGCATGTATGAGAAGGTTGATGGGTCTGAATGAAGCAAGGGAGATTTGTCAGGATCGTTCCAGGAGGCGATCGATAGTGTCTGCCTATATCGTTGGGGACGTATATGCGTGAATATATGTATGTATACCTAAAAGGTAGGTCACAATTGTGAGCTTCTGATTAGTCAGCTAAGAATAGAAGAAATTATTCGTATATAAGTTTTATCGCCTTATCTGACAGTTTAATTTGACATCTTTAGCACCTACCTACATACATACACATCACGCCTGATTCCCTGTAGAGGAGTAGGCAGAGATCACAGATTCCTCTTTCGTCCCGATCCTGACAAACCATTTTCCCTTCATACACACTCGGCGGTTATAGGTACTTAATTAAATAAATAATGAAAGCTCTGAATCCCTGTATATTCCTTTTAATATTAAACATAAATACTTTCAAAGCTATGCACACATTATCACATATAATCACACATTTCTTAAGAATCAAGAACGCGATATTAATAAATCAGTTTTCGAGATTCTAATCTTGCGTTTTAGGCTATTAGGAATGTTTAGTCTAGACTCAATCTAGACGGAGCCTTGACGGTTTTTGTTCTAAATCTACTTTTATTGTACACAGTTTAGTCTACTACTAACGTATATTTAAGTCTTATACCTTTTGGAGTAAACAAATTGACGGTTAGATAGTTGGATAGTAGACAAATATCTTCGGTCGTATAGTAAAGGTTGTAAAACTACCGAAATCTTCAGATGTATGCCCTAAAAGCAATTATTTTAGTGTGTAATTATAAGTAATGAAGAATATATTGCACACAATATGTGATTTTGAAGTAGTTAAAACCTACTTAATATTATTATTTATGTTCTTATCACTCTAATCAGATAATAAATAGTTAGATGTACACCGCCAATTGCAATTTACATCTAATACTATTACCTAATATATTACTGAAATATATATACAATTACTTATTTTTTATCTCTTACGGGGGAATAATATAGTTTCTTGCACTTTACTTATAACCCATGAATAATTCAGTACACAAATATTCCATATGGCATCACAACCCTAATATTAATCTTAAATGGTAACATAAGAGCCATCATATCTCCAACATTCAATCCACCCAGAAAGGGACTAAAGGTCGTGAATGTAGCAATACTAACTATAGTTCGTGTGAGTCACAATTAGATGTATTATTAGGCGTCACGTGTCGAAAGGGTGTGCATCATAAGTCTGGACACCGTCTGGAATAGATGAATCAGCGTTTGTCATCTCGGAAACTGGGTTGGGCCTGAACTACATACGTATACATTTCTATAATCACTTTCGGGGCGGACAGAATTTTGAGGACATTAAAACGTCTAATTAGTCACTTATTAGTATGGGGTTGTGAAGTCTTATGGAACATTGGTGACAGGTGGCTAGCTCATCGCCCTATTGATTCTATATACCCCTAGTCCCTTAGTCTCCTCCTTTTGAAGTACCTATAGCATACTAGTCTCTTTATTTTGACTTTTACTTAAGCACATAATATTTCTCGTAATTAGGTTTATTCCTCACAATATGCGTTGATATCCTATTTTATTGTTTACTCTTCAATTTTATTGTGTTAAGTTTTTTATTTTTAATAAGATAGTCAAAAGCTTCAATAACGATAGAAATAAAAGCTTAAAACACCAACCAATATTAGCCATACAAAATTCCTTAGTGGCACCAGACGTTGATATTTAGGTAGCTCTCGTGAATGCATTTAAACAAAGGCAAATATTAACTTGACTAGAGGACTTCCACTCAAGACTGCATTCCGAGGTGGAATGTATTTGTCTTATTACATTACTAAGCATGTATATTGTATAATCAAATTTACGGTTAGGTTTATATGTAATATCCGATATATTGGACAAGTAGTATTTCTCTGTCTCTATTATTGAGTAAATGTACTGGGTGTGTAATAAATAATAAATAAATATATAAAAAATATAAGCAATTATAATTAAATAAAAGTATTTTACAAGAAAACGAGACTTATCGCGTATATTTTAGAAACAAAGTATATATTACCTTTTTTACCAGACTTTTCTTTCATGTTGCAATGGCCATGGTCAGGTCATGAATACCCATTTTCTTGTATGAATAAAGCTTGCCTTTAAGTTTTCGCATACATATATGTTGTTTTTCTTTCAAAACGTACAGGAAATTAAAGTACCTGAGTCAGAATATGTATCATACATGCCTTCATTAATAAAACTAAACTACCCTTATCTATCATAACGAAATGAAGAGAAGAATGGCAGCTAGTCTCATCTCCTTCATTGGGTCCAAACATACTCCAGTTGAAGAGCACTCTCGACTCAGACAGAATGCCAAGTAGACTCAAAACGGAAATTCCTAATCTTGGAATTATGCTATCACTGCTTACCACTTAACACGTGTTCGTCGTGATCTGGCAGGAGTGGACTTCATACGGTTTTGTATGGTGTTAGTCATACCTATCACACCGTTGGAGTATTCAAAATAGAAGTAGCGAGAGAATATAAGGTTTAATATTTATGATAGTACTTCTAATATATATATTACTACATATAACGTCTTCATACGTAGGTCTAAGTAAATTATATTTCTATTGTTCTTGTGGGGTAAATAAAAATTCGAAGATATTAGTCAGATAAACGGCACAGATCCCTGTATAACAATTAACATGGTTAATTATATTACTGTAGTCTGGCCTAATGCGTAATATACAAACATGTTTACCCCTTGGTCTTTAAGTCGAAAGGCCTTCCCGACAAAAACAAAACGACAAACGCGTTCACGACCATTAACCCTTGCGGGGTAATCAGAGGTTCAGGTGTCCATCTTGGCAATTGCGAAAGTAGTATTTCTATGGCCACCTCGAACCGACGTGTTGACCAGATAGTCAGTGCTCAATATGAAAGGTGGTGAACCAGGTCGCCATTTACAAGCACTAACTATTAACTGTTTGGGGAACAGGTAGGTTTCCTCACGATGTTTTCCCTCACCGTAGTATTGGACGCATTTCGTAAATGTATTTTTATTGTTATATGCCTTCCCGACTTGATTATAATAAAAAAACGGTTTTTCTTTACGCTAACTTCGCTCTAAAATAACTATAGACTTTCTTACTGACACACTTCACCTAACAAATCGACATTCTATGCCCAAACAGTATTACATTTATTAGCACCAATAAACCTTAAGAAAACAATTGTGTGGAATGCAGTATAAGTCCTAAGCTAAGGACGGCATTAGTATTCTAGCACTGCAGGAGCAATCGCCACCTGTGTTAGGTGGCCTCAATGCCTAATGTGGGGCAAATGTAAGCTAATAGCGGGCTAATGTAAAGACATGATAATGTTGCATTATAGTCTTGTGGCACAATCAATCGTACATACATATTTCGATTTTCGACAAGTACATTGCAGTGTAATGTCCTAAAATTATCTGCAAAATTTTATCGATTTTTTAGGATAAGGCAAAAAATAATTAAATGAAATTCTCATTGAAAGAGTCTTTTAATTCAATTCTTTCAAGGAAAAAAATTGTTAATACATCATGCCGGTTTTTCACATTTATGACATATTCACACATGTGCGAAATTTCGTATATTATTATTTTCGATATATTTTCGATTTATTATTATATTTAAAGCAATAATAAATTGTAGATCTCGTTTTGCTGATACAGAATACGTAAGTAACTCAATTCCGTAAAAAAAGTCGATTTATTGAACTTATGATTTGCAAGGCAGTGTAAAGTACCTCATCGCCTCTTAAAACAGTTTGCTCACTCTCATTAAAACTATACTACAAATCGCTACCAGCTTATATCCAACCGTAAATCGAAGAACGTTCTTCATTTTATGGCCCCTTCAGATAGCATCTTTGCATTGACACCATTTGGAGATGACAATGCACCGTTGTGTTTATAAGCATGCGATTATAGATTATTAATATTCTTTGTATATGAAATTATAATGAAGACCCCTAGTTAGCGAAAGAATGGTTAGTGACGTAGATTGAGCTAGTGTAACAGCGTCTTTAGTTATTTAAGTCTGTTTATAAGTGAAAGAAAATCATTTATTATATTATTATGATGCTTTTACGATGCCAGTATTAAAAAGATTCAGTTGTTTCTATTTCATTCTCTTCCCAATACATTTTATTCATAATTTAATCCAATGTATGACATTATATAAAAAAATACATTCTCTTTGTATAATTATATGCGATCCCAATGAAGGTTTATTAATATCAAAAATCGTATAAACTGTAACCGTAACTCACAGGCATGTTTAAAAGACAATGAGGCTGACATTCCATCACTGTTTAAAAACGGTGTACAAATTTGCACAGCCCTTTGTATGGAGGAATAATAAGTCGCAAGTGCCGATTGATTAACGTGCTGTTTATTAAAGTATGTACGATGTTCCAGTACAGATTTAGATTCTTTGTTAAAAATGCCTTTACTTACTCTTATATGGAATGTTGGTAATCCAAATAAAAAATGTCCTGTAATGAACAGTCAGCGCTAAAAGTGCAGTCTCAGTAACTTTTAATAAGGTTTAAGTTTATAAGAACAAAAGACAATATTTTAAAACTGGCGCCACTATGCATTGTCATGGACACTATACGTTCGCGTGCTACGAAATGAAAAATATTGTCTTTTGTTCTTATAAACGTAAACCTTATAAAAAGTTACTGGGACTTTACTTTTAGCGTGCGTGCATTTATAAGTGCTGGATATATTAGTGACGTTTATATATAAAATGACTACTGACATCTCATACATACAGTTGTGTTAAATGTCAGGATTCTGGTATCTACTTACTCCTGTATACATACGTGAGAAAGAAAGCTTTATGTTTAAGTTGTTACAAAAAACTAAAGGCCTCTTAAAGAATGAGTTTTTTGCAAAAAGTATTAACATGTACCAAAATACTATTTAAAACTACACCTATTCACTGCATTTACAAGCCTGTTCACCAAACAGAACCATCTAGAATCGTAAATATACAGAAACAAAGTACGGCGGAGTCTGGTTCAAGGGAACCTGAGAATAACCGTGGCTCATATCTAAATATTTAGGCTGGGATTCGCCATTACAACGTACTGTATGAAGCCCGTGGTTGGGACTTAAATAGAACGCTAGTAGCTGCCTTTCTTACCGGTATGTCGTATATTACATATAAATGGGATACCACCCACGAAATTTTAGTATGGTTAAACTTAAGACCAATTAGATATTTTCTTTCAAAGATTGTATATTGATTATACCGTAAAATTTTGATAGGAGGTGATTAAGAATGAAACTTATTGTAAAAATAGTTCTAAAATGATTGAACAAGTGTCGTGTAGCTATGGTAAATGTAAGATAATTTACCATAGCCGAACACGTAAAGTAAACACAAAAAATCAGGAAGTTGTGTCTTTGTGTTAATTAAATGAATGCGTCTATAAATCGCACTTCCTAAAAAGAAAACAAACTTACGAACCTTAAACAGAATTCTCCGTAAAGATAATAAGTAAACAACAATAAATTTAAAACCAAATATGGCTACCTTAATTGGCGCCAACACCTCGTGCAAATAGATAAAAACTATTTTTTGCTTACCGAGCGCGGCAACGGTTTTTGTTTTTTCTGCCATCCCGCTACTGCATTGCTTGCATCCAAATGCGATGTTTATTTTTAACCTGGCAACACGCGTGGCGTTATGCTTTTTTCACTTTTCGTTCAGGCGCGTTCAATTACTCCTATGTGTTTGAAATCAATTTCATGGAATGGTTTTCTTGGACTAAATGTAGATGGCAGATGTGTCGCAATAGTAAATGTTTTGTATGTTTACAATTTAACCCCTAACGTATGTTGTGATAACATTCTTTCTTAAATATATTTAGACTATATTTTATCTATTAGGGAGAAAATGTAGTTGAATTTCAGCCTTTACCTAATCAGTATATAATCCGGTTTATACTCATAGCATTCATAAAGATGGGATACGGTATTACTTTTGGATATTTCATCCCTAATAACACTTTTTTTCAGATCTAATTGAGTTACTTAACTTTGATTTTTGACTATAGCTAAAACATATTTTACACGACGTTAAGTGGCATAGGACCGCTTGTTCAATCTTCAAACAAAACAAAAATGGTGCAATTCACTATCCGGAAAATTTGCTCCTAAAAATTTTTTATCTACTGTCTACATAAATTCCAACAGACTAGTTAATGTAATGTTTTGACGTCTGTCAATGTCAGAATACTATTATTAGTTGAGACGTGGATACGCGAGGTGGTAATGCCTGTTGTATTGAATTTCGGAGCTCGGTATATCAAACGCGGATTATTCAGCTGACGTGAATTCGTTTTATAGTTGAATGCATGAATGTTTATTTCCGTTTGGTCTAGTTAGTTGTTATGTATGTACCTGTCATATGAGTGTGATGTTTTTCTCATTAGAAATTATGTTGTATACGTAAATCTTAAATTACTGTATTTCATTTGCTATAAAAATACGAAAACCTGATATACTATTGCATTGAAAAGAAAAATTTGTGCCAAAAATAAATAAAGAAACTATAGTCAAATATAAAGTACCATACATAATATTTTTGAAAATTAAATGTAAGTACCTTCTGAAAAGTTTACCTAGGTTTTCGGTTTACTATGGCGGCAAATGATAAATAAATATATAATTAATAATGGCGACCACACATCACCTGATTTACAAATCAGACGCGAAAGGAAACGGATGTGAGTCGGTGTCGCCTTTTTAATAAATCCTCATTTAATATTCACGGCTTGTCTATGGCTAGTTGTGATCAAAAATAAAATTCTCTTTCATCTTTCTTTTCTTGGCGACAACACGGCGAGTTGTTTTGTTCCTTCTAATTTCTAAATGGGCCGCTTCTGTGTTGAAATGTATCGTTAAAAATTATACAGGATGGATAGACTGAGTGTGACCAACGATTTGTCCTAAGCTCTATCAGGTATTAAATAGTATTCTCAGGCTATTAAAGACTATAGCAATGAGAAGAATTTGACCTTATTAAAGAATAAACTGGTGACAAAAAGTTCATAATGTCTTGTTCTATGTCGTGTCTAATATCATACTTAATCTTATAAGGTCCTTTTAGTTATGCTGAAGCTCTATCAGGTATTTAAGAGTTGATTTAGACTATAAAAAATAGTCAAATGAGAACGTATGAACGATATTGGCGAATGAAATCAAAAAATAAAATATTTCAAATTATGTTTCTGCTAAATATACATATGATTACATAGAACGATATCTAAAACGGCCATTTTTCGTTATAACTATTGCGTAAATTCAGTATCATTAAAATACCTAAGTAAATTTATATACGAAATTTCTGTATTTACTGTGAACATTAGCTTGAACGCTCACTCGACTTTACACGTACACTTAAAGTAATGCCACACCTACACTGTCGTAAATAACCCCGTCTAAAAATACAGCACTCAACAGACGCAGTGGAGACTGAGTAATATTTGCAAAAGCATTGGGTACTTGTAAGAGATACTTTAATTAGACATGTCATTGACGTTAAGTCAAAGGAGCTTCACTAGAAACTGTCCCCTAGTCTATTTACGGTGTTGCCAAGTTTAGTGCAGATCTCAACACCTTATAATGTTTATATGGCAATTCAACGACCGCTATGTTTTATATTGTGGTAAACTCAAATAAAACAAATTAATATATCAAAGTCAAAATATGTTTATTAAACTATTTCTAACATGATTCATAATTAACGGGACTTATCCTTCTTATTATATATTACATATATTATGTGTTCCTTCACTCTGTCCGCAATAGACCGTTTAGTGTGTTCGACGTAGGATTTCCCACAGCTGCAATCAATCTTATACACACCCTTATATCTTATATCATGAGTATAAATCGCGAATCTCTTAAAACTATTATTTCAAACATGGCACTGAGCATTGTCTTTACATATTTTTCACGAGGTTAGATCAGCGGAGACCCTAGCTTGGAGAAGAACTAACAAGAAACTCCGGAAATCAATTTATTATAATCACCCTTAACAAACATAAAAATTACAAAGAGTGGGCAAAAAACACAACGCAGGGTAATACTAAATTTACCTTTCATACAAAATAACACGCAATGGCGGTAACGTCAAATTTAGTTCCAAGTTTGGCTACTGCCACCTTATGTGGCGGGATCTCTAGTCTATTTATGGTGTTGCCAAGTTTAGTGCAGATCTCAACACCTTATAATGTCATTGATATGGCAATTCGATGACCGCTATATTTTATAGAGGGCTAGTGTTGGCAAATGGATTATATTAAGAATATATACATAAACATACGCTTCACAACTTGTGTATACACACTCCCTTTTTTATTAGGCGGGGTAGTCGGAGGCTTGAATGCCCATCTAATAAATCATTAAGAATATATGTTAGATTTTTTTGTCTCATTTTCAAATTTTGTTACACAATGATTATTGTCGTATATTTATTGATGATTATAATATTATGCCTTAGGCTTAGAATAACAGTTATGTGGTTGCCTCTTAAAATAAAAAAACTCAAAAGTCATCGTTACTAAATATTTATATTTCAGTTCCAAAATACTCGTAATAATAGTTGAGGGTATCATAGGTATCTCCCTCACGCCACATTCTCAAGTGTCAGATATCACTAGATTTGTGTCAAACAGTGTAAGTTCCCTTAAAATATGAAGTATCTAAATGTGATGTAAACGAGCCATTAAAAAGGCGAGGGAAAAGAAGCTGTCACTTTTTGACATTTCCTTAACGGTATCGATTTTAGAGTACCCGCCACATAAGGTGGCAGTAGCCAAACTTGGAACTAAATTTGACGTTTCCGCCATTGCGTGTTATTTTGTATGAAAGGTAAATTTAGTATTACCAGCGTTGTGTTTTTTGCCCACTCTTTGTAATTTTTATGTTTGTTAAGGGTGATTATAATAAATTGATTTCCGGAGTTTCTTGTTAGTTCTTCTCCAAGCTAGGGTCTCCGCTGATCTAACCTCGGTAAAAAATATGTAAAGACAATGCTCAGTGCCATGTTTGAAATAGTTTTTTTCCATACATACATACACATCACGCCTGATTCCCTGTAGAGGGGTAGGCAGAGATCACGGATCCCCATCTGTCCCGATCCTGACAGACCACTTTCGCTTCATTGACATTCATACATTCTCTAATACACTCTCGGCGGTTATAGGTACTCCTAACGTCACCTTTTTTCAATATAGCGTCTATCTGACTGTTACATATATGTCTTATTAGGCCGGCCCCTACGTAACCGCCCTTCCACTTCACTCATATATATTCCTTTTGTCAATATATAGTTTTTTTAATTTGTACTTAGATCATAAAATAACTTTCAAAGAGAGCTTATGATAGGGCCTTTTTGAATAAAAATATTTTGACTTTTGACTTTGGTATATTAATTTGTTTTATTTGAGTTTATAGCTCTGCAACCAAAGATCGTTACAAATGAAACCTCAATATAATGTATCGAGCCGTATGGCACAGTGAGTGCTAGTTTTGGCGTGTTTACTGGCAACACTGGATTACGCGACTGTGGCGACGCCTCCAACTGCCACCTTATGTGGCGGGTACTCTACCTACAAGTACCTATAATATCCTGCACATAAACATACATACGCTTCACGACTTGTGTATACACACTCCCTTTTTATTATGGCGGGGTAGTCAGAGGCTTGAATGCCTATCTCCGAAATTTCGAAGGCATGTTAGTTATGGGTCATTCGAAGCCCGCGTATCACTAGGTAGTGAACCGTATCGCCGTATATAGGCACTGACTATTACCTATCCTGCGGGATAGGCAGGTTGCCTCACGATGTTTTCCCTCACCGTTAGCGACTGTAAATTATGTACGTAAATGAAAAACATATATTTAAATTTCAATCATTGGTACATGCCAGAGTCGGGATTCGAAACTAGGACCTTTCTCATACGAAGTCCGAGGTCTTACCCACTGGGTTACAGCCGCTTATAATATCCTACCCCTTAAAAAATGCATATTTTACTCGTTCAAACTTGTGTTTTGGTGATGAGTATAATCTGTTACTGTCCAAACGACATAGTTACAGTCTGATAGAATAATAGACACGTTTATGTTCTTCTATTAATTGAGTTAATTATACAAAAACACTTAACTCGTAGTATACGAAGAGCCCATTACAAGTTCTAAAGAATTATGGTAATAATGCAATTAATATAATGGGTTATTTCTAAAATTCTGTAAAACTTGAAAATCTTTCAATATACAGAGATCTGTTATTCTTAAATTTATTAATATACAAGATACAGCTTAACAAAAACTTCAAGGTTTTCAGGAAACTTCAATTTGTATAGAAATTCAAAACTTTTCTGTTCATTTGTTTTTTTAGAACTCTCAGCAACGTGAAACCTTTTAATATGTTGGAGCAGGCGTTGAGCTGGCGTAGACAAATAGTGCCCACAGAAGTGGAAGTCTTCTTATAATAAACACCTGCTCCGTAGATATTTAAAAAGTCTCGTTGGATAACTCTGTTTCTACAATTGCAATTGTTATGTAATTTTGGATATCGGAGGCACTAATTATGCACCTTTTTTTGTTTTAAACCTCTGTTGCTTTGCGACAAGACGTTCTTGGCATCGACTACGGGTACGCTAGCTTGATCGTAAAACAGGCGTACTCATACAAAATGGTGTTTATATCCTAAACTAAAGATGCAATATTTTTTTACTTTTACTCTAATTGGGCACTATTTACGCAGAGTTTTTTGGCATAGTTAGCAACTCCATACAGCTTATGGGTAGAGTACCCGCCACATAAGGTGGCAGTAGCCAAACTTGGAACTAAATTTGACGTTTCCGCCATTGCGTGTTATTTTGTATGAAAGGTAAATTTAGTATTACCAGCGTTGTGTTTTTTGCCCACTCTTTGTAATTTTTATGTTTGTTAAGGGTGATTATAATAAATTGATTTCTGGAGTTTCTTGTTAGTTCTTCTCCAAGGGTCTCCGCTGAACTTCTTCTTCTCAATCGTTACACTCTTATCAGAGCGGTCGTGGTCTTCATGACGTGGCATCTTGAGCAGCCGAAATGGTTGGTGAACTAACCTCGGTAAAAATATGTAAAGACAATGCTCAGTGCCATGTTTGAAATAGTTTTTTTACATACATACATACACATCACGCCTGATTCCCTGTAGAGGGGTAGGCAGAGATCACGGATCCCCATTTGTCCCGATCCTGACAGACCACTTTCGCTTCATTGACATTCATACATTCTCTAATACACTCTCGGCGGTTATAGGTACTCCTAACGTCACCTTTTTTCAATATAGCGTCTATCTGACTGTTACATATATGTCTTATTAGGCCGGCCCCTACGTAACCGCCCTTCCACTTCACTCATATATATTCCTTTTGTCAATATATAGTTTTTTTAATTTGTACTTAGATCATAAAATAACTTTCAAAGAGAGCTTATGATAGGGCCTATTTTGAATAAAAATATTTTGGCTTTTGACTTTGGTATATTAATTTGTTTTATTTGAGTTTATAGCTCTGCAACCAAAGATCGTTACAAATGAAACCTCAATATAATGTATCGAGCCGTATGGCACAGTGAGTGCTAGTTTTGGCGTGTTTACTGGCAACACTGGATTACGCGACTGTGGCGACGCCTCCAACTGCCACCTTATGTGGCGGGTACTCTACCGTGTATCCGTGTAATGACCAAATATATGATTATAACTATTTTCGTTTATTATATTTCTCTTTTCTAATCGTTTTATATCCAAGGATTTGATTCAAAGAAATAACAATTGTAATACCAATATTCACACACCATTTAAAAACTTACACGTAACTAAAACACACGTAATTAAAAATGCCAATTTTCTCTTTTTATTCGAAATGGATTTATACCTCCTTAATACTTAATAAAATAGAAAAAAATGTTAAGCTCTTATACCTATTGAGGATCGGAACACTATACAAAATAGACATTAGAAAACAAGTTTGCTTTGACCATCTTTCTAAAATAATTCGCCAATATTATCACAACTAATATTATCTCCAAATCTCCGCCACAACTAAAGGGCATACACATACGCAGATTTAATGGCTGAGCACACGAACTTGGTTCGGTCGCCAGAAATAGAATTCACCACATCGCAACTATTCCTGCACACCTGAACGTCATAAATTCTCATCCAGGTGCTCTTATTATGATCCTCTTATCCTTTTTGCTGAGGTCCCCCGTTTAATTGGCTATAGTTGGGAAGAAGCCTTGATTTAGGATCATCTATTAGGTTTCAGACAAATATTTTCTTTAGACTAGTTTACTTTGTATAGTGAAAAGTCCGAAACACAAGCGCTAAAGATCTTGATCTGATTAAACTGTTAGAATTTATAAGCAACCTTGGTAATTGTTGATAGTCGCTAATCTGATGTTGATTAAAATGAACGATCTTCCTTTATACGCGATATTGGACTAGTTTATTTTAAAAGATGGGCGGGCAACAAACCCAATAGCTGTAGAGATCCTTAGGCCTAATTAAACACTGGTAAAGACTTCAAATGAGGTCTTACAATATTAGTAATGCAATTTCAAAACTGCAGTTAATGGTCACTATGCTACTGTAAATAAATTATTGAGGTACATTTCAGTATTTTTGCAATTCATTTATTCATACGTCTTTCTTAGACTATCTAGACATACTAGTCGTTTTAGACTATCATTGAATTGACTGTATATAACATCACCCCCATAGAATATTTGCACCTAATGGAACGAAATATGTCAAGTACTAAATACATCGTTGCCCAATTCCGGAAATGCCTTTAGAAACTATAAACAACCTAAGCAACAACGGAAAGTATTGTCAACAGTTTCGAAGCTACACTATGAAGATGTCATCAAGAGTCGTTAATTAGAACTACATCAGACTAGCGGAAGGAAGCGACTGGGGTTTGCTGTGTTGAAAGTGAGAAAGAGATTGTGACGTAGAATTTGTACACGCGCCATGGTTTTTTAGTTTCTTCAGCCATTAAAATAATGTTAATGAATGTAGATTAGCTATGCTTGTGCCCGGTTTTAAAGGGAACTGGTGAGATTTTTTATTTTTGTCTTGGTAAAACAACGTTGCTTTGTAGACACTTTATACTTACAAAACATAATAACATTCCATGTTATTCTTTCTTCTGTGTGTATGTTAAGCAAATAAAGTCATATATGAAAATATATAATAACTTGACACTTATTTTTAACTGCCAAGCTAATATTCAACGAAAATAATACTACTTTATACTTAATACAATGTAAAATACTGAGCGCGAACTGAGTCGCTTTTGTTCAAACAAAAAGACTTTGACCAAAAGCGTTGAAAATTAAGATTAACCCGTCAAATCACCTTCCATGTGGCCCAAAAACAAAAGTCACAATTTTATGTTCAAAAATGTCACGTTCTGTAAAAATGTTTTACAGCACATTAACAGTGTTCCGAAGGGTTGAGTTTTAATGTGCTTTTTGTAGTCTGCATGGGTTAAGTTTTTAGTGTTTCGTGTTTATTTATTTCAATTAAACATTTACATAATGCCATGGAACAAAAATCTTGCGGCTGAATATCATGATATCGTAGCCGAATAATTATTTAAAATTAACGCAGTAAGTATAATTTGTATGTGTAATAAGATTTATAAGAGATGAACAATTATATTCGTTTATTGAATTCGTTCTACATACCCTTTGTGGTAAAATCATTTGACAGTCTGTAGCGAGTTGTTAATATTTTCTATTTTGCCATGGTAACCCATGGAATCTTATCCGTATATTATTTATTGCAAACTGTACCAACCCGATCAATGTTGCATTAAGTATATTAACTTACTCAATACTGATTGACCAAAAACCCTTAACTCCCTTAAAACACATGTTCTTCTAAAGTTCACACACTCGTAAATCATAGCGTTTGTGTCTTTTAAAGGGCCCAGCATTAATTAGTCAAATAAATCGTAAATCTTAAGAGATAAAAGTTCCACAGCATCCACTGTATCTTCTCACAGTAGTTTTTGTCCATCTAGCTACATTGTTTTTGAAAGTATCGAAATTTGCGACTGAATGTCATTGAGAAGTTTTTGTCCCATCCCTTAAGGTTTGCATCTGTGCAACACATGCATCCAACCACCAAAACGGCCTCAGCGAGATCGGAAAGAAATTTACTTTAATAGTGCTGTGATCAATACTATTTATATGATATCGATAAAAATTCTTTCGTTAATTCTGCTTGGTTATTTGTAAAGTAAAAAAATTCTATGTAACCAACCTAATTGAGACAATGAAAGTTATATTTTCATTCATTGTAACTACATATTTAAAATTAGTAGGAAAACTTGAATAACGAAGATTAACTTATAGAACTAGATAAATAAACATTACACTTACACATTCAGAAAGAAAACTAAAGATTTACATTGAATTTTGAAAGATAGACGAAACTAAAACTACACTTACTCTATACTATAGCAAAAGTGGATTGACCACAAACACTTACGCAAACCAAAGCACAACTAAAATTTACGAGGAATTTAATTGGAAAAACTGAAGTAAATGGTTAGAATAAGACACTTTATAAACCATCTGAAGGACCGCGTTCCCTTTGAAGTGTGAATCTGGTGAATGTTCCTCTCCGGATGCAACGAAATCATTCGAGTACTTGCCCATTGCTTATTTGTATGAGAGTTGTAATGAAGTACACTGTACTTATAGTTAGTAGTAAGTATAGATAGTTTCAGTCAGATATATACCTTGAGAAAAGGTGACGATAGAAGTGAATATAACAGCTGAGGGTGTATGACGGGGTAGGTATATGAATAATGCGTAAGTGGTGTCAGGATTGAGACAAATAGAGACCCGTGATCTCGTCTATGTCATGTGTACGTATGTATGTATAGTAAGTACGCATATATATGCTCGAAAACGTCGCCTATGATTCCAGAACAATGAAATAAATCAACATTGTTTGCCAGGTGGTCACGTACCAGAAACGAATGCTGTATTATCTTTTTATAAACAAATGTGTAACCCTGATCTGATTCTGGAGAAAAATATGTTGTTTTCCATTTGTGAAATTAGGATGTTTATTGAGTAAATTATTTGATATTTATAGGCGAATTGTTTTCATTTAAAATCGTAAAACCAGTAAGTAATGTATCGATAAAATAAGAAAGCAATTTTAAATCATCGATGCCAGATGTACGTTGCACATCCCTATAAATAAGGTCACGGTCCACAAATCTCAAGAGAGATCGTCAAGTTTCAGCAAAAGTTAAGTCCTTTGGAAACAATGAATAATTTTAACGGCCATTTCGGTCAAGAGGCTAAAATACGTTTTGGGAACTTTGGTAACTTAATTCTCTGAGGATTATGATGTCTAAGAATTTAAAGATTTTATTGAAACTGACGTTCTCTTGAGGTTTATTTCTAAGCATAGATAGATGGGTTAGCTTTTTTGTTGAATTCCGGTTCAACATTCACTTATGAGATGATCGTAACCTTTACAAGCTATTACTTATTAAGAAGAGTGCATATAGACATACATTTTTAACGTATTTACAAGAATATAGTAGATTTTTTAAACCTTAGCTCTCAATCTTCCGCAAAGTGTTGTTCCTAAACAAAGTCAATGCACCCATTGGAATCTTCTCATGTTTCTTTCATGTTATTGTCCCACATAATGTCACCTCAATCCCAAAGCCACGTCGTCCTAAGTCTTCCATCTTGGGTGCTTTAATTACGTTTGATGGTGACGTTCAACTTTGGAACAATCGGGCATTCAAAAGTCTTTTGTTTAACAATCGACTGCAGTTTGGGCGTCAAATAATGATGAAAGCGTCTCGGGACGAAGGGATCAAATCTTGCTTTATATAGGTTGCTTATAACGGTATAAGTAAGCGTTTTGATCATAGATAGTATCATATAAGATTAGATTGTAAGAGAAAAGTAGGAGAGATATATGTTTGTATGTACATAATATATATACATATCGCGATTTGCTAAGGAGTTTAATTCTGGATTTAGACAACTACCTATAAATTACCCACTGACCCGCTCCGGCTTTGCACGGGTATAAAATATATAGACTACTCCACTATTTGATGGATGTTATTATACACATGAACTTTCCTCTTGATTCACTCTATCTATTAAAAAAAACTGCATCAAAATCCGTTGCGTAGTTTCAAAGATTTGAGCATACAAAGGGACATAGGGACAAAGAGAGCGACTTTGTTTTATACTTGTAATTCCTTGTAACGTTAAACTTATTAACAGAATAACTTTTTATAAACATGTATATTAGTCACTGACAATCTGGTGCTCTATTGTGTAGTCATGTTATACATGTACTTATAAACTAAGGTTGATTACATTATATTACAGGCCCTATAAATATTAGAATTATTATGTATACTTAAGATGTACTTATATTTAAATGTATATCAACTAATAAACATTTTTCTTTTCAGGCCAAGAGCTGAGTGAAGTGAAAGTCTCTACCAACGAAAGAGTCAGGCTAATTTGTGGTGAAAAGCCAAAATCTCCAACTACCCTCATAAGATGGTTCAAAGATGGACAACCCATCGACAGCACTCTGGTCGGCAAGAACCGGATCACTATGCAGAGGCAAACGTAAGTAAATTAGTTATAAAGTCATTTTGGTAGGTTGTGCGCATTAAGAACAGAAGAGCATGTATGATAAGGTTAATGGGTATGAGTGAAGCAAGGGAGATTGATCAGTATCGTCCTAGGTGGTGATCTACATAAATATGTAGATCACCACCAAATGCAGTCAACATAAATTCACGAGCAAATCTCAATAATACCTATTAGAAACCCAACACAAATCTCACATTGATCCTATATCTAAATTACACCACATTACATATCTGGCTGCAGATTTAAATCATGCATTCATTCATCAGTTTGGCATAAACGCCGCTGGTTTAGATCATTAGATATCCGATCGATCTAATAAACAAATGGGAGTTCTATTTCTATCGACGGTTTGTTTTGTTGTTCTCGATATCTGCGCAGTTTTCGATGCGATTCGCCTTAACGGATATTTGCTTTTGGAATGTTTCGGCCTGGACGCATAATCGACCTATTTGGTGGCTTATGGTGGCCGACCTTCTGAGAAAGTGTTCATGTAATTTATAGCATAAGTAATAAGATTTGTAGAGTCTTAGAATGAAGGATCTTTGATCGTAGATTAGCATTTTGCTGGATAAACTGAGGCGAAGTTAAAGTATTTCAGTGTTAGCGGTCTCTTTGCAATTTGATAGATATTTTTGAGTGTCATACATTTCAGATATTCTGTTGCCAGTATTAATCAATCAATCAGTCTATGTCAGTCAACTACTGGACGTAGGCCTCCACAAGGATACACCACAAAACATGATCACTCGTGGCCCTCAACCAACCTCTACCAGCCAGTAGTATCGGAAAATGTTACTAGGCAACTAATGAATAATAATTAATATCAAAATAATAAATATTAAGTCTTCTAATACCAAAGATAACATCCAAATTAAGGTGACCACTTGAATATACAATAGAACCTGACCCGTTCATAATAAGACAATCCCATTTCAATTTTTTTTAATGTTTTTTGTCTTAAGAAGAGTGTTTTATAAACACTGATTATGCAGAGAAAGAAATCTCACACTATTTACCTTTTATATTTCCAATATTTACAAATGTATTGTTTACTATTCAAAAATGTTTACTAGGTACTCAATTGAATAAAGTGTACGAAATTTTCGTATTAACATCTATATGTACACATGTATAACACTGTTCATAAAATATATACTAGGTACTTATTGAAATAAATGTAGGAAAAAAACTGTATCCTGAAATACAGGTTAAGCATATCAGGTACAGAAAGTCTTTTATAAAATAGGATTACGTAACCATGAATAAAAGATATATTATTTTTATTATACATATATTAAAAACAATAAAAAAATAAAGATATATATATTTTTTTATTGTTTTTGTTACAGGCTCCGCATTAAAAGTTTCCGGTCTGGTGACAAAGGTCTGTATTCCTGTCAAATCAATGATGAACAGAGGAATATAGAAGAGCTGAAGGTTGTCATATTGCATGGTGATCCCAAGGAGAATAAACAGGAGAGCATTGAAGGTACGTGATTTATAATTATTGTAGTAATTACTTTTGTAGATAAGAGATTACATATGTTACTCTATGAAAATAAAATTTAAGGGTTTAATACTGCACCGATTATGTTAAGATGAATAAAATAAAGAAATAAAGAACAAAAATTTTGAACAACTTGAAACAAACTGTGACAAGAAAATGTATCTAATGAATAATATAATAAATAGTTCAGCAATTATTTAATTCAAATATTTTAATACTTAAATGTAAAGCCAATTGTCAGCAAAGCTAAATAAAATATTAAAAACAATGCATACGAAGAATCCCAGAACTCTTGTACCGGTCGAACTAAAGTCATCTTACCACACACGACTGGAAGCTTGAGCAAATATTTGTTATCAATATATTGAAGCCACTTTCAAAGCTGAGTATCAGAAAACAAACGCCAGCATTCTATCTCAAGGGCTTAAGTGCCAAGACATAAATAAGCTTCCACTTCTACGAAGTATTGGGTGAAGTCAATAAAATACAGACGAGATAGCTTAAACAAATATGAGTGCTAATAAACTGCGGTTATGCTGCAAATATGGGGGTATATGTGGACAGGGTAATCGGGATGGATATTGAGCTTATGGTTTTTACATTTCAGGTTTAGTTCTTTACATTACATAAATATTTAAAACTGTAGGACAGTCAAAAATATCTATCAAGTTGCAGTGAGACCTCTGATACTCTGAAATACTTTAACTTGAATTGTAGGAGCCACTATGTCCTACAAAACCAAATATTTTTATGGAAGAATTGTAATAAATGAAATGATTTTTGTCCATTGTTTTAAATTTACGTTACACGTAAACAACGAACAATTGTCTCAGTTCCAAATGTTTAACATTTTCTTTCTTCAACTTTACTTTAAATATAAATATAAATTAAAACATATACGTTGCTCTTTGGCCAAAATACACAACCCTGTTCTTATGGAACCCATAACTTTTTTGCCAATACCAGTAGCTTGGCTAATTTATTTCACTTCCTGGCTTAGAGACATACACCTCTAGCAACATAACGGACCATTTTGCCTCAGTCAACTTGTCATCAAGGATTAAAAGGGAATACGTTTCCAAACCAAATGTTATGATATTCGCAAATGCTAATTTAGGATCATTTAGTTTCCTCCCGTCTGCGGAATCTGGATTTAGTATTTCAGTGTGCAGTACATTTGCTAATGCATTTACATATTTGCACTGCCATTTACACATGTTTACAAAATAAATTTTAAGTTTATGGAAATGTATGCTTCGATAAGTATTTTATACATACGTATCCGTAACGTAAACAGGAAGTTGTTCCATTAAATATCTGTCAATATTGGCAAAATTCACTATATATTATTATATAATATATCACTTTTACAAAACAATATTGCGCACAGGGGCCGAGGTCCACTATTGTTTATATGCAAAATCGAATTTTAATATCACTTCAGTAAATCTTGAATTTGATAGCAAAAGCAGCTTTTGGTAATCCTCCATCAACTTCACACTGTTACTGAAGTGTTATTAAACTACGGTTGTGCTAAAATCGCTTTACTTTTGTCCCTCTTTGCTAAACCGAATATAAGGATGCCTTCTTAAATTACTCATAACCTATCTATCATTTGATATAGTACACATTAAGTGTCCTGAAATATTTCCTTTGTAATGTCTTTTCTTTTTACCTTAACTTATTTGTTTATTCGACAGAATATCAAGCCGACATGGACGTTCAGAAGGTTCCCGACTTAGTCGCTCAGCATCAACCCGATCCCCTACTAGTCAACAACTCAATCGACGAACGGGACTCCAAAAAGGAAACCAAGCACACAAGAGAAACTAAATCCAAAGAACACGGGGACCTCAAAGACGATGAAGGTGAAGAAAAGCCAGAAAAGGAACTCTTAAACTACGGGCATCTGGATAAGACAGTGATAGAATCAGCTCCGGTGTTCAAGCATCCAAGCAAGATGTATAAGATGGAAATGAAACCTGCAGGAAGTTCTATCAGGATGCGGTGTGCTGCTGAAGGTAAGTGTGTCATAGATACGTCATATTTACGTGCCTGGTACTTCTATTTCTCTAATGAGATAGACAGAGATTATCGGGTGGTAGGTGGCAACCTTGAATAATCTGACAAAGCTTTCTTACCTCACTCATAAACACTAACGTTCTTATACGAATACATAGGTGTGTCATTACACATATTATAATGTTTTTATGACTGCATAGGATTAGATTATATTTATATGAATTGCTGCATTTAAAACGAAAATGTTTGATCACTAGTAATGAGAACTAAGTTCATAGTAATTTTTTATTTTCCCTCATACATTTCGTTCATATTTGGTCAGTTATATAGTTTTGCTCAGTAACAAGATTGATTTATAGTATTTTTACACTATTTGCAAATATAAACAAACCAGAATATGCTAAGATTAGGGAATTTTCCGAAACGAGCGCCGTTATTGTTGTAGTTCTATTTTTGAATACACATTTGACGAGCGTGTAACAGACGGATATCTCACGGATTATGCATGGCAACATTTTATTGCTGTTGTCGTTGATATGGCTCATACGTAGACTTATGTAGATGACCTTACAGAGAGAAAGAATAACCATGTGATACCTTCAGTGATTATCGTTAAAGAGTTTATATTTTGTAGCTAATCATTGATAGCTTATAATAGTTTTGGTTGGCATCCTTGTAGTTATTTCCGACCATGTTAGGCTCTTGAATTTGCTAACTATAACAGTAAAATTTACGACGACATGAAATATTGCCAAGAGTCCCTATTTACTGCATCATTATTTATATTAATTTCAAAAACATGATTTTTGTAGTGAAAAGAGGATATTACCTTTTTGATTATATTCCAGGTAATCCAACCCCAAACATTACTTGGTATAAAAACGATGGAGAAGTAAGAAGAAACTACGGTCAGCCGCTATACGGAAAATGGTCCATATTCCTAGAAGAACTGACGAAACAAGATGATGGCAACTACACTTGTGTGATCTGTAACCATTTGGGATGCATAAACCACACAGTCACTCTGTACATTCAAGGTAAGGAAAAAATTTACCCATAATAAGGGTTTTATAGAAGATTATCCTCCCAACCAATGTGATATTTCGAAAAAAATGTTTATTTTCTATTTTACCAAATTAGCTTTGATTAATGAGAATTTATTGTGCTATATGATTAAGTAATGTAGGTACGGATGCAATCACAAATTACTACCTATCTGTTCAATAAAAAAGTCTATAGTGACTGTAGTTTAAAATCACGTAGAAGTCATAAAAATGTAGGATTTACTTTAACTGAACTTTAATCAATCAGTTACATTTATTCAAACGTACAAAGGTAAAATATTTCAATATTGACATGATTTTTCTCATACCTCTAGAGCGATACCCATCGAAACCTTACCTAAAGGAAGGTTACCCAGGCAACGTTACAGCCTTAATCAACGATACAGTACAACTGTCTTGTCCACCTGTCTCTGATCTGGAGCCATATTTATACTGGATCAGACCTACAAATTACACTTCAAAAGATTCTGAGGTTGGACCCACTGACTCTCAAATCCCCGTTGGAGAAATTGTTGAGGTGTTTAGAGTTTTATTGATAAGGTGATGGCTCTACCTGGTGAAGGTCATTCTCATCTCTATTTACTGTCATTGGGATAAAAAGGGAAAGGTTACTTCACTGACTCCACGGTTTTACACAAAGCTGGATGTTAAGAAAGCATTTCATTGGATTAATGTTTGTATACTTTTCGTCAGTTACATGCACATTTGTATGTTTAATTAAGAAGAAGGTCATGGTATAATCATCTTCAAAACAGTGTCATTGATATGTTAGACATAACAGTCGTATCATTTATGTTAAAAAATAAGGTGGTGGTCTTTCAATTTCATTTCATGTTCTTCATAGATTTATGGTCTTTAATAATCGTGTATTACTAACACATTAGTTGTAAGTTCATATTTCGTAATTAACCTTAGGTTTTAAGTTTCTTCCAGCTCTATTGGTGATAGAAGTGTTTAAACTAGTATGTTGTTTGAAACTGTAGATTTTAATTGTGATTTATATCACAGCACCTGATTATATGGCACTAGAACCTTTAATTTAATATAGTATTTAGGAATATAAATAGATGAATCATTCACGATCTTTGTAACTCTTTATAGAGCGGCTCTATTCGAAGCCAGTCCTGACTCAGGGTGTGTCGAACCAAACGCTCTTGGTAGGACAGAATGCCACATTCAAGTGTGAATTTCTGTCTGACCTCCACCCCTACATTTACTGGTTGTACCTAACCAATAGCCAGTTGCAATCCACGAAGTTCCAACTCTTCAATGATAGCAAATTCTTGACGGTGAGGGTCTACGTGACTAACGCATGGTGTGGACTTTCGTTTGTTTTTGTAGATGTCTAGTGTTTTTTCTGCTTCAGTTAAATTTTCTTTTTTATTTTTCGTAGTAGATAACAGACAGCATGTTTAGGCCAAAAACGTGAGCTTTTACGAAATTATGTGTAAACCTTCCAATGTACTATTTCTTACCCAAATAACTTGCATGCATACTACATATATACAAACAGAGAGGCATTACGCATCCCTACCGCTTGCATGTTCATACTAATTCAGTTCATAATTGAATGCAATTTCTAAAAAAAGTGTGTATTTATTCACTTATACAATAGGAATAAGCTTCATTGCATACTTTACCTGCATCATTTTGTAAGCATGCATGCTCTGATGCTGCTTTAAACAATCGTTACGTACGTATCATCATATTATTATCATCATCGTCATGATTTGTTTCATCATAAAGTATAAGCTGCATGTTTTTACCGCTTGTGTCAATTTCCATACATGCCAAAATCACGTAAGCATAACCCTATGATAAAGGAAAAAGTAGTAACAAATAAAACCAATTGCAGAGTGAAAATCCAGCGGATAAATCGGAACAGCTGACCATCTATAATGTTACCAAAGAAGATGAGGGGTGGTACGTCTGTGTTGCTATTAACAGTTTGGGAAACACCACAGCGAAAGGATACCTTACTGTATTGGAAAGTAAGTATTGGTTTAATATCTAATAATATATTCAGATAGCACAAAAATTATAGCCTATTTTTCATTACTTTTGATATATCCAAATCCTAATTTGCATTCATTGAATTAAATGAAGTCTAATTTTAAAATTACATTATTTATGACTATTTACATGATATATTTTTTTAATAAACATTGCGTGACAATTGAATCATAATTACAAATTTGCAACTAGTGCGAGTAATATTTTTATGACTAGTGTTTTAATATTCTTTGTACATATATTCCTAATTTACCTTATAATTTACCCAGCTCTGCCAACCCAAGAAGCCCTCGACCCTGGCAAACACAATCTTCTCATCAACATATTGACTGCCGTCCTTGGAGCCATGTTCTTCGTGGCAGCCATCATAGTGGCCATGATCTTCAAGAAGTGGAAGAGAGAGAAAATGAAGAAGGAACTGGCGATAGAGACGGCGAATGTCTTCGTGACTCACTGGACGAAGAAAGTGACTGTGGAGAAGCCTCAATTAAATGGGGCGGCGCCGACTGCTGGGGATCATTTGGTAAGCTTTCCTTATGTGTTTATATGAAATACGCCCAAAAACATTATTTTTTCGAATTTCTTTTTTACAATGAAACAGGATTATAATTGTTCTGATATGTTATGAGTTTATTACCTTAATAATGATCAAAATCTATTGCAATATCTGATACAACTAATTGTGTCTTGAAAGTTATTTCAAGTGTCTTATAATTTATGTGAATAAAATAGTTGAGACTGCTTGAGACAGATAAGTGAATACTGAAATGTGGAGGAATACAAAAGAATTAAGAATTATAAAAGCTAAGATTACACTTAAATGAATTTCAGTATTAATGCTTCAAAACCATTAAAACACAGCCCTAAATAAACCGCAACTCCTTATTCCCATGTCTCCATTACAGCTGATGCCAGTAGTAAAGATCGAAAAGCAGAAACTCCAGCAAGTACAAAGTCTGACCAACGACCTGGCAATGATGTCTGAGTACGAACTCCCAGTAGACATCGACTGGGAGGTTCCCAGGGAGTCCTTGAGCATTGGCAAAGTTCTGGGTGAAGGGGAATTTGGGAAAGTTGTCAAAGCTGAGTGCCTTGGCATTTTGAAGCCTGGTCTTCGGTCGGTTGTTGCTGTGAAAATGCTTAAAGGTAAGAAAGAGGATGCTTACTTTTTACAAGCGTTATTGATTTTTGTATGCCTAGTGTACGAGGAAACTGAAAATTTTATAGTAGATTTTTTATAATAATGCAAACAAGTCTTAAAAAACTAAGGTACTTGTGGACTGTATGATATTTTGTTAGCTTAAATGTGATTGCAACCGTGAATTAAATTACTTGTCTTAGAACTGAAAAACGGAGTGGAATATAATTATTTAAGTTAAGGGTTATAGATATCGTTAAATTAATAAGCATGTCTACTGTGACAGAGCAGTTGTTTTTCAAAGATTTTTTTGTACTAAATACACCGAAACCTTTAATGAATTCACATTGTTTGGTTGAAGATAAATATTATGCAATGCTAGAATATAAATATAACTTTGAATCAGAGTTTAAATAAACGGCTTCCGTTACAATAAAAGAATGCTTTTGGGTTATCTACAAATTCCTAGAACATAATGAATAGTCACTGTCTGGGGTTGGACGTTTTGGAATTTTGTTGTTTTGCTACACTGACAGTGTCATTTTTTATTCATACTGATTGCATTGCATTTTTTTTAATGTTAAACGAAATGGAATGGTATTCATACATATGATGATAATAACAATATGCAATTTATTTTTTATTTAATAACAAAAGTAGTTAAAATATGTAATATCCGTGTTAAATAAAATTTCAATTTGGGTTTTTGCATACATGACCAAAGAGTGACCAAAAAGATAATAATAATAATAATAATATTTGGACATTATTACACCATTAAACTAGCCCCTTGGTACGTTCATTTAAGACTAGTCAACGTATATTTAAGAAATATATACCTACATATTATACATAGATAAATACATATATAGCATTTATAATCAACGACCAGACTGGAAAGCAGTAGAAAAGCGTAGTTCTTAACTCTGCCTCCACCGGGAATCGAACCCGGAAACAAAAAGATTTTTTCATGTCTTCAAAGTTCTGTCCACGCCGAAAGGGATTAGGTCTGTGCACACGCATTTTGTATGTAATTTACACTAAAATTTCTTAATAGATCTAGTTTTGGAACACTTAGTTTTCCATTAAGTAAAATATCCTTAGTTAAGATAACTTACAGCAAATTTCAAACCCAAATTGCAATACCAAAAACCCCCATTTATTTCACAGAAGGCCACACGGACGCCGAAATGATGGCACTGGTCTCCGAGATGGAGATGATGAAGATGATAGGCAAGCACGTGAACATCATCAACCTTCTGGGGTGCTGCACCCAAGATGGACCTCTTTATGTCATAGTGGAATACGCTCCCAATGGAAACCTGAGAGAGTTCCTCAGGAACCATCGACCTGGCAATCGATATGAGTGAGTAACCTTTTAAGTTTTAACTTTTATCTTTGTTAGTGGTTTAGTTAAGAAAGGTAGGGACATATTTGATTCTCTTGCAGTGTACTGCTGTAAGTACACCACAAAATCGTTCTTATCCATTCCATCTTTAGATATTCTTACTTTATTCACGTTAAACCTGACAGATGGGTGACAGTCAGATAGACGACATATTGATAAAGGGTGATGTTAGAAGTTCCCATACCGCCGAATGTGTATCATCTGCTTACCCCTTATCTGTAGATCGAGACCTATACACTTTTTCTGTATTTTATAAACCTTCATTACAATCACGAACCTACTTTAAAACTTATTAAACATATAATAGAGTATTCAAACCTGATTGTAAAGTATTTTTTCTATGATACAGATACGAATCTCCGAAAGAAGAGTTGAAAGATAAGCGAACCCTCACACAGAAGGACCTGGTCTCCTTCTCCTACCAAGTGGCCAGGGGGATGGAGTATCTCGCATCGAGAAGAGTAAGTTGAGCCATAAAGAGCTTACACATTATAATGGTTATGATTTAATAATGTGAGAGTAGGATGGTTACTTGATGTTATTGAGATCATATTTATTGACATATCATATATGATCATATTTTATATTATTGAGTTTTAGCGGTGATTGAGATTTTAGAAAGCGTACGATTTTAGAAACGTAGTCATGTATATTCAAGTTAATTATAATGAATCATAAATAGGAACTATTCATACGCTGATAGCTTTACGCGTAGTAAGAACCGTAACTCCGCAGTTAGTAAACAGCTCGAGACAACACAATTTTTCGAATCTTTTTCCATGAATGTTATTCTTACCACTTAGCTTATCTTTATATGCATTATTTATGTACTAATACACCCCCTTTCTATTTCCAGTGCATCCATCGGGACCTGGCAGCTCGCAACGTGCTGGTTTCCGACGACTGTGTCCTCAAAATAGCCGACTTTGGACTAGCCAAAGACGTGCAGAGCAATGACTATTACAGGTAACGTTATAACACCAATTCTCTGTCATTCTACTAAAGAAGACCGCAATTTATTGAGAATTATTTTACTACACTTTCAAGACAACATGGTGTATACTGCCTTGAAACTGTAACTACACATTGCAAGAGAATAGATGCTGAAAGTTTTTATACTTTCATCTTTCCAGGGGAACAGACAGTTTTCTACATGACATTATTCACAACGTTTAAACATCACTAATACATATACGCATTGTCTTGTATAGGATAATGTTTTCATTTGCAATGTACATTTTATCCCAGGTTTTGTAATTATTACATACATATTATGTTTATTAGTAAATTGAATTGTATTGTCAATGATACCGTATTGAGAAACCTGTGATGGTGCTATTGTGAAATGTAAATAAATAAATATTTGTTCATTCCAGAAAGAAGACTGAAGGGCGTCTCCCGGTGCGGTGGATGGCTCCAGAGTCCCTGTACCACAAAGTGTTTACTACGCAGACTGACGTGTAAGTAATATGTAATTTGTTGGACAATATTAGTTTGTAGTGTAAAAGAGCGTAAAACGTACCTAAGCCTTGAAAGGAATAAGGGGTAGATAATCTTGAATGTTTATCTTCACTTAGGAGATGGTTGAAGATATCTATTTTTTATAGAGCTTCATTAAACGTCAATTCGTGCAGTTGGTTTACTCCATATCCTACTGTATTCCTACTTGTTGTCAGTTATACATCAAACAATTCTGACAAACAAATAACTAGTGTAATAATGCCATCAATTGACTTAGCTTAAGCCTCTTACCGTTAAGTAAACCTAATTGTAGCAAGCATTACTGACAAGTACATTAAAAAACCTTTACTGGTTGCATTTTTCTCTATCCCCACACCGGTATTAGAAACTAAACTATTAAAAAAATGTAATTTAAGGTAAACCTAAAACTTTCTTGCCAGCTTATTATACAAGTATTACCGGCCCTGATATAGTTACATTCTATCCCTCAAAGGTATCAGAAACTAATCTACAAAAAAGTATCTACTAAGGCATTTACTTTTCTTCTGCTTTCCAGTCTGGTCGTAGATTATATATGCTATATATGTATTTATCTATATATAATAAGTATATATTTCTTAAATATACGTTGATTAGTACCCTTAACACAAGTCTTAAATGTTCTTACCAAGGGGCTAGTTCAATTGGTGTAATACGTCCTACAATATTATTATTATTTAATTACTACATATTATATTATAACTATCTCGTTTAACTTCCAGCTGGTCGTTCGGCGTGCTGCTGTGGGAGATCATGACGCTGGGCGGCACCCCGTACCCCACGGTGCCTGGGCAGTACATGTACCAGCACCTCAGCGCCGGCCACCGCATGGAGAAGCCTCCTTGCTGTAGCCTCGAAATGTAAGGCATTATATATGAATAACAAGTCTTATAATACATACATACACATCACGCCTGTTTCCCTGTAGAGAGGCAGAGATCATGGATCCCCATTTGTCCCGATCCTGACAGACCACTTTCGCTTCATTGACATTCATACATCCTCTCATACGCTCCCGGCGGTTATAGGTACTCCTAACGTCACCTTTTTTCAATATAGCGTCTATCTGACTGTTATGTCTTTCTAGGCCGCGCGGCCCCTACGTAACCGCCCTTCCACTTCACAATAAATCTTCTTCTTCTAGTGGCACTCCATTACTGGAGGTCTGCCGTCAGCCTGCTGAAACTTTCCTTGTCCCTTGCCATCCGGAACAGCTCTTCCACACTGGCAATCCCGGTCCACTCCCGGATGTTCCTTAGCCAAGATTTTTTCCTCCTGCCAACGCGTCTTTTCCCCTCTATCTTTCCCATCATTATGAGCTGCAGTAGTTGGTACATAAATAACAAGTCTTATAATACATACACTCACGCCTGATTCCCTGTAGATAGATAGGCAGATATCACGGATTCACATTTCTCCAAATAGTAGTTATATGGGTTAATGATGTGGTACATGACAGTCAGATAAACGTTATATTGAAAAAGGGTGACGTTATAACCGCCGAGTGTGTATGAGTGTCAAATAAGTGAAAGTGGTTTATAAGGATGGCGATTTATGGGGATTCTTGATGTTAGCCTCTAATACAGGGAAACGGTGTGATTTGTATGTATGTTATATGAGTTAAAGATAGGTGGCGTTACCACTAACTGAATGTTAAGTTTAGTCGATAAGTTACTATGATCACATGATATGTCAATTTAATAATAATTGCAATACTCTAGTGCAGTTTCTTCAACAATAAGCAAAAGTGTTAAAAAAGTTTGTTATTATAAAAAAATGGTAATCGTTGTTTTTTTTTAGTTTATACTGTTTGAAATTCATTCATTTATATTGTTTGAATACTTTCTATATTATGCGTACGTTTTTTAAAAGTTTAAAACAAATGCTTCATAACAAACAACCATAACAGTCATAATTCATTTGTTTCCCACTTTATTCCTCAAAGTATACCCTCAACTACTCCACTAATAAACCCTGTTTCTTTCAGATACATGCTGATGCGCGAATGTTGGTCCTTCCAGCCGAACGACCGACCTTCCTTCACCGAACTAGTCGAGGATTTAGACAAGATCCTGACAGTGACTGCTAACCAGGAATACCTGGACTTAGGTCTACCCCAGCTGGACACTCCGCCATCAAGCTATGACGGATCGGGCGATGAAAGTGATAGTGAATTTCCTTTCCTACCTAATAGTTAGGTTCGGGGACGAAGTTTCTATTGTTCATTCATAGAGGGAGCTAAGAGTTAAATACGAGGACTATATATATAGATTTTTCGTGCACATTTGTGGTTGAGTGATGTGGACACATTGGGTTATAGGAAGACTTAATGTGAGTGTAGTTGTAATACCACAAGTGTCTTATGTTAAAGTTTCCTCTGCAAATTTGTAAGTTATGACTTTGTATTATGTGTAATAAAGTAACGATATCAAAAGTGCCTTATTTTGATGGTGAATTAATAGTCTTATATTCTTTACGAATGCTGGAGTCCAAGGGTACTAATGCGGTTTGGCACGATCACAGTTCAATATTACTTCAGTAATAATCTGAAGTTGGTAATGGATTAACAAAAGTGTCTGATTTTACTATTGTTATTCCACGATAACTTCACACTGATACTGAAGTGATATTGAATTGATATTTTGTAAAAGCATTAGTGGACTTGAACCCCTGTTGTCCATATATTTTGGAATAAATAAAGAGTACATACATATGTTACGAATTCTGTCTATGTTGACTGGTAAGTAGCCAAAACAAAGTTAAAGCTATTTATTCAAATTAAATCTAAGTACGAAATACCAACGACAAGTGTAGATTTTAGTTATTTAAGTACAGCTTGTATAATAATGTAAATAAAACCAAAGTGTTAGCATTTTATTAATAATACTCTGATATATTACTCCTAATATTACGAAATACTTGTAACTGTATATGATTTTGTTGTAACTTTACTATATTTTAGTATAATACATTATGTACACAATGTTGTTTTTTCAGTACACTCTGACTTTTAGTTTATAAATACTCAGTCACTTAAGAATAACGAATGAATGTGATTGCTTTAAAACTGAAACTTTAATTGAAAATCCAATTATACATACAAATATATTGCAAACCATTGGATCTATATGGCGGATATATAATGTATGTACATGTTCTAGAAAATTATTATAAAAGAACATTACGTAATCTTTTTCTATTATAGTCTAAACATGTGTTCAAGCGTATTCTGCATCGTGCCATTCATTGTAAGTCCATAGTGCCTTATTATTGTAATTATTGATACAAGAACTAAAATAATATTAATTTAATCTAGCTAAATTGAAAGCTCAATTGGATTTCATAAGTTCTAAATATCAAGATTTAAATTAAAATTTATATGACGCATAATAAAATTGTAAGTACTTAAAGGGAAAAATGTCATCAACACTACAAACGTTGCTATCGTAAAAAAAAGAATTTAGCTAATTTTCCAGCATACTTTTAATTGACTTCGAATAGTTTAATCACAGATAATATAATACTACAGGTTTAATTATGTATGTACGTATATAACTGAGTATTATTTTCCCTTATACAAACTTTAGTTAAAGTAAATTGTGAAGATGTTTTGTTAGTTTATATGTTCCCACATTCTCTCTTGTATCAACTCTGGGAATTAAACGTCTACTAGTGCTCTAGTTGAAGAGATAAATAAAAAGCGTTGCTTCGTGAACTATCCTTATTCATAGGTATAAGTTGCAAAACACATAAGTAACATAACATCATAAAAAGTAAAATCTAGTTGGAATAATCTGGTCGATAGATTTACTATGATAATGTACAACAAAAGTTTACATTAGTATAAGTTTAATAGTTACATTAGTATATGGTATAAGTATATTATTATCATGAACGGAAATAAAAAATAGCTTCCTGTAATCAGTAAATTATTTCTTTTCGTTAATGTTTTACATTTGGAAATAAAATTCATTCCATTTGCATGAAAAATAGTCACAAAGAAATTTATAATACTTTTCGAAGATAATATTCATGCATTGAACAAATATGAATAATTGAGTAAAGTGGCCTTAAGTTTTCACAGAAAACTTGTCAGTATTAGATTTATATTTGGTATTAAAGTAGTATAATTCTAAATAATATTATATTAAGATTGAATAAATAGCATAAGAACAATTAGGTGCCATAAGTGGTTATTAAAGTAAATGTATAATCAATATTTGAATGGAAATTGTAATTTAAACTTGTTGAATTGTTTGTATATTTGTTGACTGAATTTCTTCTTTTGTTTATCGCTATAAGGGCTGTTTTAGACTACCGTGCGTAAAAATGAACGAGTTGAATCGATCTATACTCTTGAGTCGATACGATTTTCAATATCAGTTTTAGAGATCCCGCCACATAAGCTGGCAGTAGCCAAACTTGGAACTAAATTTGACGTTTCCGCAATTGCGTGTTATTTTGTATGAAAGGTAAATTTAGTATTACCAGCGTTGTGTTTTTTGCCCACTCTTTGTAATTTTTATGTTTGTTAAGGGTGATTATAATAAATTGATTTCCGGAGTTTCTTGTTAGTTCTTCTCCAAGCTAGGGTCTCCGCTGAACTTCTTCTTCTCAATCGTTACGCTCTTATCAGAGCGGTCGTGGTCTTCATGACGTGGCATCTTGAGCAGCCGAAATGGTTGGTGAACTAACCTCGGTAAAAATATGTAAAGACAATGCTCAGTGCCATGTTTGAAATAGTTTTTTTACATACATACATACACATCACGCCTGATTCCCTGTAGAGGGGTAGGCAGAGATCACGGATCCCCATTTGTCCCGATCCTGACAGACCACTTTCGCTTCATTGACATTCATACATTCTCTAATACACTCTCGGTGGTTATAGGTACTCCTAACGTCACCTTTTTTCAATATAGCGTCTATCTGACTGTTACATATATGTCTTATTAGGCCGGCCCCTACGTAACCGCCCTTCCACTTCACTCATATATATTCCTTTTGTCAATATATAGTTTTTTAATTTGTACTTAGATCATAAAATAACTTTCAAAGAGAGCTTATGATAGGGCCTATTTTGAATAAAAATATTTTGACTTTGGTATATTAATTTGTTTTATTTGAGTTTATAGCTCTGCAACCAAAGATCGTTACAAATGAAACCTCAATATAATGTATCGAGCTGTATGGCACAGTGAGTGCTAGTTTTGGCGTGTTTACTGGCAACACTGGATTACGCGACTGTGGCGACGCCTCCAACTGCCACCTTATGTGGCGGGTACTCTATATGCATATATTCATATCGATTAACAGTGCTATTATACCTACTACCAAAAGTTCTAATAACAAATGTACGCTACTCTAGTCTGAAATCGCAGCATCAAAAGGTATTATAATAATAATATTTGGACATTAATACACCAATTTAAATATTATTACATAGCAGTTATATGTATAAAGATATGTCATATCCAAAAATATTGCGGATTACCTAAAACAGCTGTGTGTGTACAATAGTAGCAACACTACATGTTATAAGCGATAGAATCTTGTATTATTATATAATAATTGAAACAATAAAGTCTTATTTGGTGTCTGTACATTGTTTTTTATTTTCTCACAGCATTTTCCAGCTTCTTGAAGATTATGTCATTGTGTACAATTCGCCATTTCAGTCTTATTAATTTAATGGTAGCTTAGAATCCACAAGTTAACGAGTCGCATTAGCGATTGTTAAGAGATTTCGTATAAATATTATTTTATATGAAATGTAACCCAATCTACACAATATATAACACAGTTAAAAACCCTGGTATAAATTCAGGAAAAATTATTGTGAACAACGGAAGAAAATATTCGTAATAACAATACATTTACGAAATCCATCGAATACTACGGCGAGTGTAAACATCGTGAAGAAATCTACCCGATCCCCGATTAGGTAATACTTAGTGCTTGTAAATGGCGATATGGCTAACAACCTCTCACATTGAAAATGAACATATAAGTTTATTAATTTCCATTGGTAGCTTTTTTGTACTTCATACGCAGAAGTACTTCAGATGTAGTTCGATAGCGCTTCAGTGGCCAACATTTGTTAGTAGAGTGCAAAAAGTGACAAATTACGGCCACTGAAGTATTACAGTATCGATACTGAAGTATTTTTGTGCCTACAATGCATTAGTGGAGTAAGAGCCCTGGTTTATAGAGAATAAAATGCCTTCCGACTTACCCTATAAATACATACATACAAATTACGACCGTTTCCCTTAAGAGGGATAGGTAGAGACCGTGGATCCCCATCAGGCCCGATCCAGTCAAACCAATTTCGTTTCATTGACACTCATACACTGTCGGCGGTTATAGGTACATCTAATGTCAACCTTTTTCAATATGGCGCCTATCTGACTGTCTTATTTGATCATTATAGTGATGTGATGTAGGGATGCGTAAGGATGTTTTAGTTGCGTAATAAAAAACCAAACTGTCAGATAATACATTTTTATTAAATAGCAATATTTGGCTCAGCCTCGCATTACACCAATTTATAAATAAAATCAATAACATACAAAACTACAAACAGTCAATATTTTCATATCATAATTCTGTACAAATATCATTATTAGAGAAAAAAGAGTTTAGCAAGTTTATAGTCTTCAAGTCAAAACTAAGACTGGTGTATAACTGATTTTCATTTTATATTATATTCCAATATTTTTTAATAATCAAATATATACAATTTTTCATAGGCCTTATAAATTTTTATATTCTATTTAAAATTTACTATAATATGAATTATTTTGGCTATGTGAATAATAAATACACTTTAATAATAATAACGAAATGTTTAACATTGTTCAAGCTGATATTAAAAAGTTACAAATAATTACTAAAATATTTTGTACCATATAGAACATTACAAAAAGCGACATCTCTCCATTTGTCAAAGAATTAATTGGATAAACTGCATATAAAACGTGTCACAAATATTGTATTTAATGTCAAACTTTTACACTAGATGGAGTTTTTACACTTATCACTAAAACCTTAAATACAATGTTCAGTTACACCTAAATCAGATATTCTTATATGTTATATTATTAGAAAAATACTTTTATACACATATCACATTTAGCTAGCAAAACTTCAATACAATCTTTAATATTTCACTTGCAGTATTTTTTAATGTTCTCAACGTCAAATAAACATATTAAGATTCCGTTCTCATAAGGTAAGAAATTTAAACTTTATATTATTATCTTAGATACAATAACTATTTTTTTTCTACATTATACTCCCAAATATCCCTCTGTAATACTTTAAAAACCATTGCTAACCTCTTAAAAGAACAATTGGTTAGTAATATAGGTATTCTCATTTACTTTTACACTGATAGCAAACACATGTTGTGTCAATGTTGACACTAATTTGAATCTTTTTCTAATTTACCTACCGTGGTACATTTTACGTGTAATTTAAAACTGTCCATAATATACAAGTGAGTAGGTTTATAATAACCTTTTGAGAACGCACCTTAATTTAAACAAAAAACGTTTTGTTATAAAACACTGACACATTTTATTTAACATAGCTGCTATTCCATAAACTAATATTTGGACGATGTTTACAATCATTAACAAATAAAATATTACAATTATAAATTAAGAGAATATGATAAGATGAGTTAGTAGATGATTTTTAAATTTAAATTGATTAATAATGTAAACGCAATGTCTTTAAATAATAGAAATAAAGGACAAACATTAATGTGCAGACATGTCACAGTTTATAATCTGAATATAATGAATTGTAAAAGAAATAAACAAATTATATACTCGTACTTATTAATACCCGGTCTATTAAAACTGATTACGATATACTAATGTTTTGGTATTAATTCACAATATACTATATTATGATTTAAGGAAGACAGATCTATTTTAGGTCAATAATAAGTCTAATTCATACAATTACAACAAATACCTTTTTCGTCCAGCAAATCAAATAACTAAGTCAAGTAAAAACACAAATAAATATTTAACTTTTAGTGACAATAGACAGGTATTACACAAAATCTAGTTTAGTTCAGTTTTACTAATCTCGCACTCTTTAATAAATGCTTTCATACAAATAAAAATATTCAAATACACACTGGATATGTCAGTAATACTCTTTTATTCAACATCTTTACACGTTGCTACAATTTCGTCAACCATTTACCAAACTGTTTCCTTAACACAAAAACCAATACAAAACTATTTCGCCATGTGACCGATTTCAAACCGGTCCTAACCTACAAACCTTGTCTTACAATAACCAGATCACATATTCACACAGCGCAACTTCTTTTCAGGTATTCTGGACGCAAACTGCGATGGCGTGGGAGCCGTGGCTTCTTTCTGGTCATCATCTACCCTCATCATGAGCGTCCTTAAGCAAATCTTCATTTCTGCTGCGAACTTCTTAACTAACCTTTCTAACGAGAACAAATGCTCATCTAAAGCCTCTGGTATTTCGTCCCTCATGAAATCTGCCAACCTTAGCAGATATTCCACATTGGAACCAGAATTCCCTTGGCATTCTAGAATTTGCTTAGCTATATCTGGTAAAGGGGCAGCGCCTAACCAATGTCTGTTTTCGGGCACTGCTATGTATAGAAAGGCTTCCTTTTGCAAAGGCTTTGGAGAGAAGAAAGGCTTTGAATGGAATTTCACTCGAACTGTCCGGTAACCTCCCAAATGGCACTCTCTATTGGCTAAGTAAGGTAGAGCCGCTTTGTTATCGGCCGACACTAGGAAGGCTTTGCCCCATGTTATGCCCTGGAAAAGAAAGGCAGGATATTAGAATCATTTACATGTAGACGTAGATACAGGTTCAAATGACAGTTTCTTAAAGGTTGGTTGAGAGTTTAGAAAAAAGAAAAAAAAACTAACGCATTCACGACCATTAACCCTTGCGAGGTAGTCAGAGGTTCAGGTTTCCATCTCCGCAATTGCGAAGGTAATTCTATGGACACCTCGAACCCACGTGTTAACCAGATGGTCAGTACTCAATGTGACAGGTGGTCAGCCATGTCGCCATTTACAAGCACTAACTATTACCTGTTCAACGAACAGGTAGGTTTCCTCACGATGTTTTCCCTCACCGTATAATTCGATGCATTTTGTAAATGTGTTTAGACTTGGTCTTTTATTACATATTTATTCCATATCAATATTCATCTAGTCTGTTGTCGAGAAGAGATGTTAGATTAAGTCATTTCAGAAACTTGTTCATACATAAACTTCATTCGGCAGTAAAATGTTTGAGTGTACTTTATAATTGGTTCCATGACCACCTAGAACCCACGTGTGAAAGGAATAGTCATCACGTACCTAATTTGTTAGTTAGTATTCTTACACGTGTGCTGAGCTTAGAATTACATAGAGATATAATAATAGAAATAAATATAAAATTGCTTAGTAAAAATTTCATAACCAACATGAATGTACATAACTATATAGATAATATAATACCACAACGGTATAAATTTTACCTCCACCCGACTAAAAATAGAGCTATTGGCATTCAGGGTAGGTCGTTAGTCCATTGTTTGTCTAGATTATTTTTCGAGAACGAAACTCGATACGTGTCTATATCAGAGTATCGATTTTCACACATCAAAATCCACAAGCGTATCGAATTATTTACCTATAGTTGCGGATCGTGTGAACTGTACTTTATTTGCAAAGTAACGAAAGACAATAGCGATTTTGCTATAAACAACTTATGTATTGAAGAGAAGCTTCGAGTACATACATAATATGTATTATATATATATATATATATATATATATAAACACGACCTTTTGGTGTAGTCAGATGTACAGTGTCCAACATCAATCAACATCGTCTGTGGTCTATATTAAGGTATATTATGTAGACCTTAGTAAAATGCTATCACCTGTTTTGCTTACCGAGGTGTTGTAAAAGACGATGATAATGATAAGGGTCTAGTGGTAGATCTTTCAGGTTGTAACTATTTTATTTTTCCTTCATGTATAAAATCATTCGTATGAGTAAATTTAAAATGATAACAAATTGCATTCTTCTTATTTACTACGTTATAATAAATATTAAATCATTTCAATCAGCCTATGTCAGTCCACTGCTGGACTCAGGCCTCCCCAAGAGTACGCCACAAAACACGATCACGCGTGACCCTCAGCCAACCACTACCAGCGACCTTTTTCAGGTCATCGGTCCACCTAGCAGGGGGGCGTCCTACACTACGTTTACTGAGTTAGTAAATATTAATACGAAAATACATAGAATATTTACCACATTATTGTAAAGTTTGAATAAAAATATTCTCAACAACTCACATTTTATTACAATTTGAATCAAAATAGATCAATGATTCGCAAACCGCGTAGGTAATCTAATTTTAGCTAACATTCATATCGCGACGGAAGGTCATTGACTGCGAACAACCTAATAAAGTATTTGATAAGCGAGGGGAATGCTTGATGAAATTACTATGTAGTGGATATCTTTTTGTAAAGATCGAGTAGAGATAAGTGACATTGTTGTATTAAAAATAATATTATTGTGCGAATAAGTCTTTGATTTTTAGTATAACTCTATCCTAACACACACGCCGATTTAAATATTTACCTCAACCTAAAGTTTCGGAAACAGATTTTAGCAATAAATATAAAAAATAGTTTACATTATACTATACATTTACTAAAAGTTTTAGAACGCTAATCTCATAACGAAAAGGTGAACATTAAACCGACTTAGACAAATCTTTTTGAGAAATTTAGGGTACTTCTTAACCCTTCAATTGTCTGCAAAGCGTACAGGTAGTTTATTACAAATAAATGTTTCTTTTTATAACTCTTAACCCTTTTTATGTCTTAGAAGGGGACGGCGCGGACGCAGTCCCCACTACCAAAAATTACGCGTCCGAGTTATCCACATTAGGGATAATCGCAGGGGTCAACCCAAGCGCAGTGCAATGCAAGGGCCTCGCCCTGGGGGAACCGCCTTCTTGATCACGGTAGCCCCTACGCCAGGTAAGTATGCTTTGGCAAGCACCGACCCCAGTATTTAAGCAGGACTCGCGTTTACACAATACCAAGTTGCTTGCTATCACTCACGACATCTGCTGTTGATTTTGGCGAACCTGTAGTTCGGAGACTATTTTGGGATCTCAGATGGCGCTAATTCCTATTGCGGTAGCGTACTTGCGGAACATTATTTAAAATATCTTGTGTGTCAAGGCTACATGAGAAATGGAAATAAATTTGATGAGTTTATAACCCAAATTCTACAGACGGACGTATAAATAACGTTATGTTCAGAAACGAGTTTTGATCCTTATTTTTGATGGCTTGGCACCGTTCGCGAACATAAAGAGATATACGGATGTTTTAGAAACATAAAAAGAATGTTGAAGAAAAGATACAGAATAAAGAACGAACGTCAATGAAAATTTAAATAAAAGGGAATAAATAATTCAAATTGCAATGTTTGAGCCGTTTAATTGAATTAGAAAAATAAACAAAACTTGAATCAAACTAGACATTACTAGATTGCCATTGCGTGATTAAGTCATGTGTAAACTAGTAATTATGATATCACATCGTACTTTTGACCCTGTCAAGGATATAAACCTACAAAATTTTATTTATTCAGCAATGACATTAATTAATTCTGTCACTATGCTACTAGTAAGTATATGCTGCTAATAGTAAATAATAAATTATAATTTACAATACTTCTTTTAATATATTTTCTTTTCTTTATTAAAAAATATCCTTAGTATTTTTATATGTAATTATTATTTATGCGCACGTGGCGGTTAAGGTGTTAATTTTATTCGAAATTGTAGAGCATAAACGAATATGTTATATACTATACTGATTTATAGGCATTGTTTTAGGTATTCAAATTAATAATGGGTAACGTGTTTTTTAATATCATTACACAGATGTTATTTTAGTAATAATTATGTGTAAGGCCAGACACAAGATTTCTTTTTAGCAGACAGCTTAGATAAGTACTGATAAAATCGCAATAAACTTTTAACGAAAGTACTTTACACGAGAATTGCGATAGATAATAATGTAAACAAAAGATAAAAACGCAATTTAAAATAATCCATACAATTTGTACGGACAGGTCGTTGATTAATAGGTTAATAAAGTTACAGACTTTATTTTAGATAATGTACTATTTTCCTATAAATAAAAATGCATATAACTAGTATTCATAACAGAGATATTAAAAAAATAGTTTAAAACACAAAACTACTAACACAACATTGTCAAAACCTAAGAACTCAGTCATTTCTGAAGTTGCATGAAATTAGCAAAAATAAATATAGAACACAGCAAAACTATGCATTGTTTTTATGGCAATTAACCGGAGAATTTAGTAATTGTATTGGTTTCCACATCTTGATAACCTTTTGACCTTCTCAATATTAATTAATATCGTCATGTGGCTTAAACAACAATACGTATACAAGTGTTAACTTGATAAATATTTACAGACACGTAACCGACATGACTATGAATATCTATAGATAATCCTTTGTAGAAAAGATGTTTTGCAAATCGATTTTCTTGTAGATAATACGAGTATGAAGTAAGTCTGTGAATATTTAGCAGTCCATCCATTTTTTAATAAAGATTTTATTTTGTGATACCCAGACATAATGCTAAATAAAATGCAGTTTTAAGGATATTTATGTCAATGTAACAATAGCTTTAAATGACGTCACATATCAAAATGCCACGTGCACAGTTTAAACAAACTATAGGCGATAAGATATGTAGATTTTTGGCACATAATCCCGGTTAATTATAAGCCGACGACAAAAATCCCCTATAAAAATAACTTTATCGCTTTAAATGAGGTCGATTGACTCGGATCTGGGATAATGACAAAGGGTTGCCATTTTAAGAATAATTTATTATAAAAAATACAAGTTTTCCTAAATAAATGATACTTAGCACTATTTTACGTATATTAACGTAGTGTATATAATAAATAAAGCTCTATTGTCGAAAGCATCCGCATGCTATTTCTATCAAAAGATTAATTAACAGTCTACAAAAAAACTATATTTTCACACTGGCTAACCAACACTAGATTATTGTAGCAAATATGTCAATACCTATAAACTGAACATACACAACCCACATACATTTTTCTCCATAAAAATTCATCACCCCTGCCTTATCAATTCGCCAACCAGACAAGTCGTAATCAATTTACAATAACCTACAAACACATTGCACACATCACTCAATTTCTATCATGTCTTTATTGGTATCTTAAAGGAGTCTATTTGACTTTTTATATAAGGAAACAACAAAGCCATTGTTTGAACAAAGACTTATGTGTCACAATAAGACACGCGTACAATAATAAGTTTATAATAATAATCTAACGCTTTTACGCCGTTCGTATTCCGCCGGATATTATTGGCTTGTAAACAATACACAATATTATAGTACATTACACTAATCGAAATATCGAGAATAGGCATAATGCATAACATTCTTTAAAATCCTAAATCCTATGTATTTCGCTTTCTATGTAATTATATTTCTTTTCTTTTCTTAACTGTATTTGAGTAGTTCGTCAACAATACGCAATTTGAAATACGTAAACTATTTTATTGTACTACGAATACTATTATAAATACATTACGTGCTTAATTAGGGTACCTAGTTAAGCTACGTAATTAATTAAAAATATTGAGAAAAGGTGCAAATTACTTATTAAAAACATAAATGTAGCAAAGACGTTAAAGTCAAACTACCATACTAACATCTGAACCATAGAGAAGGCGACCGTTTTGAAAAGAGTAAGTAAAAAGGAAGTAAAGTTGTGAAAATTATATTCGTCATAATTTACGATCATATAGTTCATTCATAATTCAAAGCAAAGGGAAAAAGCTCCATACTTAAATATTCATATGTTATGACAATACTGTCCTTGATCTTAACCTTGAATAGAGAATACCAAGCGCATCTTCGAATCGTGATTTCGTCTACAATGTTGTAATCTAATGCAATCAACACGTGATTCAATACACGTGCACGTAAAAGCATGCCCTAGGACCGTATTTATAACTATATTGAGTATTAGAATGCGCAAAATCCTATTCATGTATTTAATGTTTGGATGCCTTTCATATGAGTAATAGATGTTTTGTATTTTGGCGTGGATTGTAATGGACTGTGACATAAATTCTAGAACTTTCGATACATGTGACAAAATGTTTTTCGCTTAGGTACAAACAAAATAAAATATAATTGCAATACGTTTAGTTACTGTCTTTATCTATGTTATTATTTTACATAGTATACTTACTTACTGAACGGGAGTTTAATAAACATATACAACTAAAACCTGAGCTAACTAAATATTGATATTTATATTATCATTTATAGCCTAACATATTCCCCGTTCAATATGTTACATAATAAAATGTCCTAATCAGTTCAATTTATTTAAGACCTGCGTGGCATTCACAGTACATAACCAAAAATATCTTTGGTACGTTTATAGTATTTGCAATTTGCCAATAGTTAACATATACCTACTATATAATTTACATAAAGCCACATCACCCGTTTACCAACAATATACGTACTGGGTAAATATGTAAATAATTTAAATGTCCCGTACTAGTATGAGAGTTCGTGTTAGCTGGGACGTTAAAATAATGCTAACTAGCTGTCGTTATTGCCGGTATGTCGTATTAGGCTACTAAGGGACTATTGGTCAATGGTATCCGTTAGGTTATGGGCTAGCAAACTGTTACTAATATTTCATATAAGGTTATAGCCAATATTCATGTTAAAAAGTGTCCTTGTATACATATATTATCGTCTACAAGGTTCTGTCCACCCCGAAACGGATTAGAGGACGTGAAAGTATTTGTATGTATATAATTTGGATGACAAAACACCATTACAATTCGCCAATCAGTCATTTCCCAAGACAAAATTAAAGCATCTAACCTTGAACCGATCGACTTGTAGACGATTGCCAATCAATCGACATTCATCAAACGACAACGGCATTCACAATCGAATATTGTACATTGTGCCCAATAATCAAGTAATTAGAGCAATTATTCGGCAATATTTCGGTATTTCTAAACTGTTACCGAGAATTCGTTACGCCAGTTCACCGTTATTCCCGTCGGAATAGTGCATACGTTGCTTTGTTACTAGATTGGCATTTGGAATTCAATGGAAATTCCAAGGGTATGGGAATTCCAACTTGGTTTAGAAAACTTTAGA